>VZRO01001500.1:99379-259698 GCA_013397915.1 Daphoenositta chrysoptera | reverse complement strand
AAAAAAAAAAAAAAGGTGGGAGAAATTTTAGAACCTGTTTTCCATAGCAAAGGGGTACACATGGGCTCACAGAGGTTTGGAGAGATTGTCAAATGCAGCTCCCACTGCAGTGGTCCAGCTGGAGTAAGGGCAGATCTGTGGGTGCTGCAGAGCTCTGGTGGTGGCGTTTACACCACAAAATTACTCCAGGCTAGTTATTGTTAGAACTTCAGCATCAGCAGGGGAAGGAAGGATCTCCTTTGTACCCTGATTCCTGGATTATGGCATCCAGGGGCTGCACTGGTAAGCACAGTAAGTGCACTGCTCATGGTGCCTGGCTTGCCTTGGCTCACTCTGCTGCAAGGACGGGGCTGCAAATGCACAGTCACCAAACTTGGGGTGATAGAAAGGCTTTGCTGACAAAAACATACATGTCTGCCAGGTTAGAATTAATTCTGTCCCTGAAGTAATGTCTGTTGTACCTGGGATTTCAGTGCCTAAATTCCACCAGAGTTTCACTTTGAACAGTGAAGTGCTTTTTTGGGTCTGACATCTAGCAGATCCACATTTAAGCACAAACTGCAGAGGAAACATTGCCAAAAGAGATGTAACTGCTTAGGGCAAGAAAATTGTGCCTCTCTAACATACTAAAATTAAGTCAATCGTGCAGCTGTTGAGACTAGAGGGAATGGTTGATGTAATTTATTTGGATTTAAAAAAGAAAAAAAATCCATATAAAAATATCCCTACCAAGAAGCCATTAAAGCAAATGAGTATTAAGGAAGTGAGAGCTAAAGTAGTTGTGCATTAGAAACTAGGAGGTAGAGCCGGATTAAATGGTCGATTTTTTTAGCATGGCAAAAGGCTAATGGTATAGTGCCCCTACAGTGTTCAACTGGTGCTATCTAAAATGGGGATGAACATGCTGCCGGAGAGGTGGCACTGTTTGCTGTTAGCAGAGAATTACTTCAGTTAATCAGAACTAGGGAAGATTGTGATTGACCTGGGTTAACAAAGTGAATAAACGGGCAGTGTGATGCAGATGAAATGCAATGCTGAGAAATGCAAGGTTGGGCACACATTCAAGAGAATAATTGGAAGTAGGCTTTGCTGGGCTCTAAATTAACCATAAATATTTAGGTCATTACTTACTATGACCAGCCTAGTGGAGTAGTGTGTTGTGAAGGGATCCTATGAAAACAAAAGATAATGTGAGACCATGGTGGGTGGCAGTAGCACAGAATAGAAGATGCAACTCCCATCCATAAATCAACATGAACAAATCACCCATAATTTTGTTCTTGCCCTATCTCTTAAAGCATACTGACAAAAAGTAACTCTGAAGACTGGCAATTAAATAATTAGAGAGATGGAAGAGACTAAAAACAAGGGTTTGTTTAGAAAGAAATTAAGTAATAGGAGACAGAGGGCAAGTATTTAAAACAATGAGTGGTGTTAAGAATACAAGCTAAGAAGCTTCTATTTGTATTGCTAGTGCAAAAAAAAGAAGCAAAGTGGTATATTTAAAGAGAAATAAAATGAATTATTTTCATGAGAACCTCATTAACCTTTGGGGATCATTCTGTTAAGCAATCATGGAGGCCAACTGTTCAGCAGGATTATGTTATTTTAAAATGATTCTAATGCTACCATAGGACTGGAACAGTTATTCCAAAGCTATCTACAGAGATCCAGCTTCTCCATTAGAAAAGCCCTGACAGGTACTAACCTGCTGCCTCCTATTTGGAAACCTGAGCTTTTAATGTGCATTGGTGTTTTTGTGCTCAGCTTTGCTGTCTAAACTTTGAACTGGTTGGCAGTGCAGAGTCTACATTGTGCCAGGGCTCCTATTCCAACATATAAAAGGAGGCATGCACCCGAGGAAGAAATGGTTCAGTACACAAACTTTGCTGTAGAAAAATTTTCTTTATGGAACTACCTATTCCGAGTGTAATTTATGTAACTGTGACTTCCCCCATCTGGGATCCCAGAATGATGTCTGCAGCAGCTGGTGCATTATATTGAATGGTCCTTTAAAATCTCCTTGCTGCTGAGTTGAGGCTTGTGTGATTTTCAGTAGCATTTATATCCACTCAGGCTGCACCATGGTGTGATCCCCTGCACATGCCAGGAACTTTGATGGGGAGCGGCTGAGATTAATGATGACATAATACACTAAGAAGAGATATTAATGCTCTTAGGCATGAATTAATGAAATACCATTGAGAATTTATACTGCATGAATAAAAGGATTTGGAAGTTGTCGTTCTAAAAACCACATGAAGATTTTACTGAAAAAAACCCCCAAACATTGTTGAAATAGACAGGGTCCCAACGAAGCCTTACTCCAGATTTTTGGCAGAGCCACATGATTGAGCTGGAGCCATTAACTGTATTCCTACTAATTTACAAAGTGTTTGTGTAAATGAAAGACACAGATCTCTTGCTTCCAGGGCTGTGGCAGTGATAATTTTTATCTCCAACTCAGTGCAAAGCTGGATTCCAAGCTGTGGTGTAATTGTGGAGTAGAGACCCAGCACACCAGTGGCATCCATAAATCTGGGATCCTCATCCCACAGTGCAGCCATATAGCAAGATCCTTGCTTACTGAAATGGTAGCACTGCTTTTCATAAATGTGGAAGGTGACTGTGACCATTTATCTTTTTAAAAAATTAGGTATGCTTTACTGTGACCTCTCTGGGGTGTCTTTGCAGGGTTATTGAAGAACGGAAGGATTACTGCTGAATCCCATCATTTTTAATTCTTCATTGTCCCCTAGAATTAGTGACTTAGAATGTTGTGTATGTGTACACATATATGTAGCTTCTTTTGATTTCAAAAAGTAATTTTATTCAGGGATAAAACTTTACTATATGTTGTCATATAGTCAAGTCTAGAAGAGAATTTTTGTTATTTTTGAGGCAAAGTGGGATAACACCAGCTACAGTACACGAGGACTCTTTACTTTTTTTTTTTTTCTCTGTTAATGTTTGTTCTGAGTAGTTAAAAAAAAAAAATCCTTAAAACTTAGGACATCAAGTATGACACATATTTTATCCATAACTTATGGCAATTTGAAACACCTTTTATTGCCTACATAAGTGAATATATGTAAACTTTATTAGTAACTTCATTTCAAACTTAAAATAAGCAAAGGTGTATTGTAGAATTTACAGATAAAGGTTAGTTTTATCTAAAAAGTTATTACCAGTGTTGCATTTCTTCATGTTATGGTTCACTTATGTAGAATTGAGATGTATTTTATATTAAACAATGCATAGCACCATTATACAACAGTTCACTAAATGCACATCCCATTCAACCTTTTGTAGGAATTAATATAACTGGACTGAAGTTACAAGGAAGAACTGAACTGAGCCAGTAGGGTTAACACTGATACTAACAGGAGATTACCAGCCATAAGGAAATTACAGCTCTTCTGAAAGACAGTGCCTAAAATAGCAACAAATCGTGGGCACCATCATAGGAACTGGTTAACTGATGACCCTGAAGAAACACTTGTTTCCATTAATTCTGCTGTCATTATTTCACTATTCTTGAACTCTTCCTCTGAATTCTGCTGTCCTTCTGATCCCAAGACAAGATGGCAGGAATGTTAGAAGAGAACATAAAGAAATTACAATAAGCTGTCAGCTATATAATTATACTGTAACCTACTACACTGAGAAGTTACACCAACAGAAATTTGGCAATGTATTGGCTGCTAGCTAAACACAGGACACTCACTAGCTCAACATTTAAAAAAAAAAAAAAACCAAAAAAAACCAGGCTCACTAAAAAGCAACATCTACATTACAAAGAAGCTAACAAAAGAATTCCCTTATGATACTTAGGTTCAGCTGGTTCATCTTAGGTTCATCAGCTACATTTTCTTGTTTTATGAATACTTGTTACATTTGCAATTGAGTATGTATTTAAGATCACAATGCTACAAACCTTTCTCCAGTATGGAGTTTTGCCACCTTTAGTTAGACACAAAGGAGTGCTTGCTTGAACTAGGGCTGAAGATTCTGCAGAAAGTTGGTGATGTTATTAGGTCATGGGTACTGTAAGTACTTGAGCACCATAATTCTGAAATCCTTAAGAACATGATTTCCTAGGTAGAAGGCAGCAAGTATGCTTTTGTCAGACAGACTAAGGGAATAATTTTTGCTCCAAAGAGTCTGCTGTATACCCTGAATCAGAACTAAGTCCTGTTTCATAGAGACTTCCGATTTTTAAAGCATCTCTACTAAACAGAAGTAAGCAATTTCTGATTAAATTTTAAATGTTTCAGTGACTTTACTGCTAACACAGTAACTTTTAAGTGTTAAGGAACTTACTGGCAAGAGTTATCAGTGAGGCTGATGATGGAAGTTGCTTTTTTCTGCATGAACAATTGCTACAGTGTCACAGTCCTGAACAAATATATTGAGGTTACCTGAACCCCACGGTTCCATCTCAACCTGGATTTTAGTTTTTTAGAGTTTGAACCTTCTCAAGAGCAGGAAGTCTTGCCCAAAATATTCCTCTGAAATCCAAACTTCTTAAAAATGCATTGACTTATTTTCCAAATGGACTTTATCTATTCCAATGCATTAGAAGGTAACAATTGATACAGCTTTCAAGTGAATTTTTGCTGTTATCATACAGAGTCACAGTGGCCACACACAAAACTGTAGCCTCTGTGATGATGGGGCATTAATTTGAGAGTTATTTGAAAGAACACAATTTTGGTAGTGGTGACAAATGCAGTCCTTGATGCTATCTCTGAGAGGCCCTGGATGAGAGGAACAAAAGAGGCTTGGGAATGAACACAACAAAGATTTCAGACTTCCAATTTAGCCACTGATTTGTAGATAACATCTTGGGCATCAGCTGCCTTCTGCAGTTCTCTAGCTTGATAAAAATAGGGACAGTCATGCTTATTTATCTAACAAACCAGTGCCATGATGGATGAATTATTTAGATAGCACTCAGTGCTAGCCAAATGCTGCTTATTCATGTTTTCCCCACTGCAACAATGTATCTTCATCACTAATAATTAACGGCTAATTACTGTTGCTGAGAATATGATAGTGGCGTTTACTACTTATTTTTAATTTCAGTGCAGATGCCTACTTAAGTGTTATGTAAATATATGAAATTACAGTACCTTTTCCTAATGACTCTGCTATCTCTGGGTTTGATCCTATTCAATTGTGACAAAAGAACAGTAAAGATGACCTGTCTTCTAGAGCTATAGACAGTTTCTTTTGAATTCTCAGCACTTAAATCATGAAATGTAAAGACACCATTCTGGGCAGGACACATCTGGGTCGAAGGACTGCTGATGCCAATTATGCTTCGTACATAATAATGCACATCTTACCTATTTGGAAAAAAATTCACATTTATTTACTGTCAAACAGGTGTTAAACTTTACACTGGATATTAGTGATGGGCTCATTATTAACAGGTTTACACAAAGGGATGAAAAAAGCAGAATTTTGTTGAAACAATTTACATTTCATTAGATTTTTTATCATAAAATAAATTAATTACTAAATATAGGCAGAAGGAATATGGAAGAGTAATAGTTATGTTTTATTTATTTTTTTTTAAAGGACAGGCACCTTTTATTCACGAGAAAGCTTGTGAGAAGTGTCCAGTGTCCCCTTTACCCCTTACCACCCAACCCTGATTAAAGAATGAACAGGGAATTGAGTTACAATCTTTGTTAGCTATACCAAATTTGTGCAAGGCTTGGCATAATTGGCTTCTAAAACAACTTTCTCCCCAAATTATGGTTTTTTTGGCAATAAAAATTCAAAACTTAAGAATAAAAACTAACTAGTCAAAGCAGAACACTGTTTACAGTGAAAAAATAAGTGAAAACAGGTAGAACTTGCATTTTAAACAAACTATCGTACTATGAACAGTGTAAGAAAAACAGCTTATAACATATGTGCAACCAAGAGCTTTTCACAATATTTTCTTCAAACTCTTTAAAATTATTTTTTAATGACAATTATATTTCAGTTGGACACAAATGTATTTATTTTACCCTAGCAATAGAACAAAATATAATTTCTTTAGCCATTTTTTCATGAGAACGGTTCATTGTACAGTTGAGGAAATATATGAAATAAGGCCTGTGGCTTGATTGCTAGTGGTTAGACATGTATTCAATCTTTGCCCTAATGGAAAAGATTTGCAGTGAACTGCAAACTGATGCAGAATATCTCTCCTGCTTTTGCAAGTCTTGTCAGGAATAGTAAGGTACAGTAAATTTGTCCCACAGGATTTTAAAGCCTACGCCTTGTATATAATACAATGTAGGCCTAGGAAAAAAAATGGTGCAGCCATATTTACAAATTTAGTTCACAAACTGCTGCAGTAAAATGGCTGGAAAGTGTTTATTTCTCTTTTTTTCACAATTTTAAAAAAATCAGCAGCAGAAGATATCTTAAATACCTTGTTGGTATTTCTTTCCTTTGTAACAAATAATTCATTTTAGTATACTCTGTGTATATACAAAGTTTTTGTTTTATAAAAATTCACAGAACTGCGAGGTCCAGTCATCCCTGTTACTGGAGAACCACAGGGTCAACAGAATTGTCTCTTCGAGCAGATATGAGGGAGCCTGCATGGGGCCAATTAAGTCTTTTTAATACTTGAACGTGGCCTTTAATATTTCTTTGCTACACTATTAAAGGCTTGTCACTAGTTGCATTTGTCCTTCTCTAACATCTCCTTCGGGAATACATCCTTCCTTGTTAATGGGAATGATATAGCCGTCGCTGTTACCCCTGCTGATTTGATAGTACATCTGAAGCTGATGACCAGCTCCTAGGTTTGGCATGCTCTTGTAGTAAATGTCCTCATTTTCACTCCTCCTGGAGGGAGAGAGGTCTTCTTCAACGTCGGGGCTGCTCTCGGGGTAGGGAGAGTCTCTGAGGTTGGGCATGCTCGTGTAGAGAGAGTCTCTGTTGGGGGACTGGAGGTGGTCGTCAGCCTCGGCTGTCAGCTGCGAGACGTAGCTGTCGGTTCCCTCCGTCTTCACTTTCTTCTGGGGCTGGTACAGAAGGGAGTGAGTCCGCTGAGGAATGAGAGGGGCCTCCAGCTCCTTGTGGTGCAGCTCCAGCCCGGGGGCATCGCTGTGCATCAAGGAGGAGGCGTCTGCCACGATGGCGTCGTCCTCGCTGCTGCTCCCGCCGATCACAGCCTTGGGCAGCGCCCGCTCCAGGTTGTGGTTCTTGCTGCTGCCCCGCAGGTTGTTGTGCACTAACTCTGAAATGATCATTTTCTCAAAAGCAGTATCATTCAGGCTTAGTCCACAGTCTACGACTTGCACGCTGTCGTTATAGTCTCCATTGCGCAATGAGTAGCTGTTGTTGAAATTACCATTTAGCGGTAGAGTATCCATGGCACTTGTATCCCTGGCATTGTTCAGTGAATGTCCTGGAAGGGAAAAGGACAGCTCTGGTTAGTGCCTGACGTGTTTTTATCGCTTTATTTTTTTTCTTTTTAACAAAATTCTTTAATGTAGTTCAGGACAAAGTTGTACTTGGAAGTAAAACTTGAGAAAAGTTAGGTTATTGAACATTCCCAAATGTAAACAGTTGCACACCTTATAGGAAAGATGCATTCTAGAAATAGTAACGTGTGTTTCCTGTGGGGAATAGTGGCATTTGAATTTCTTAATTTAGTGTCAATTCTGTGACTTTTCCACAAGGAACTGTTCACTCCATGCCCTTGCATATGTAATGCAAAGCAATTCATTTGGAAACATCTATGTTTTGAAGTACATCACCATGATTTAGAAAAAGAAAATTAACAGAATTTGTCCTAAACAACACTAAATTAAAAAGGTATTAGATCACAGACATAACTGAAGGTAAATGTACAACATAAACCCACATAACTGGCAAGCAACTACTTTAACAACATTTCTAACATTTTTTCCTGGTTGTTTTTTTTTCTTGGAGATGAAGTAAAGAAAAGAATGAAAAAAATGGATAAATACAAAGAATTTATGTTAAACAAGGACAGCCATCTTTCACACTACAGGGACCAGGGCCCACAAGCACCATCCAACAACACGATAGACAGCAGGTGGAATGACTCACTTTGGACAACTCACATCATGTCTGTCTGCTCAGGCTATCTGGCCTAAGAGTAGCTGATATATAAAAGAAAGTAAAATGATTTATTGTAACATGATGAAGAATTACTGAGCTTCTCAGCAACTTAGTCAGAGCAAGGGTTCAGCAAATTAGATTACTAATAAGCAATAACAGCTTTTCTTTTCCCACTTAATGTAATTTTTTTCCACTAATATTTTGCCTGCCAACAATGGCCCCAGGCTCCTAAAGGTCAAAGTTTGCCTGCAGTCTGCATCAGTCACAGTGACAGCGCTGAATGAACCAGAGTAGTTAATTAAGAGTCAGGCCCACAGTTACCATGGGCATGGAAGTCAAATGCAGAAATGTTAGGAATTTCTGTAAGTATGGGTCACAGAAATTAAACCAAAGAATAAATATTAGTTGTGGAATGGGAAGAGGAAATCAGCCATGGCTGATATTTCATAGCTGTTGAGGGAATGACAAATTGGGTAAGTCTGCTGAAAACATGAGAAGGAGTTCAAGAGGGGGAAAATGAAGTCTTATGATGATCAAAGTCTTTATGCTTTGGGTTTTGGCTTTTTTTTTTTCCAATAACTTGATAAAGAAAAGGTTTTCCTATAGACACAAAGACATGTAAACTATGACAGCACAGTGCTTCCCAAGCAAAGGAAAAAAAAGAAAAAAAAAAAAGCTTTGCAAGAAATTAAACAGTCTGAACCATGGAAATCAGATGGTTAGAGCATTCCTAGAAAAGCACTTTATCTACAGATATGTCTGGAAGTAAAGAAAGAATGAAGCGACTTTACTGAAATGAGACTGACCACTGTGAGGCTGCTGCATAATATGCAAGGCTTGGAGGAGTATACGGGAAAAGTTTTTTGAAAAAGATTTTACATTTTTGCATTTTGTGGATTTTTTTTTTTTTTCATAATTAAAGCTGCAGCTTATCCTAGAAAATTCAATATTCTCTGGAAATATTGTTTTCAATTAAAAAGTAATTGCATTTTCTCATGAAAAGATTTTTGTCTTCAACTTTAAAAATTAGAGTAATAATTTCCAAATAAATTCTGAGCAATTTGCAAGTAATTTTGCATTTGTGTTATTGTTAACTCTTCTCCATGTGTACTGATTTTAAAAGTGATGAGGGTTGTTTGAAAGGTCTCTTTAAGCTTTGATTAAACAACTTTGTAGTTTTGCAATTTCATGTATGTTCCAAGATTTTTCTTGCAATGGATTTAGTTGTGCAGAACATATGGCATTTATAAAAGTAGACAACACATGGACCACATGCTGTATTCATTTCCCTCATGAAAGTGATTTAATTCTGTAATTTTAATTTTCTTTTCCTCTGCTAAACAGATATCAAAATACATCTGATAATCCAAAATGAGTTTTCTATGATACACTGCAGAGTTAAGCATGCTAGAATATATTCAAATTGGTTTGATGAGGCAAATTTTGTTGCCCATGATCAGGTAATTAATTTGAAATCTTTCATAGCCTGTAGCAAGATTACTGTAGAAATGTAAAAATATAAGTAAATTGTTAAGCATTTCGGCATGACACTGCTTTGGTTTTAAACAGCAAATTATTTCAGCATTGCATAACTTTTGTTACCAATAGGGTTTGCTACAGACCTCATGTAGTTTCCCAAAAAGCAGTATGCAAGTACTTTTTGAATGTGGAAACATTTCATTTGCAAATTGTGAACCACTTGCCCGCTGAGTCTACTTCATGACCGCTAGTTATGTTTTAATTGTGCCCATTAAAAATCATGCTGAAAAAATTTACATTTGATAGGCAAAGTTAAGTTTTACTCCCATACTTGTCTCTCTGTAGGTTGCTAGAGGAAAGCATAAGGAAAGTAAGAAAACAAGAGAATGAAAATAGAAACTACAGTTCAGTTAAAAAGGAAACTTGAAATAAAAACTGGAAACAAAGTTTTATGAGCTCTTTTTCAAAGATTTATCATTGCAGTTACACTAACGTGATCTTACGACTCATCAAACAGTATCTGCAAGGTATTTACTGATGAATTGCAACATTGTTAAAGCAAGTAGATAATGTAACAACAAAATGTTAGGTAAATGATGACACCCTTTATTCCTACAGAACTAAACTGTTCTAACTGTTAGTACCAAGATTTTCCTACAGGAAAATGATCTCCCATAAAGCTGCACTATACTATAGTTTGGATCCGTGTGATGCTGGGTACAATTTTCTACACCAGGGTATCCAAAGGTGTCACGATGCCTTGCACTGCTTGAGTATCTAATTGCATAAGCAGGATTTTCTCAGCAAGCTTTAGAGTCAACCTTATATTGCATAGACGTGATACCTCTAAGTGATAAATATCTTGAAGATGGGCTCTCGGACCATGTGGTGTCAGTCCTTTAATAGTATATTAAGATTTATGCCACCTGTGTTAAAAACATGGATAATTATTGGTAAATACTGTTAGGGCAAAGGCATTACTATAATATAGTGCAGTTTTACAAGCTGACATTGGCAACACTGTGTTTCTCTGATTTATTTCAGAAATTCAGACTGTATGGCTGGGGTATTGCAACTTGAGTTTCTGTCTAGGGAAGAGAGGGAATTTGGAGCGAGCCAAGAAAAGCAGTTTATTCAGGAAGTATAAGCACACCTGGTGAGTTAAACACAGGAGCTGAAGGGGCATTACATACAACTGTTTCAGCGAGCAATGTGTTATAAGGGTTGTTAGTGCCGTGTGGTCGAAGAAGAGGGTTTGTTAGTAGGTAATTGCCAGTCATTCCTAAAGCAAAAGAAACAGAAAAAAAAATGTCAGTTCCTTAAGTTTAGCCTGACAGTTTCAATAAAGAATAATTTCTTATTCATCATGAATCACGCAGGATTTCTAAAATGTAATTCAGCTGAAAATTTCTGGGTGTGTTTGAGCTATGTATTTGAAATGGGAGCAGAAAAATACATTTACAGATTCCAGTAATTCATGGGTGATGTCCAAATCCCCAAAGTAAACAGCTAGTGAAAGTGATATTTACTAATGGATACAAAATCACTGTTACACAAGAGTAGCAATTAAATGTGTAGGTATCAAAGAACTACATAAAGCTATGGGAACTTTAAAAATGATCCTATGGAACACTTCTGTCCAGAATTGAGAGAATTGAATTTCTCAAACTGAAAGGTATTGAAAAACCTCTTATGACAGGATCAGAGTTGTTACTCACTTTATTAAAAACACAGAGATAGTGGAAGGGAATTGCTGTTTTCAAACAGAAAGTGGATGACAAATTGCAAGAAGCATATCTTAGTATATGTAAAAGTACGCATGCTGAGGGGAAAGCAAAATATTTGCTCTAAGAAATCAGAGCATTCACATTTTCTCCTGGGACACTCATGCTGCAAGTATATCTGCCAGGTTCTAAAAAAGAATTCCTCGAACGACAAATTTCATTAAACTATCAGTTTACAAACAATGTAAGACAAAGAAAAATATTACATGAACAGACTTCTTTAAACCATATTTACATGTTAATGCAACACCATTTAAACAACTCTCAAAATAATCAGAAAAAAACCCAGCATATTTTGAGAAATTATTAAAAAGTCAATCAAACTCTGATTTCTAGCTACGACAAGAACAATGGTTAGGAATAATTACAAAAAAAATCCCCCACAAAATACTGTGATTTAAAAATTAATTTAAACATTTCAATAAGATAAAATTCAAGTTTCTTTTCTATAACTTTGCAAAGCAGTACATCAAGATCAGTGTATTGCAGACCCAAAGACAACTAAAGAGATAGCTATATTTTTAAAGTATAAATATTTTTATTTGGCAAGGAATGATATTTCATATTTCAAATATTAATGCTTGTGTACTCCCACAGCTACTTAGTAGCAGAAATGAGCAGGAATTTCTAACACTCAGAGAATTATTGTCTGACTATGCAAATCCTATTTGAAAGGTTGTATTAGTGATTAACTAAAAAATTATGATAGCTTTTTTCCATTGTAAAGTACTTCTTACTAGAAATAATAACTGAAATATATTTTGCTTGGGGTTTTTTTTGTGTACTATGTTTAATCTTGGTTAGAATTATTATATGTAATTTATAGTTAAGAATTTTTTTCAATCCAAATTTCTTTGCCACAAGAAAAAAAAAGCTTAATTAAAAGCTTGATTCTTATTTTTTAAGGGAAAATGACACTTGTCATTAATTATTAAACTACCCTTATACGTATGTAACACTGACATAATGACAATATTGTAACAGAAGAGAGTTGATACCAATTTTTCTTATCATGGCAGAACATCTCCAGTGACTTGAGCCTGGAACTTGAAACAGGGAGAAGCTTCCAAGACCTCTGTTCAACACTGAACTAATTTACAGAGCAGCAAAGTTAGAGCAAACCTCAGAAGTCAGAGACAGCAAACTAGGGTAAATACCAAACTTTATGTGGCTTGTATTTTTGAAACTTTAATAAGACACTAAAGGGGACATGAAAAAATATACATTTTCTACCAAGGAGAAGTTACTTAATTTTGGTTTTTGCCAGAAGAATGTGCAGAATTCGTAAGAGGAGTGGGAGGAGCAGCGAGACACACAGGTCTTACCCACTTTCTATACACCAAATAGCAAAAACAAAATCATACTTTCTGATACCTTTTCCTTTGTAAACACCACAGTTTTTACTTCCAAAATGAATGTGAGTTAAGTGCATGTCCCTGCTATCAAATCCTGAATTTGAATTTTCTGTTTGACACTTTCTGAGTTGAGCAGGAGCAGGGTGCAGTGAGACCAGAGCTAGCTGCTCTTCACTTAAGGATGTGGGGGGAAGAACAGGCTTCAGACCTGGCTTGCACAGAGCAGTCCTGTCTCCACTGCTGTCTCAAACTGCCTAAAACACAGGGGGAAGAGGAGAAACAGGGGGACAATCTGTCTAGGTTAATATCCTTCTCTTCTATCTGGACATGAGAATGAGGTTACAGGTTTCAAAGTCTATTTGAGCTGAGAAGTTTTGACTTCTCTGTTCCTGAAAACCTGGATTCTGTCCCATGTTACAGATATGATGCTCTTTGAAATAGAAAAGATAAATGCTTTACAGACATCTTTTGCATAGAAATGATATCAATTAGATTTCACTGGGAAAATTTCTGCACCTAAAAATCAGTCAAATATGCATTAAAATGTTACTGCACTCATATTTCTATTTCAGATTTAACCTATAAAGGTTAGGAAAGATTTAAAATTATGATCTTGCTTTTAAGCTAAATTATTGATGAAACTAATTTAAATACATTCCCATGAATTGAAGAATTCAACTTCTATAGCAGGGGCCAGTTAAGGGAACATGGTTTTCAGAAGAGCTGGTGGATAACTTTAAAACTCTACTTTTAGAGAACATATGTTCCAGATTTTTTTTTAAACGTTCTTTTCAATTCTTCTGTGTTAAATGATATAAAATCTGTATTAAATTTATGGATTCTAAAACTGAAATGTTCCCAGTGACTGACCTTGATTAAGTGTTGAAGTGCTGTTGATGTCACCTGAGATAAAAGACGATTCCGATTGTTTTCTCACAGTGTCATTCCACATCCTCCTTATCCGACTCTGTTAACATAAAGCAGTGAGACAAAAGCATAATAGGTTACAAAAAGATTTTTTCCTACTCATGTGTCATTATGTAGAATATTTTTGTTTATTTTAGCCTGAAGTAAACCATTCTTCTAGCACATGGTGAAAATTCCTTCTTTTTTTATTAAAACTCTAATTTAATAAACTTCATTTAAATGAAACATGATGGTATAAACTTTCCTATAAACCAGCCCCTAATTACAAGAAAATAAGGTGTTTTTATTGGGCCAAAGTAAAAGGAAATGTTTAAAAATAAATAATTCTACTATGCAGAAGTATGTATTTACCATCGAAGTGACAATGAGAAGACAATTAGTCCTTCTGATTGGAAGACATCTCAGTAGGCTTTTCATAAGTAGGGTAATTAAAAGATGCTGTCAAAATCTTTGTTACCTGAGTGCCAGAGGAATAGCGAGCGCTTGTTCTGGTTGTTGATGCCTTCACTGAACTGTGGGGACTCTCAGTTGGAAGTCCCCCACAGCAGTAGGAATGTCGGAAGCATTTCCCATATTCCTTACGTACCTATGGGGAAAAAAAAAATTGCGTAGCACGCAAAATAGTCTTAAATATCTGCTGGCAAAAACACAGGAACCTTGCATTGAAACTACTGACTTTTCAAGCAAATAGATAATTCTTGTCTGTCAAATTGCTGGCTGTTAGCAAAACCACTTATTTTTCGCTACTCAGTGGCAATATTAGCAGCTACCCAGGAGTTTCGAACCAATTATTTCCAAGGTATACACACACTTCCTAGAGATGTCTCTGAATAATCATTACTGAGTTAGTTATAGAATTATTTTTATTTCATTTGTATAATGTAGATTAATATAGTTAAGTTTACCCATATTGAATTCTAGCTGAAAATAGTGGTTTTTATAAGAGCTTTCGGTGCAGAAAGCACAGAAAGCCTGTCTTCTAGCAGGGCAGAAGGGCTGAGCACTGCTCAGTACTGCCCCTTATGTGATGACTTCCAAAAAAAGTGCCAAACTTGCAATACCTGTAAAGGCATTTTCATCTAGAGTTACTGTGTGTAACTCACCCAGCTGCTCCCTCAGATGGTCCCACCTGCTCTGGCACTGAACAGAGCTCACAAACCCCTCTGCCCCTCGGCAGGCACAGCTCCAGCTGTGCTGCTGGAGGCCCTTGGCAGTGTTCCAGGCACATTTTGAGCCATAAGGGCTGGGAATGAAGCACCTTTCACTTTTAGGACCAAAACATAAAATTCTAATTCCTGTCTTTGTTAAATACAGAAATTTGAATATACCTATGTTTATGATTTTTTTTTTCCTGACAGAGCAGCAAAACTAATTAATGACTCCAGTACCTGGGCTGCATTTATTCACCTCCTGTTTCCAGTGACCTACTGGAAACTTTAGTTTTGTTATGTGTAATAACAATTACTATAAAAGTAATCAGGATCATTTTACAGAGCAGTTAATTCTCTTATATTCTATGACTGCTTCACTGACTGCTATTTTCGGATAACAGAAGAGTGTGTGCATGTCTTGGCAGCAAGACTGCATCAGTGAAAGGACACAGTGGATAGCATTTATATAGATGTGTAAGTCTAAATTCATAAATCTTCCACCAGATTACATGGGAATTTAAGTGTCTCTTCTACGTCAATGAGACTCATGAGTTTCTGTGAAAAGCAGGATTTCAGCTAATCTGGAAATTCTGCCTGACCTATGAATATATGACAGAAAGTTATGTGTATGCAAAAAGGGGAGAAGAGAAAATGCAAATAATTAATAGTGTGGATTTACATATGTAATGTGCTGTTTTCAACAGGAGTTTTACCCACAGAATATATACTATGATGTTTCTATAAACCACGGGGTTGAAGAAAAGTTGAATAATTTGTGCTTTAACTTCAAGCTAGACACAATAACTCAGCTTTTTATAAAAGTATATGGTACATATTTTAAGCCAACCCCTATCTATATCAGCACAAAAGACATGTAAAGAATGAAAACAGAAATGAAACAACTTAGAATTATAATTTTTAACCCTGTAGTCTGGAAAACGTAGGTCTATATACATCATCACTAGATGGTAAAACACCTAAGAAAATACATTCCTGAACACTAATGGATATTAAATGGTCTAAACCACTACACAGTAGAGACAATAGCAATCAGAACTGTAGTTTTACCCAAATACCACCCTCCAGGGCTGGTTTTGCCTAATGCCTCTATTGCAGAGAATGTACATTATCTGTCAGGACTGCGCATTCCACTGTCATTATTTCTAAATTATAGCTTGTTGGAAACTGATGGAAGCAACAGCACTATCATCTCGTCAGAACTGGAAACATAATAGTTTTCACTTCCACAATTCTATTTCTCTGTTCAATTTAGTGACCAAGTAGTAATAACAGAATAAAAAGACTACATTAGCTATGCAGACAGAGGATAGCACAATATCCAGTCAAAGGCAGTGACACTTAAAAATCTTAAATGGCAGCTTTAACAGTCTTTCAGGTATAAATCTTATTGCTCTAGGTTATGCTTTTTCACACTTGACTGGTATTTTAATATTGCTTTTTGCTGACTCCACTTTATATAAAAACAATGCACAGCTGTAAAAAGAAATAAAAAATGAATCTGTTTCTGATTTTCAAGTCCAATACAAATAGCAAAAAGGGAAACATTACATGAAACCCTAACCTAGAAATTATTTGCATTTTGAGAATGTTTGCATTTTCTTCCCGATCTTCTTCTCTTTGGCTCAATCTTCTCTCTAAGTGTGCTTTTGTTCTCTCTGAATGAGAGGAGTGTCATGTTCACCTGGGTAAAACTCTGTCTACCAGATCTTTTCCTAAAACACCTCTGAATGCCATTGTCTACACCAAATTTAGAGCTGCTGGTAATCTTAGAGCTGGTACAGTTGAAAACATGAGCATAGGATTTTTGTATTTACACAACAATGCTTTATCCAATGGTCTCAAACCATCTTATAAATATCAGTTAATTATGTCTCTGGTGAGCTAATTATAATGGGAGTTAATAATTGCTAGGTCTCCAGCTGAAAATTGGTAAAAATATTTAGAATCTAAATATTGCAAATTGGGTATTTCCAAATGTAGGACATGCTGCATTTCATTTTTTGGGTGGGATTTTTTGATGTTCACCCTTCCTCTCAACTCTCATTACTTCCATTTGTCCTGCCTTCTAACAAAGGCTCTCAGCTTTTTCATTCACTCTTCATAAAGCACCTCTAAAGCATCCTTGGAAGCAACCTCCACCCTCTGGGGAAGAGAAGGGGTGCAGGGAACCCAAAAAAGGTCCCACAGAGCTGCGCCCTTCACTTCCCTTCTCTCCTGTTTGTTCCTCTCTCCCCTTGAAGCTTTCTGTCTCTCTCTCCTTCCAGCAAACCTGCTCCTTCTGGACCCTTCTGCTTTCATGCAGCAAAGGGGAGCAGAACTAATTTAGCTCATCCCACTCGTGAGGGAGGCCCCAGTGAAGAGCACAAAGCGATTGGAAATTTTGGGGGAGGCAAACGCTTGTAAAAAAGTAGTAATGCTGGCATCTTTTCCATCTTCAGAAAACTATTCCTGTTAGCAGCTGTCTAGCATTAATGACTACTTTTTTCTAAGGTATGTCAAAGTTCATAATAAAATTAATTTTTACATCCCACTAATTTTGCAATGAACAAGCACACATAGTACAATCCCTGCCTATCACCCACAGCTTTATGTGGCAGCTTAATGGGATCTCAGGAGAGGTGCTCTGCCTCGATCTGAGAAAAGGAGGGCATTTTCAGGATGATATGGGCTGATATTGAAACTGATCATTTGTTTGCAGCACTGCAGCAAAGGCAGGACTTGTTTCATGTGGACATAAAAGACTTTTGGCTTTAAGTCCAGGCTAATATGCACCACATGACCAATGTTAAACAGTACACTTTCTATAATAATTTTCTTCACAAAACTTCAAAACTTTTCAAGCCCAGGTTGGAAATGCTGCATCCATGTTAAACCTGCCTGGGTCACAGAGCAGTTACATGACTCCCACTAGCACATACAGCAAGAACTGCTCTGGAATTCTAGTCCCCTCCTCAAACTACTGCAAATTCACATTGCTAATTTTATCTCTATTTTCTTAAGAATTATGTGTGGCATTTCTAAGGAATTAGGGAACATTCATCTGTGGTTTTGGTAACTTACTTTCTTTTGAAGGGCACAGTGAAAGATGAAAATAAACATTCCTTGGAAAGCATTAAATACTGTGAAGAGATATGTCATCACCACGGTCCCCTCATTTATAAACAGCAGACCAAATGACCATGTTAGGCCAAGGAGACACAGGAGAGCAAATGCACCCAGGACCCAGGATCTGTAAAAGAAAATTAATTTCAGTAACATTACTCATGAGAATGTACTTCGCCAAATCCAATATTAACATTTCAGTTCCTGCAGTTGACTTTTACTAGTTTCACATTCAAATGTAAAAATTCCTTGGGTTTAACCTTTTATCTATCAAAGAAAGAACAATTCCATTTAGTACTTTTAGACTTCAGTGAAAACAGCAAGAGTAGATATAACCTTTGTCTCTCTCAAGAACAGCATAGGATGTCAGAACTATTTTGAAATGCAGAAGTATAGCACAAGCCCCAGCTACTCCATTGCTTTATCTGCTTTTAGAGAAGAGATTGATAAATCTGGCTTAGCCACTAATCACACCATAGATTTTAAACAGTGGTGCTGCCATATGACACTAAATAATGTAACACAAATGCACAAAGGTTAAACAGCAGATTAAAAGCCTAGAGCCCAAATCGTTAATGCTTCGATAAACTCAGCTAAACTGAAGCTAGAGGATGTAACTTCCGCATGAAGAAACCCTGCTGAAATGAGACAAAAATATGGATATTGCTTTACAGAACGATCTAAAAAAGATTCCATCATGAAAAGGTTAAGGAAAAGGAATTGTAGCAAACAGCACAGAATGAAAGGGAAAGGGAATTTAGTCAGTGAATTCCACATCTAACTAATGATCTTACTTGATAAATGGCTTATTATCTTCATAGCTAGAAAGCATTATAAGCAGAAAAGAGAAACAAAATTATTAGACAGAATTGAAACAGAAATTAATAAGAGCATTTTTAATTGTCTACAAAAATTAGTCAAAATTAGGAAATTCAAAATGCAGAGGCAAGCAATTTAAAATTATAAAGGCATTATAATAGTTTAAAAGTCTTTAGCAAATCAGGTATCTCAAAAATAGTTAATTAAAGTTAAGGGAAATCCACAATATGACCGAGTTTGTAAAGTTAAAAATCATGCTAGAAGTTTGTTAATGTAGGGTTCTATCTTACCCAGGTAAGTCCGTATTATAGTAGCCATCACAAACACGGTAATTACTGGTGTGGATGAGAAGACAGAAAGAGGAAAAGGAAGAAAAGAGAGAGATGCTAAAGATTAGCTCTCTCTCTCATCATGCAACATGCAATGAAGCTGATACTGACCTATCTAGAACATCTAGTTCACAATGTTATCCTTACTGAAAGTCTCCCTTTGCCATTTCCAACGTTCAAAGCAGATCTGTAAGACCCTTTCACATCCAACCCTCAGTGTTAGAAAGTTGCACCATCCCTTCAGTGTTGGTAACAAAAACCTTGAATACAACATAAAGCTATACAGAATACAGTAAAAAGCTATCTAAAGAAGCGAGAAGCTGCCAAAGCCTTGTTAGTTATATAAAACTTATATTACTCTGCAAAAGGGATGCTACAGTGGAACACCATGATAAAGTAAACATTTGTTAAATTAGCATGAAAACAGCAGATAATCTTCAAGTTAACAATAATAATAGAGTCAATTCTCTTGGGACAACAGGATTACGAGTAGAAACTGCTCAGAATCCCTAAATCAAAAAGTCATTTAACAAAACAAACTTAATATAATCATATCAGCCATGCAAACAGGAACATCATTTTTGAACTGCATTTTAAATGCAAATGAAATTACTACAGTGCTGTGGCATTTCCGTGAAACAGTTTCTTGGCACTAGTTCCAGGCTGAAATTATCTAATTTTGACCGGCGTTTGTGACATTACAGCAACAATGTGACGAAAGCAGGATTGGCTCTGTTTGCTTCTAATTGACATCTGCAGTTGCTGGGAGACAATGGCATGTGCTCCTAATGGAGAGTAGCTTTCAATCAGTTCAGCAATCAGAAAATAATCATAGTTCTCATACTTGAACACAAAGCACTTACTTAATGTTTTCCAACCTGCTAGAGTCTGGTTTCAAAGTGTTTGAGTGCTTCACCATTTTGCACAATGTGATCACCAGGAAGATAAGATTCAGCTGTCAAAACAGATAAGAATGAAGTTAAACTACTTCAAGCAATAGGTTGAATAATGATGATGTTATAGGCTAAACAAAAACCCTTTAGTTTATTTCCAAGTAAGTGGTGGAAATTGGTAACTTTATCATCAGATGGTCAGCAAATGGTGATTGCAAATAAGAACAACAGGATAAAAATATTAGAAGTCCTTGTTTCACCTAATTTCCCAAATGCACCACATCATCATGAGCCACCATATTTAACTCATGTCCAACACTTGCCATTGTCAGTCCAGCTCTGTCCTCCAGCATCTTGTGCTCATCATCTGCTCACCTTTACCTGTCACCTCTGGCCCTGTTCCCCATCTCACTCTCTGAGAACTATGGTCACCCCTTTACTGGGCTATACCAGTTGTCTTTTTATCCCCCCATCCTGCTTTTGAAACATTTTTCACCTTTGCTGGTTTTTCCTTTTTTTTTTTTTATTCCTTTTTGTTCTCACAAATCCTACTGGGGTTTTGAAAAGAGATTAAATGTAACTGGAGAAAAAGAAAAATACAGAAAAAAAGAAAAAGAAATACAAAGATGTAGCAAATGCATCAAACTTAACAGTGCCATAGACGTATGCTGGTGGTGCACCCTCCTGCTGCCCTCGTTCCCTTTGTAGTCTGGATTCTGTTGAAGTGAGACTGTGTGTGCCACTTGAAGGACTGTGGCATCTTATTCTTGTTGTGTCATTCATACAGGTAACACCAGGGAAGACACTGAAGGAAATGTTTTATCATTTTCTTATTGTGAAACAGAATCACAGATGTCAAAGTTACTGTGTGCCTTTCTCCTATTGATTTCAAAGCCTGTGAAAAGCACAGACAAGCCAAATACAAGAGTGCCTGCAGAATATGGGCTGAAAAGTGGTATCCAATTAATTTCAGTAATTAGTTTGTGCTGTCCTATATCACACAGACAGGTCGGACAAAATGGTATCTTTGAAAGCAGTAAGAGTCATGTTCTTTCAGGGAGAAGACACACATCCTTATTTGCTGCTACAATGGTCCATGTGAAGTGGCTGGACCAAAACCCAAGAGAAGATGGAAGGACATCCCTATAATGCATATATTAGATAGAGAACCCCATTCTGATAATTTTCCATATATATATATATACACATATATCTGCAGCTGGTTACTGATGGAGCATGATTTTACCCAGTCTCTCAAGTTGGGTAGCCTTTGGTTTGAGACAGCTTAAAAATCTTCACTGTTTTTGTAACATCGGGGATACCAGCTCATGCCTGAAGTCTTCCTGCAGCAGTGGCTCAATGGTCAGAAATGTCACTGAAATCCTAATAAAGAGCTGGTCTTAATCTTGAAAAGATGAGTATTTTGAAGGCTCTGATCAGAGTCTTATAGAAAAAATTCCTACTGCTATGGGAAATCATGCTATTGCTCCTGCTGCTGTCTCAAAATCAGGATGGACAGTATGAACTATAATGCAGTTCTCAACACCAGAAAAGAGTCTGGCAACTTTTGACCTTATCATGCAAAGTATAACATTTTTACAATTATATGTTGAGATTAATAGAAAAAAGTGTTTGCTATAGAAATAAGGAAAATAAGTTTTTATGATTGATTTCTGTTTGTGTTTCAAGAACTGGCTGAAAATACTTAACCTTTAAGCTGATGTATGTACATGGTGTAGGTTAAGCATATTTCCATTGCTGCAAAATGTAATAGAAGTGTCAATAATTCATGATCTTGGTGATTATCTTTTATGATTCTTACAGGAAATGACTAACCAGATGAGAAAAACCATTTCATTATATCATTGTGATCTCTTCCTCTTATCTAGGTTTCCATTGTATGGTGTGACTTCATTGGGAAACTTCAGGAGAAAACAAGTTGCTTCTCTCCCTGGCCACCTTTGCACCACACAGGACAAGGGCTCTACACCTGACCTGACCCTCAGTTCCACATCTTTGCACACTGACTTTATTTTTCTGCATTTAAAAAAGTTTCTTGTGCAGTTTCGTAGCTGAGAGAACGTGAACTTCCTCAGTCTGCTTAAAAAATGCAACCTCAATTTGCTTTTTGTGAAAACAAAGAGATTAAGAGCTAAGACACATGCCCTGTGTCAATCCTAACACGTACATCAACTTTGGCTGCAACCTGTGCATCTGGGAGGGCACAATCCAGTTCAGAATAGTATTTACAGCACAGCTGGAAGCTAATCCTTGCCTAAGTAGCTACCCTGGAGTATCTTGTATTGTAATGGCATCATCATTCTTGGATCAAAAACTCATAGATATGGCTTAGCCCATAAATGACTGCTTTATGAAACAAGAGGGTTTTGTCCTCTGATTCTTTGTACAACTGAAGAGCTGGTTTGCCACACGACAAATAAAAACTTGTATTCACATACTGAGGTTCCTTTGGTGGCATGTGAGCAGACATGGCCTCACCCCAGAGCTTGAGCCAAGCTCCACTGTGTTGGACAGGTTTTATGTAGGTACTCAGCTCTGTCTGGGTATTCGTCCTTGCTGCACCAGGGAACAACTGCACAAAGCAGTTTCTGAGGTGACACTTTAATTGTAATTTAGGTACAGACCCACAAAACCAGCCCACAGAAATAATAATGCCATATCACAGCAGCTGAAAAAGTCCTTCCAAGAAAAAAGGAAAAATACTGCACTTTGAAGACAAAGTAACTATGACAACTGAGCATATGATACTTGTTTCTCCATCACTGTGAAATATTGCATAGTTTTCAGTTTCAGCAGTCAAAAGACCATGGTTTGCCACTTGTTCTAACATGCTGGCATCTCTCTTACACATTATATCATTATAAAAACCCTATTTTGATGGCTTACAAATACTGTAACCAATCCTTTTTATAGATTTGTTTTTGTGTCTCTTACTGCTTTTCATCTAGAAATTAATTGTTTTGGAGGAACTCGTTAGTTAAAGATTTTGGGCATCCTGCCTTTTTGTTCTTTTGTCTCATGAAAGACACTAAGCAATGAGGGAAGGGAACTTGCTGGAAAATAATTGCTTTTATAAGGAATAGCAAAATTGCTTTTTTTGGTGAGAAATATGCAGAGGGGGAGAAGAAAACACAGTTAGGACTTTTGTATTCATTTGTACAAGCAAAGCTTTTTCAGCTCTGAGCAACCTGGTCTGGGCTCAGAGCTGAGCCTGTTTTGAGAGGGTTTGGGCACAGATCTCCTGGAGCCCCTTTCAACCTGAAATGTTTCTGTGAGGACTGAACTGTTACTAATCTAAGCAAATGAATCTGTAGATGTTTTCCAAGCTTGGCAGGTCATCTGAGCAGGACACCTTTCTCTAAGAAGAATGTGAAAAGAATTCACCAAAAGCATGCAGTACTCTGAGGTCATACAAAGGCCCAAATGAATGGCAAGATGGACTTTTGAGAGCAATCTTGTAAGAGAAAAAATGGGCTTCTGACAATGGTGGCATAACACCACTTCATGTAATATAAAGGGTTAGTGACTGCTGGGCCTCATCCTGACGAACGGGCTGCATCCACCCCAGATGAACCAAAATCTGCAGCTGAACATCTTCTTCAATGCTAATAAAAAATATAAATACATTGTGCAAACACACACACAGATGCACAATGTATACAGCTCAAACAGTCCTAAAATTATACCCTTAATCAAGTCTATAAAATGTCTCTCATGCTGTGCGTCTCCAAATCAGACCAACACTCTTTTGAAGGCTAAAAATAAGAAATTAGAAGTCTGGTCAGGCATCAGGTTTGGAGTGGAAGATTCTGCTATGATACCAAAGAGTGACAGAACACACAGCTACAGAAGGTGGAGCTATAATATGAGATCTTTTAAAACATTAGCTGGTAACAGTAAGCAAAAATTTGAATTGATAGTATATAATTTATGTTTATGCTTGATTCTGATCTAGTTGCTGAAACTTACTGTCTACTGGAAGAAATGGCACACTGGATAGAGAACTAGCTTAATCTCTACATGGATTTTAGAATTTTGTGTAAAGTCAAAAAAAAAAAATTGAAGTATCTACTAATATACTAGTTCCTTGTCATCTCTTAATATGACAAATGTAATTGGATAGAACAAAGTGAAAAACAATTGGCATATATTAAAAAAAACAAGTTACTACTGCAAAATATAAAATATGAAGAATTTTTATAGTAATAATCAAATGCAGCACCATGGAAGATCATGCTTCTTTCACAGGTGACACACATAAGACCATTTCTCATTTGGAAATCAGAAGGAACTGGATATGAAAGAAGGTATAAATAGGAAATTTGTCCTTCTGGCCCCTGAAAACTATGTAATTTTGAGAGAGGGAGTGTGTCCAACTCAAATTACCTTTTTTAAAAAGTGGGTGTAGTAACCTGCACAGAAGACTAATCAATTGGAATTAGCTGCAGGTACAATGAATTAGTAGCAAAATCAAGCTAGATTTTGCAAAAATTATGATAAATTTCCCCTGTGACTAACAGATAAATACCATTTATCAAGTGTCTACTATAGAAAGATAAACATTATTATTTATAAAAATAAATATACAAATACAGTCCATTTTCACATGTAGAGCTAAGTTACGTGTGCATCTGTACATCCACGGACTTTGGTGGAAGCAATACTTCAGCCTGGGTGAGAACATTTAACACATTCTATGTTAATGAAATGGGGCACCTTAGTAATTTTTGCTTAGGCAACCACTGGTAGACTAATCTGTGAGCTGGGAAAAGCAAACTGCAACAGTTTTGGCTAAATTAAACCGACACCACCCATTCCTTGGATGAATATGGATCTACATAGCAGCCAAAGTGCTCGGGCTTTTCTGACCACAGATCACAGAAGTGCCCTGTTTGTTTCATAGCCATGAACCTGCTCAATGGAATCACGTCCGCCTTGAGCTTAGCAGCTTAAAATTCATTCCACACAGCCTGCAGTGCTGACATGGATACGATAAGACAGAAGAACAGAAACACCACTCTGAAGTAACCTAGCTGAACTGCACATGTTCTGACCCTTTTTGAACTCCCCGGAGCTTTTGTTACCTGGCAAATGCAGCTCTAAAACTGCTCTTGTATCTCCAGATCTTTGCTCTTAGCCATGCAGAAGCCTATTTCTCCCTGGGACTGGCAGGGAGAGAGGTGCTCTCTGAAGGCTTCTAAATGAGTGTGCACACTGAACTCTTACTGAACTGAATTAATTATTAAAGATGCAGATGGAGCTGTCCAAATGATAAGAACAGCTCCTGACGTATCATGATCCAAGCTTTCATTAAACCATTTCAGGCATACTAATGGTTTCCCACCGCTCATTACTTACATGCTCTTTTCTCATAGATATAATAACCCTGGTGCCCAAAGGCATGACAGGCTATAGAAATAGTGAAGTTAAAAGTTCCCCAGAAGATATACTGAGGAACTTCATACTTCCTCCTCAGACTTCCCATTCTCATTTTGTGCCAAAATGTGCACAGACACAAGTACAAATGCTTATAAATTCAGAGAAAAAAATTGTAAATTAAAATAGAAAGCAATACTGTCAAAAAAGAGTTTATGTGCATTAACAGCACAATTAAACTGAGAAACATAAAAGTGATTTGAGCAACATGTTAAAAAGCTTACCAAGGGGAAATTCTCACATGCTACTGACACTAAGTAAGCTACACCACAAATACAGCTCTTTGGTTACAGTGCACATGACATATTATTTTTCAGCCACTACACTTCTCACACTTCTTCCTCTGGTTTCTCTTGCTTTCTCAGCTGGGACGATTAGAGGGCAAAGCAATTGCCAGAGAAGAATTACTCCCAGGAACTGTGCTGTGATTGCTACCTGCTGTTTCATATTTTTCAGGTTGGGAATACTGCCCCCAAAAGCCTTTTGCGTCTCAGTCTAAATGATTTGCTGGAGGATAATAATGTCATGGCCAGTAAATAATAGTGAACTATGTCTGTACATGGTCAATATGATTAAATGTCCTTCACCTCTATTCTCACTCTGACCTGGTTATGAGGAAGTGAAAAAGCCGTCAGCAAAGCCCAAGGCTTCCCATGTGAAATGTTATTTTAGAGGAAGGGAGAGAAATATGGGTGACTTAGCAAAATACCCCCAGTAACAATAAAATAAGGAGCTACAAATAAAAAGCAAAATTATCACCACACAACCAGACTTGAGGTGACTTAACTATTGTAGCATGAAACTCAGAACAATTTCCAGAATAATTACAACAACTGCAAAAAAGAACTTTATGTTGAAAAACATTGTTGTATCATATTGACCATACTAGGTCTATCTTTCTAAGACTTTAAATTGCAATTGTAGGTTTCATTAAAAAAAGAATCCCCATCATTCTGAGATTTGAAAAACATTGTATGTATTTATGTTGCCTTTTTATTTAGAATAAACTTTGTACAATTATTGTGGTCTATACTTAAATCTTACAAACACTATAATTTTTCTAATTCAACTCATACACACCTAAGTTTTGGCATCTACACCCATGTCTTTGAAAATATGCCAATGAACTCTAACAACTTCTACATTGCACAACTATCTTTTCTTAGGTGACTGCTCAAGGATTCAAATAGTTTTTGATATAAACAGAGTAAATAGAAAACAAAACATTGGCCAGGCACATCTTTTAATAGAAATTTCCAGTTTGTACTCTAAGAACGAAAAGTGTTGAAATAGTATGTTTGGCACATAGATCTATTAAAGTCAAAGAAATTTCAAAATTATACCTGATGCATGTGCTTCACACTGAAAAAATAGTATTTCTGAATATGGAAAAATACAATTCCTGAATTTGGAAATTCGAGTGAACTGAAATTCTGTTAACATTTCAAACTCTACTACTGTGAAACAGCAGAACATGCAACTATTTAAAATTTCAAAAGCATGACAACAAATTAATTAGTCCTTCCAAACTATCAAGAATTACGAGAAAAGCTCTCTATGGACGTAGGCCATGTCCCCAGCACCAGCCTTCTACAATAGTTCCCAAGTACAGTCAGGCTTTAAAGATGCAGAGCTAGCAGAGAAAACCAAAACGAGAGCCAAAATGCACATCTCAGATTCACTTTCCTCACAAATTCCTCCACTGCGTACTGTTGGTATTATTAGTCTGAAATAAATGGGAGAAGTTTTCTCCCTGGGCTGACACATGACTAAATGCTTTTTACCTGGAAGTGCTCAGAGAACTGGTAATTGCTGTATGAATGCAACATTCTGCACTAAGTGGACAGTGGGGCAGCTGTGGGTGCAGAGATGGGCGTGCAGGCACACAGGGACATCAGCAGTGATGTGCACAGGCTTTCTGCTGCTTGCACAACAGCCCAGCATTTGCACAGAACAGAGGAACTTCTGTGTCTGACAGGCACTACATGTAACACAGATACACACAGAAGTGGCCATGGAAAAATGTGCATATGCAAATACACGTACAAATACTGTGGAAGTGTAATGGAACATAAAATTTATTTCATTATCCAATGCGTTAGAATACCCTTTCGAGATAATTATGTTGGATAATTAGCAGTTAAATTCTAGAATGTGTACAGTAGTGACTCAATTGAAAGCAATAATAATGGTTCCTTTTAAAAAACCCCTGTGTTTTGTAGTTCATTGATCTTTCATATGACTACACATGTCAATACGACCTTCAGAGTTCAAACCATTAGGAAAAAATGGCTATGCTGAAGTGCCACCACAGCTTTGACAATTAATCATTTGGTCAGCACTCTTTTAAAGATTTCTACGTATTTATATAACCATTGGTCACATTACAAATTGTTTATAAACATTTTCATGGAAAGTCTTGTGAATAAGGATGGCATTGAATGAAATTTTTTAACTTTGCTGTGAGGCAACCTAAAAGGAAAGGGAAAAACAAAGTTCTTACCAGAATAATAAAGGTAACAGGTCCAATGAAACTCCAGATAAAATAGTTATCTACATGTAGCCAGCAACTATAATGGAAAAAAGAGAAGGATAAGTGAAAAGCTGCATTAGCACCTCAGTTCAATAAATGGAAACTGCAAAGATACTTCTTAAGGTAACATTTTGCCAGTAAACAATGATGAACATTGCCCAGTACCACTTATTCCGTGGACAATACCTAACCTGAAACTCTTCTGATGAACTCTGCATAACAACATGACTGAACCTGAAACTACATCATCAGGAATAACTAACATAAGGAGAAACAAAACCAAAACAGGCTTTCCTTTCAGTCAAACGGTTTGGTGACAGGCGCTATCATGGACTAATGAAACTAACATCAATAACTATTTTTTGCAGGCTTCCCATGTGATCTTCAAAATCTGCTTTCAACTTTATATCATATGTGAAGTGCTCACTCCTGAGGAATATGAGACAGAAAATGTTCAGATGCCATGTTTTGCTGAAAAACAATATGGTATAAATAAAATGCCCCATCTGGGAGTTGAACAGTAGAAAAAGAATACATAAGATACCAGACTAAATGACGTGTAAACCTATTAGGGCCAACTTCACTTAATGATTCATTTTTCATACAGCCCAGTTCCCTGCTGAATTCTTATTTGTCTTTCATCAGTAGCAAAATCAAGCAGCTTTCTTGTAGTCAACAGTATCTTCCCATTCTGTAACTAATTTAATCAAAGGACAAAATAAACACTACTGAAAGGCAAATTCATGCCTCCAGCAACTCAAATCCTCACAAATGTTTTCTGTCTACTTTCTGTCACTTTCTATATATATCTGTATTTTTGTAAATAAAAGGCAGTGGCTAATTTTAATCCCACTCTACTTGCCTGATAAAATATTATCAAAATAAAACATACAGGTTGGAATATTGTACTGTCATTATTCAGGATGTGAGCTGGCTAGAGGGGCAGCTGAACAAAGAGATCTAATGAAGCATTAGCTTAAAACTGAGTGGTTAGGCTTGTCAGATACTTTAAGCTGAGAAATTTTGCTTAATATACATCTGAGGACAAGAAGTTATTTACTTTTTCAATTTGTTTCAGGTCAGTCTTTTGTGTTAAAAGAAAGACCATAATTTAGAATTGGTCTCTCTAGAGTACAAATCCCCTGAACCTAGAGAATTACAAAAGACTTGATTGTAATTTGTGCACAGCATTGCCATTCTCTTACCAATAAAGCTTTCAGATGGTATTTGAGTCTGTCAGGGACCCTCTGACAGCTAATAGGCTTTAAAAAATTATTCACTTGAAAAACACTCAGGTCACTTGCAATTACTTACGCTTTCTCTGTTCCGTAGCTCTTATAGTCAATAGCTGCTGAAACACCAACTACTGTAGCAGGGAAGAGGTAGCCAGCAACATAATAGTATTTCTTTCTAGAATATTCACTTTCAAATACTTCTACTAACATTAGATAAAGCTGCACTCCTTCTAGACACATCCAGGCAAAGGCTGCCAGGAAGAAAAAGTGTAAGAGACCTGCAAAAACTGGACATGCAATCTGCAAAGAAAGAGAGAGATGGAAATGTAAATCACAAAACCTTCACATCATTACCTCTCCAACTGAACAGTGTGCAATAGAACAGCAGATAGTTCTATTAGAAACCCTTCACAAATTCAGGAGCATTTTCCCTACCTCAAAACATACTCTGAACATTTGAAAACACTAATATATGCTCAGTAGCTACAGAAAATGAATTAGCTGAACAGTGTAAATGAAGATAAGGAAATTGCACCCTCATCTCCCAGTCATCAATTACAGAGTGGACTTTTTAATTTTATAAGCAACTTTTTAATTTTGAAACTGATATGGTTTTAGTACTTACAGTTTAGATAATCCTAGACATGAACAGTTGGTTCTCTATGCATAATGTGATACTACTTATTTAAAATTATTAAGTGTTTGCCCAGCAATTTTTGTCTGCTGTAATTTGGAAATTTCTACTGTTGTAGCAGAAATCAATCTGAATTCTCTCCCCATTGGTAAAATTCTGGATGAAACTATGCTAGATTAATAAAGTTCAACCCAATGAATCACATCGGAATTGATTTTACCAATACTACCAAAATACCTTCTTGAATGTTAAGTGTAAAAAATGTGTATATACATAGAAAAGGCTTTATACTAATATATGTATAAATGTAGTCAATAGCTGTTAAGACATTTGAATATATATAGAAAACATATATATGTTCCTAATAGTCAACATTCAATTTCAGCTTCTCTTTCAAAAGTCTAACCACCTGCTTCGTTAATAGTCAGTGTTTCTCAACTGAAAATGAAAAGCGTATTTTGGATGGATGTAAATACTATGTATGAATACATCTATCTTATTTTCATGCTGAGCTTTTATTTCAGCCTCGCTGTGTTAGAATGCTGAAAACTTGTCAGTGTTGTCATGTTTTAATTCAAATCCATTTCAAACAGTCATTTCAGAGAACAAGATCAGTACACAGAGAGAAAACTTACCTTGTACTCTGTCTTATCGATGCCTATTAGGAAAATGAACTCAGCAATGAATAGGTTGATACAAAGGTTCTTGTGAATAGTGTTACGATCACTTTGCAGGCCACGGAAAAAACAGAATGTGAAGATGCAGATGGCCAGGCAAACAAGAGAGATGACAATTCCCACCCAGGTGATGACAGTGAGGAGCAATTCGTGCACTCCATCTTTGTACTAGAAATAACCAAGAATGGAGAAAATTAATATGACTCTTTATGAGTATAAACAAAAACCTATTTTCACAGGTAGCATCCAGAAAAGTTACTTGTTCATTACATGAGATGGGCAAAATGTACTCAGTAATTTCTCAGTCTCAGGTCAGCTTCCCAGAAGAGCAAGATCAGGATAAGTAGAAGAGGAGCAGGTCTGAGAGAAAAATGTGATGATTTTATCCAGATCAGATAGTATTTTTACTTTTCCTATGGCTCACTGCAGACTGGTTGGAAATATGAGCAGAGAAACATAACATTTTTAAGGTACCACTAGGCTCTGATCCAAAGAGAGAGGAGAGCTTTCCCTGGGACTTCCCATGAGGGTACATGTTCTTTCCTACAGACCTGCAACTCCAGAGCAGAAAAGAAAGCAGTGTTTTACCCACTGATCAGGAAAAAATGCAGAATATGCTGCACATGTGATTCCGGCTTCAATCTCATGTTCCTTGCTTCACTTCTTTGCAGTGACCTTTTTGAATACAATGGCTTTATGAGAAGTCCCACATCCCTGCAAATATTGCATGCTCTGGGGCCCCTGACATCCAGCAAGTGTTTTAAATAGACAACAAAATTTCTGACTATGGAGAGGTGTTTAAACAACCAGTATGGAAGTTCCTTGACCTTCCTCTTTAAGGAAAGCTGCCACTTGTGCTTCCAGGGAACAGTGGGCACAGCTGTTTCTACAGATCCTCTCCATCTGTGCTGAGGGAGAGTCTATAAAATGGTTGTAAGGTTGGTCAATAACTTTGAAATATGGCTTGTAGAAGACTCTTGTCCTTCCTTGTTTTTTTCTTCCCTGCTATTTTCCTTGCAACTTTATGGATGAGGAAGAAAAGTGCTACAGAAAGCAAATTGCTTAGGAAAGAGTGGGTAGGAGCTATAAATACTGAAGAAACTTCAGCAATTTTGGATCTTGCTAAAAATTTAAAGCTAAGTCTTTAAAGTTTTGCTCCCTGCTGATGGCTGGAAACATCGTTACCTACCACAATTTCCCGACGAGCCATAAGAATTGCAAAGTTGGTGAGGTGACTGCAAGCACACGTTGTATGAGTTTTATTTGTGTCAACCAGTTTGCAGCCTTGAGTTGACCAGTATCCCATCATAGTCCTCTCTGAGTAGTTCCAGAAGGAACAATTTGCATTGAAATAATTGTCAGGCTGGGAGATAAAAGGATAACATTAAATGAGGATTTTACACACTAAGATGGCAATAACAATTGTTTAATATGTGTAAAGGGTAATTTAGATTAAACTTTGCATGTTTCGGACAATAAAGTTTTTCATCAGCAAAATTGTGGACTATGTTGCACAGGGAAGACATCTAGTTTAAAAGGGACTTTATAGTCCGAAGCACTCTGAAGTGTAGTCTCAATTATTGTAGACCCAATTTTAAACAATTACAATTTCCATCTTATGATTTTATGCATGGATGGTACATTATAGCTATTTTTGCTTTCTGGAAAGTTAGGACTGTGAATGTATTCTGAAGATATTTTTCCTGTAATTGACAATCCGAAAATAGCATTTTTTCCTTTGATTCTCACTTTTGGTCAGGCCAAAGTTATGTGAACAGATATCATAAAAAAAGCTCACTCCTCAATGCCTATCTACGTTGATGAAAAATAATCCAACCAGATTTATAAAAACAGGCAAAATGAGAGGAAAATCTAACCATAATTTCTCTATCATAGTATTGATTGTTTACTTTCCCAATGTGAGATATGAAAAGAGAAAGTGCCAAACTTAAGAGCAAAGAAACACGTCAAATAAAATACCATGAAGCAAATATATATAAATTAAAAGTATAACAAACCAAGATACCATACTTTATTCTTTGCTGAATAAATGCAATTTAAACAATTTGGATAGGTTTCCATAATTTGGTCCAAAATTATTGTAAAAAGTTAAAGTGTCAATAAACTTACTATATCAAACCATCAAGAATCTCACCAGTTATTTTCTACCCTTCTACTAAGGTAAGAGTTAATTTTCAGTTAGAAACAAATTAGTCATTTACATTTTCATGTTGATTACTGAATTAGCTTTCATTAAGAATACACTTAAGTTCTAATAATCACTGAACCAGGCTCATTTAATTTTATGTTCATAGACTTAACTTGCGTCTCTGACCTACTCCAACATTTAAAATTCAAATGGAAAAGAAAAAGGTTATTTTTTTGCGTTGCTTTTCTCTCTTGCTGATTCTATGACCTTGCCAGTAATTCCTCAGCATAACTCACGTCGATGTGTTCCAGAGTGAAGTGCACGGGGTCAGTCAGGTACACCCTGCTGGACTCCTTGTTGATGGAGGCGGCGATGACGTGGGAGTTGACGGCGATGGTGCTGTTCCGCCCCGCCAGGTCACCGCCCAACTTTATGGTTGCGTTCTCAGTACTCAGGAAACGGCCCAAGCTTTTGTAGATTATGAAAACCAGTTTTGCTAATCCTACAAAAGAAAAAAAAAAGCCCATCATCACGCCGCAGAGGTCTGCAGAAAGACAGGAACCTGTACTCTACTGACAATAAAGCATCAGTAAACGGAGAGGTATTTTCAGGCTATGGATTTGAAGAAAAACGACCAGGTACCCATGATAATCTAGAAAAAGCCACAGAGCAGCTTTGTTGTGCTTTGTTTTGAGGTTTTACCCAGGTAATGCAGGTTTTCTAAAAGGGACTGGAGCTCCCCTGCTCCGCGCCCAGGGCTCACCGTTCCTGCTGTTCTGTTTCATGGTGCGTGCCGAGAGCTGAATCCAGTTGCCTCCTTTACCAGCCTGAGGAAATCTCAAGTCCTGCACCTGGCCCTCAGTAGAGAGCACTGCAACATCCAAAACTAAGCAGACCAGAGGGAAAAAGAAAAAAAAAAACCCGTTAAAATAGGAGAATGCAGAGAAAGTCTCTTGGCCAGATTACAATATGCCAGACGACAATCTTTCCCCCCGTCTTTATTTAGTTTTCGCACACGGCTGTCTGTAAGGCAGATTTGTACTGCATGCTTCAATCACACAGACTTAGCTTCTTTGACTAAATCTAGTGCACACTGCTCAAATGACAGCACTTTAGTAGTGATAACATGACATCAAACCTTGTTCAAATTTGTGCCCACAAAACATCCACTTAAAGATACCACACACATGTTGCAGAAAAATGTTAGTTTTGAAGATCTTAATGTCTATGCAGTATCCTCTTTTGAGAAATTTAGAACTTTAAGTATTGGTTTAGATTTAAGGAGTTTTTTAAACAGTCAGCAAAGAATACCTAAGTATACTTACACCATGTATTTAGCTAAATCAGTATACATAGCTGAAAATTATTTCTGATTTTTTTCCTAAATCTAATTCTGTATATTTATAGGAAACCATTTTAGTAGTTCTGCTAAGAAGCATTTAAATTGAAAAATCAGATGCCACTCAGTCATACTTAAGCATTACTTTTATAACACATTGTGTATTGGGAAACTTTCATGGCATTACCATTGAATGCTGGATTTCCTTGGATAGATAAAATCATATAGGTGAGAGTGGGCAATTGCTTGACAAAATCTGTGTTATATTAAACCAGTCTAGCTACAGGTCTGAACTATAGACTGACAAAAGGTGTGAAATTAGGAAATGACTTCTCTTTCTCCAAGCCATACATATATGTGCAGCAGGAATTCAGTCTTGCATGGCATCAGGAAAGTGTTATCATGACATGAAGACAGCTTATCACAAGAAGTAATATTCAGACTTCACTCAGCTCCATGGTACTGCTTGTGTACATCCCAAGGCAGATCTGTGATTCTACCCACATTCCTTCAAAACAACTGGTGCAGTTCCTTTGATAACAGACTGTAAGACTTTTCCCCATACTTTCCCAGTATCTTCCTACTCGATTAAAAACTAGGCAGAACCATCTTCTACAGTTACAAATATGCAGACACTGAAATGTGAAAAGTCTCATTTCTGCAGTCTATTCCAAGTCTCTGTCTTTGTGCTCTGCATATTAGCAGACTTTCAGGTTCCTTGTACCTCACTGAGACTACATTAATCTCTGTAAGAAGTTGAAGGAATTTTAATTTTATGCATAGCAATGATTTTTGCTTTAACACATCCTGCGCAACAATATTTGCACATCTCTAATACCAAACCCCTTCATTTCTCTGTCACCACTTAAATTCTAAATTACGCTCCAACTATCTCCAGCTATTCTGCAGTCTCTGGAGCATAGCTATTCTGCATTATGGGAGATGTAGTTCACTGAACACATTTTTACCTGAAGGCAGTCGTGTTTAATATAAACATTTGGCCTATGTTGAGTGCCTAAAATATTTAACTGGCACAGTAAATTGCAAAAAATGTAATTTAAATTCATTAGGAACAGCTTATATTTAACAGAAAAGTATTTTCTGCAGCTCTACAGAAAGCAGTTACCTCTAAAAAATCCATACTCTGCTTTTTAATCACTCTTCATATCCATACGTTCTGCTAATGATTTTTCAGTGATAGATCAACTTAGCAACATCAACTACTTTCCATTTTATACTGTATTAATGACACTAAAGAATAAGGCTAATTTCAAAGAACCAAACAAGAAAGGTGTGTTTTCCCTGCTTTGGAGCTCTCATCTTTCCACCAAACGTTGCACAGTTCAGTCTTCAGAAAGTATGTTGCTTGCTACCTGGAGTATTTTTTCCTGCTTTTGTGCAAAGCAATACACAGTATTGTAAGTTATGCTTGAAAAGAAGTTTACTTACCAATATTTTCTGTGGGCATTGAGACTCTACTTGGTTCTACAAGATTATCAGCCAAGACAAAAGCCCCTTCTTCTAATGTATCAAGTAACATTGTGGCTGCGTGGGCTTGTTCTGAAGAATTCATGTCCTTCCAGGACTCCAGAGCTTCAGGCCTGAGCAAGTTGTCCACTGTATCCACAACTGCCTGCATTCATTAGAAAACTATCATTAGGTCTGAAGCCCTAGGCAGCTGGGGAAAATTTCCAATGTTATATGGCGACAATTATAATACTTAACTGTCAGAATGATTTACTGTGATTTAATGGCACTAGAACACTATTTTCAACATTAAAATATTTTCCATCCTCTTGTTAGATTAGCATGAATAGAAGCGCAGCTAGCCACTAGCACTGTGTGGTCTCTAAGCAGTAAACATGCAAATTTGACTTGTTTTGTATCGGATATAAGCATGGTATTATTAATGTGCTGAAAAATGTAAAAATAAATGCCAGAAGTCTTGCCTGAAGCTTTCATCTTAATGTCAAAATGTATAAATTCTATTTAAAAACACTAACGCCAAAATTAGCACTCCACAGTTTAGGCTAAAATGACAATAATACTCCTCTGGAAACTGAGCCCTGCCAGTGCAGCCACAGCACTATGAACTACTTGTCTATGACAAACTGCCTTCTTTATTACAGGAGGCATGAAATGAAGCTGACTCAGTGGATATAAATTAGCCCTGGCCACTCTCACTCCCCCTCCTGTTCCTGTACCTGTTCATAGATACTTAGAAGGATTACCAACTCCCATTCCTGCACAAAGGTCAGTTAGAAAAGGAAATCAATGGAGCAAACAAGATGTCCACTGACCGTCCCTGTTACCAGTGATGGCAAAACTGTAAAGCTGAATAAAAGCTGGTATTTTAAAAAGTTTTACTTGCAACAACTCTATCATCATGTTTTAAGGTTCATTGAACTACACATAAGGTAACAATAAATAACAAAGAAGAATAATTCAGTGACATGATTACATTATTTTACAAAATAATCCAATCAGAGTAATCAGTTAATCAATTGAAGGCAGGCTTTTACATTAATGCGTAACGTTGCTGTGCACTGAGTATGCTGTGCATTGAGTACACCAGGCACTGCTCTAACACCCTGTTTACTCTGTCCCATTTACCTACTCCTAATGTGTCATTAAGCATATATATAATTTGTTTGATCAATTTAAAAGCATTGGAAATGGAAACAGAACACATTATACAAACAGAAAGATGTCGGTCTGGAATACTATATTGTGCAAACAAACGAATGGGAAAACTTGGTCAAGGCTATTGTCAGAGCAAGATTAATTAGCCTAATCCATTTTAATATCCTCTTTCTGTCTGCATTGTGAGCCACCACGACCTTCCTGGCAGGTGGAAGATACTTCGAAGTGGCATTAAAGCCTTTCTTCTTTCTCTAATGGGAGACAGAATAGTCAAAATGCTCACTCTGATACTGCTGCAGCCATTAACTGGAGTGGAACAGAAATTGGTCTGCAGAGGCCAGATTCATTAGTCACTAAGAAATACAGATTGGAGCCTCTAATCTGAGGTACAAATGAATCCTCTGTCACAAAGTGGGAACTTGTTTCATTTGCATAGTGTAAGTCAGCTTTTGATTTGTAATTTCAAGAGGTTTATTAGTCTTATCTAAGCAGAGAAGCCCATTTGAGACCTACAGAAAATGACACCAGTTGGAAATTAAGGTTCTGCTCTGGTTTCTCATGTATTGCCATATAGCGCTGACGGTATGCATTCATTGATATGATACGCTTTTCGTTATTATGGGAAAACCTAACTCTGCATTTTCCTTGTGGAAAATCATCACCAGCCCATTAGTATTTCTGAAGCATTTCTCTCAGACAGAGGCAAACGGGTGGGAAAAACCCCACAGCCTCTGTGACACAGCTGTTGGAGCAGCCCCATTACCGCTTTTCTTGTGATCCTGTTTAGCAACAAAAAGGAAAAAGAAAAACCCACTCTACTCAAACCATATCTGCTGGATTACCCTTTACTAGTAAAAAATTTTCTAATAAAAACCTATTACAATTCTTATTATTAATTGAGAAGTTAATTACTCCTCAGATCTTTGTCTCTTTTTGCCAAATTTCTGTGTAACTGGACACCTCCCATCCACTTCCAGGCTTTAGGATAAAAGACAGAAATGCCCTGTACAGAGAAATTTCTTTTCAATAACAGTCTGAATTTTTTTATTATGTTGTTAAGTATTTCAAAATTCTTTCCAAAAACAATCCTTACATTTAATCTCAGAGGGTACAAGTCAAAATCAGTATTTTAAGAGAAGTTTTGAAAAAATGAGCAATAAAATCTTTCAGAGCCAGACATGTCTGACATCACTAGGACTTTTTTCTCCCCTTCATAGAGGTAAGGTGGCATTGCTGGCATTGTACTGCAGAAAAGGAGCTGGCCCCTACAGGCAACCATTGTACAGCTGATGAACGGAACTGGAAATCAGGCAGCAATGTGCTACACGCCTTCTATTTAGCCTGGTCAATGGGACACGTGGCAGACATTTTACAAACAAAGTTAGAGAAATGTTTTCTTTGCATTGTACCCTCAAGTCACTGAATTGTAACAATTCTTAAAACTGTAAGAAAGTGATTTTACGAGGCATACGAATACACACAAAGCAAGCTATATAACGTACATTTTTCACGCAAGCAAATTAACTCTAAACAGTCTTTGATATAAAATTCTACCAAGTTGAAGTGATTTCTTTGAGTTGACAGCTTTTTCCCCCTACCCAAAATTTTATTACAAGAGAGGTGTTACTTCCAATTCAGATAATAATCCTTTCTGCTCTTTTAGTTTTGAACAAGTTAAGGTACAAGAGGTATGAACTTTGATCTTAATTTTTTTTTCTGAGTGTTATACCTGTGCAAAGCCAACATTTGTAAAGTTGATATGGGGCACAATACACATTTATCAAAGACTGAAATACATAGGATCATGCAGCATGATGATAAAGCGTGGCAGGTTGCTGAAGCAGGGAGAAAGCAGGGTGACAGCACAGGAGATATACCTTAAGGTAAGCCCTGCACGTCTTCTCTCGTTTTTGGAGCTTTTTAATAAGGAAAAAGAAAATCAGAAGTTAGAAAGATTCTGGAAAACTTCAGAAAGAGAAAAAAAATACTCTGGTGTTTCAAATTCTGATTCTGAATGATAGAACATTAACATGATTCTAAGTTTCTGTCCACGATGCCTACAAAAAACATCACACAGGAAATGTTTTTTCCCAACTGTGGTTTAAGCCCAGCTGGCAACCAAGTACCACAGAGCTGCTTGTTCATTTGCTCACCAGCAGGACTGGGGAAAGAATCACAAGGGTAAAACTGAGAAAATCCATGAGTTGAGATAAATACAGTTCAATAGGTGAAACAAAAGCCACGCATGAAAACAAAATAAACCAGGGAATTAATTCACTGCTTCCCTTGGGCAGGCAGGTGTTCAGCCATTTCCAGGAAAGCCAAGCTCCATCACATGTAATGGTTACTTGGGAAGACAAACACTGTAACTTCAAAGTCCCTCACTTCTTCCTAATTCCCACCAGCTTTACATGCTGAATATGATGTCACATGGTCGGGAATACCCCTTTGGTCAGTTGGGCTCAGCTGTCCCAGCTGTGACCCCTCCCGAATTCCCATGCACTCCCAAATTCCTTGTCATTGTGGCAGTACGAAAAGAAGAAAAGGCCTTGACACTGTGAGAGTGCTGCTCAGCATTAACAAAAACATCTTTATATTAACAAAGTTATATTTCAGCACAAATCCGAAACGTAGCCCCATACTAGCCACTGTGAAGAAAATTAACTCTACCCCAGCCAAAAGCAGCACAGCAACCTTTATTCAGGTGTCTAGATATCTTTTGCCCAAATGATGGGATTTGTATGAAAAGGTCAAAGGAAAAAATCTGTGTGTGGGCACTTGATCTGTCTCTGGGAAAACTATTTTAAGGGCAGCTAGGGACTGTAAATAAAACTATTGCCAAAATAACAGAGAAGTGCATTGATATGTCTCTCTAAAGAAGGATGAAAAAATATTTTGTTTGTGGCTTGCTGACTAGGCTGAGGCAAGGAAGAGGCTGAGAAATACAGCATTTCCTCTGAGAAAAAGAGGAAAGGTAATAACACTGTAATTTGTACTTAAACCACAAAGACACATTTTCTCTGAAATATTTCTTGGAACAAGTTTCCAGAGAAAACATTAATTCACGTTTTAGATATGTGTAGTAAGGCATTTTTATAAAGATCAATTATAAGTCATGTTGGTATCTTTAGAAGTCTAAGAAAGTGCTATTATTCTGCAGGAAGATTGATTAAAATAAAACCCTGCACCTATGCAGAATCCCACTGATTTTATTACATGTTCAGGGTTAAAAGGATCACTGGATAAACATGCTGATTTGTTACAGAATTTCTGAGAGCTAATACTCATTTCCCTCACACTAGTTATAATGCATTCCAGATTTTAATATGGGACACAGCTATGTATTTTAGGACCAGTCAGCTATTGTGAATTATATCTTATTCCCTAAAGAACGTAATTACAACTTTCTGCTGTGTATTTACTGCTGTTTTCTCTCATATACTTATTCCAGAACTATACACATGCAGGAAAAAAGTATAGATTAGTATTTCTGAAAGGGAAAAAATACAAAACCCAAGAGCAATTGTTATCCCAGCAGGAGGAGGTGATGGGAGGTGTGTACCTTGTTATAACTCCTTCCAGCAGAGTCTTTTTCACTGGGCCGTAGTTCCTGAAGTTGAGCATCCAAAATGTCCACGAGCTGTTCCATCAGCCTCACTGATGAGCTAACATCGCCAGCAAAGACTGGTCCTTTGGTGTGTTTAGCCAGTTCATTGGCCAGACTAGCAGCATTTTCTCCACTTCTGATCTGCAATGACAGTTTGTATTATCTCAGCAGGGTCCCTTGTTCTGCTTGCGGCTCCTAATTCCAATTCCCTGTGTACCTTTGTTGTGGTGAAATAACCATTTGCACATACATTGAAATCTGTAACTAATTGAGACCAATAACGTTCCCTTTATCTCAGAAGATTAAAGGTTCTTAGATCCGTGACACACAAAAGCAGTTCTTAACAGCCATCAAAACCAGAAATCTGAGTGGGACTTTTGGGTCCGATCTTCTATTCATCCTCACTTTTATTTTACTGCCATTATCAGACAGTAAGAAATCTGTTTGTTCATACCAATGCTTGAGGCATTTGAAAGTCAAGTAGCCTTGTACTGACAACAAATTATCCAGTTTCCATAAACTTTTTAAATCTCAGTAGGGAAGGAAAACACAGAAAGTGGTTCTGTGCTCTAATCCTACTGTTACCAATGCACTCAGACAAAAAGCTATTTATTACAGTGTAATTTTTACTGAGCAAAAAAACCCTTGCCATATACCACAGGTTTTGCTGTGTGATTTATAGTATTTGAGTTTTTAAGCAAATATTGCTTTTGCTTTTTGAAAACAAGCAAAGCTACTTTGTTTGAAATAATGATGAGAACATGTAGTCACAAATTCAACATAAGAATTTAGAGAGGGCATTCTAAAACACACGTAAGAACCCAATTGTTGGCCAGTGCTTTGCACATGGAGTACACATGACTCCTTCTACTTTTAATGAACACAGAGTAATAAAGACAGCTTCAACAAACTGAATTATTAATGCTCAGAGTTAAAATCCTTAATCACCAGTGTATGCCAGATTAAAAGGTTTGAACCAACCTTCTGAGCCAGCTGATTTACCCAGTGTGAGGTACAGTTGCTAAGATCAGGGCCTTTGGGGTTCCACATTCCCGTTAAGACCACGCAGAGATACGAGGCAGTTCCTACAACAGATGTAGAAAACTACAGTGAAATGGAAACCATTTTTCTGCATGCATTCAGGAAACTGGCTACACTGTCCTCCTAAACAACGTTAAATTCTGAATGCTGCTAATGGTTGTACTTGACAATAATTGACAAAAACGTAAGGAAATAATGTAGATTACAAAGAGCAATTAAAAAAGTCAGTGAAAAGTACCAGACATTTTCTGCAAACAAACAAAAAGCCCTTGATTTTTCCTGGAGCTCATCCAGAGGGGAGTTCATAATGAGAAAGGCAGCTGTAAGCATATTTCACAACAGTCCTCAAGCAATGCCCTAAAATTTGACCTGGATTCTCAAAAGTGCAAGCACAAGGTAATTCTGTGGCTACGCTCAAATGACGTTTGCAGATTATAACTTAACCATTGCCTATAGATACTGCACTCTCTGGGCAACAAAAAATCATGTGACAGACAGTCTGAGATTAAAAAATATTCCTCATGAGAGAGCCACACATTACGTTCGAAATGTCTGCTTGAAATCAAGATATATTTTTAAAGGCAATACCTCGTGTTCCTTTGGGGCAAGGGCGTTCAACCATCATTCCTCTTTGTGTTTGAGGCCAGCTAATTCCCCTGGCCTCAGTCGGTTCACAGAATCTCTCTGGCAAAGGGAAAAAACTTGTCACGGGAGGAATTTTGGTTGTGGAAACTGGTGGCGGTGGTTTGGGTCCTCTGCTTCCTTCCTTTGTTCCTCCAGCTAATGTAGTGCTTATGGGGCCTTTCTGTGACGTAGTGCTAGTGGTTGACACTGTGGTTTTGTAAAGCTCTGCTGAAGAAGTTATTGTCACTGCTGTGGTAGGCACTGCACAGGGAAAAATCAGAGTAATAATAAAGTAAATTACTTCAGAATTATATAGAAAAAAAGTTATTTAAAAATTATTTATGCAGCTTTAAAGGATTCTCTGGTGTCTCCTTTCCTTTATCTTAATATTACTCATTGCTATTCTGGGTGCTTAAGATATAACTTTGACTGACTTTTTCGGTTTGTTTTTTTTTTTATTCCCAGCTCATACTGTTATGACGTTTCAGCACATTCTCCAAATAATCTCTTCTGTAACAGAAATTGATAGTTACATTTCTAAAAGCTGAAAGGCATACTAGTGAGTTATCAGTACATAACAAACACGCTCAAAGCAATTAAAGATTACTTAATCACATTTGCAGCAGGAACAACTCAATAGATAGAATCATTTGAATCAGTGTGCCGTGAACGATGCAGTCCAGCTTGAACAACAAAGGCAGTGGGCTGTAACTAACAAGACCATTTTTGAAAAACAGACCCCAAAACTTCAAGTCACCCAGCACACACCTTCCAGGGCAATAATTATGATAACATCTCCCCACCCAGCAGCCATTCTGCTTGAGAGGGCTGCAGCACGCCCGATTAGCTCCAAACAGAGGCTGCACCCAGCAGGTACGTGGCGTTCTCCTCTTTGAACATGTGGGGCCTTAGCATCCTTTTTTGATAAAGCAGGTATGAAGACACAACTCAGACAAGCCCATGGCAAGGACCGAGTTTTCCTCTTTCATGAAACACCAGGACAGGCTTAGGCCAAGTCCCTCCTGCTCAGGATGTGCAGCTGCTCCTGCCACTGCCCCACAGCAGGAACTCCTGGCTGGAGCTGCTGAGGTACAGCCCAAGCCATGACAGGGTTTTCAGGCTTTGGAGAGATAATATAAATTAATGCTAGTGGAGTCTGGAATGCCTGTGCAGCACCTTCACATATATATTGAGAAACAATGCAAGTGAGCATAGTAACTGCAACAGTTATCATTATTTCCAAATCTTCATTAGTGTTCAAAATGCTTTACAGGCTCAGAAAAGTACAGATCCTTGTGCTGAGAACAAATACGCTCATGAAAAATATTTTTTGCTTTTTTCTTTCTCTTTTTTTTTTTGTTATGCTAGGCCCTTGAACTCTGACTTACTGGACAATGCAGCGTCTCTAAATTAAATCATAAATAAAATAAAACCAAAAGAACAGCAGTCTCATTTTTTTCAGCTTTTGTTTTGTAAGTTAGTGTTTTGAATAATATTAAATTTCAGTAGTTTGGCAGATAACAATTTTCTCAAAACCCTTTCTCAATTATGTTTCATTTATATTAGAGGTTTAAAATATTAATTTATCTTTTTATTTTCACATGAATTTGGGGTGGAGTTTTTGAGCATCATGATCTGTTTTTCAAGACTAAAGGCAAATATGTGCTTTTCATCTCTCTCCTGTTCACAAATGAGAAACTTCTGCAGAGCCTGGCTTCAGTCTCATTCTTGGCTGCTTGAACACAGCCTGTGTAATTGTGCTGAGCTTGTGGTGTAGCCAGCTACTATTGAAACCCTCAGATCTGTTCTGCATGTGCTTGCCTGACATCTTGTGAAACTGCTCTAATTTTCTTTTGATTACAATGCATCCAGCCTTCTAGTGCTTCCCCAATTAACATTTGTCAAAAGCATTTGCAATCACTTGCACAAGTGTCAGGCAAGGCCCGCTGAATCAGGTCCTCGGGAACAGGGAGCTCATGGGGAGGGAGAATGATGCAGGGGACAACCAATTACCACAATCCATCCCCTAATACACTCTGCTAATTAATACATATTTAATCATCAAAATGCGTATTAGCATTATTGCAATTACTACTCAAACCCTGTCATGTTTAGGACAGTTTTGTCTCAGGAGCAAAATACCACTGTCAGAATTCATAAAAACACTTTGAAGTTCAGCAATGAGGTAACAATTTTCAGAAAATATTTGGTGTTGCACCCTGAGTTAAAATAATTCTGCTGTCATTACACAATTTTAGTTAGTACCATTTTCATGCTATCCATTAAAATCAATTTCAAACCTATCACCTGTGATTCAAAAATGACCTGCATAGCATGGTAGTACTACATGCTTAGAAATATATTAGTAATCTCACATTGTAGGAGAAAGACTTTAAACCACTTCTCTCAAACAACTGAAAAAAATTGCAGATAACTTCTAAGAGCTTTTCTCTTTAATCAAATTTTTAAAAAGAAGTCAGCATATTTAAGAATGCACCAGGAAACTTCAGACATTGCTGGAAGTCTGAGAAAGAAGGTGGTTGAAAAATAAGAAACAACTCAACACATCACTTCAAGGAATATGTCTAGCTTTTAGAAGGCAGGTCATTTTGTCTGTAATGACCTGTGGGAGCTTAATCTGCTTGGCCATTCTGCCGAGCTGCAAGAGGACACATGACAGCTGCCACCACCTGATGTGTCCCTGTCTGGGAGCTGAGGGCGGTGGCATCTGCGGGCTCCCATGCACTGCCTTGCAGAGCACTTTGCCAATATAAGATCATGGCAGTGATGATTAATAGGCTGCAACTGAGAAAAACAAACTCCATGTCAAGGTTATTAACCTATTGTTCTAAGCAGCAGGGGTGAAGATAGGTAGTTTTTGTCCAACTCCAAAAAAGCCACTTTTACAATGTGAGATTCTACTTCGACTTTTTGTCAAGGCTTGATATGCTGAGGAGAAAAATGAAACCTCTTCTGCCTCCTTTTTTTTACTAAGAATAGATTCTTATTATCAGTGGAAGACAGTTTTACTAAAATTAAGAAAATAAGAGCCATAAGAAGTAAATACAAAGACTCAAATTGAGGCGTAATTAACTTACATTTGTTTCATGCAGTTCCTAAGAGCTGATTTAAACAGTTATGTATCCTATCTGTTACTAAAAATGAAGACACCACTGGAGTAAAACTTAACACCTGTTTAACAGTGTGATGTCTATAAAAAACTTAACACAATTGCTGTAGGACAGCAGGGGAATAGTAACTTTCTTACCCCAACTGACAGTGAAGAGCAGATTTAGAGAAGGCACACAAGCTATCTAGTATTCCTTGCCAACAGGTTTCTATTCTAGGCAGGCACAAAATAAGTTTTTAAAAAAACTAAACCAAGCCAAATCAAAAATATCCTCACCCAAAATACAACTCTGATCTTAGATTTACAATTGTGTTAAAATGCCCAGATGATGTGCTACTTCTGAAAATACTAATGGTTTCATTCACACGTCTGGCATCCAGGTCATCTGACAAATCAGCTGCATGGATTTTTCAGTTAAATGTATGTTCTTATAGGTCAGGTATTTCAATTTATTCGGACACATGAAAATCTATGTGCCCACCTTTATTCTCAAAAGGTGTCATACACGGAGCTGCTAAGTAAAGCAACAGAGATCAGAAACCTGTGCAAATCACAGTTTTCCTGCCTTCTGCTTATTACTGCTCTGTACCTGTTCTCATGCTTCAGTGAATAGCAGGGAAGGTACTAAGAGTCACCTAATTACCTATAGGTCCCAGCTATTATGTTAGCCATTGACCCTGCCAAATCCCATTCAACTGGAAGTTAAATGTTTACACAGCCATTTATAAATTTATACCTTGAAAATGATAACTAATGTGACAAAAAAATTAGCAAAATACCTGTGGTTAAGAAACATGCTGTCTGGTCCCCATTATATTGTCTTCACTTGCACAACCACTCTTTCACTCATCTTTATTCTATCAGATTTGATATACTAGTACAGACCCAATTTACTTAATTTGCTGCGTGAGTTTCTTGTAGATTCTTGGTGTTGCACTGGTTTCCTATTACTTCAAGCCCTTGGTGATGCTACTCTCTGAGTTTCTGTTCTGTCCACACTCACAATATCCCTATCTTCCTGCAGTGATCCAATAATACTTAATGATGGGTATCAGGGTACAAAAGGGGAGACAACTTCAGTTTGAACAGTTAGCACAAATTGGGATGAGTGTAGATGAAATCTCGCCCTAATGCACTAACACAGAACAAAAGGATTTATCTTCTTTTTGTTACCAAGGAAACCTTACAATGTAATACACATATTCACTTTTTAGAGGGAAAATTCCCTCATTCTTCTTGGCCTTTTAACTTAAAATTCCTTTAAAAATTCCTATTTCAGCAAGGATTCATTTGGACCTTTGGTACCTCATGTAGAAAGAATGCAGCTGGATATATCCACTAAATTTACCAAGGATATAAAAACTGTGGCTTGTCTCAAATTTTTCAGTGGCTTTTTGCAAGGCCTGATATATTCTATTCCGTTTTTAAATTAAGGTTTTGATTTTTAAATGCTTTTTACACTTAACCTTAGAAAACATGCTCTTCTGCAACATCTGAGTGGCACTTGACAGCTGTAGATCTGAAAACCATCTCTACATCTATACCAGAGACGCACCAGCTGCAGGCTGAATGTTTTACACGTAGCATTGTCTTAGCAGACACCTTGCAAATGCATTGTCTTGGCAGACACAAGCACTGCAGAAACAGGAGGACCCCTTGCAAATGCAGTTGGGGCATTTGCTCAGCATCAGATGTGCAGACGGGGAGCTCAGGGACATGCTTCAGTGGTGGACTCGGCAGGGTGAACTTTATGGTTGGACTTAATGATCTTTTCCATCATTCTATGATACATCTGTGTACTGTAATTTCCAAGAGAAGCAACAAGAAAAAATAACATAAAAAGAATGAGGTTAAGAGAGGCATTTTAAGGGCAGCAGACCCCACAGTCTGAGTACTGAAGCAGTACTCTGTCTGCAGCATCTACAGTTTTAGAAGTCTGAAGAGTTTATCCCGAAGATTAAGAAAATAAGGATACATGGAAAGTTGCAAGACGAGAAAATGCTGTAGGTTTGCAGCAAGAAAGGGGTCAACATTAGGTTAATTGCAGTGGTATTTCAGAGGTTTCAACAGGGAGACTTAAAAACGAAAAAGACAACAAAGAAAACAAAGCCAGGAGTTTCAGGACATGGATGAGCCCAAGTTTTGGCCCTGGAGCAAATGTGAAGCGAAAGTGAGACTCAAACACGACAAATTTGTCTTTCATGCAGGAAGCAAGACTGGTGCTTTTGAAGCACTCAGTAGCTGGACATTGTGGTGTAGACAAAAACTAATAGCCAAGACAGATAGATAGGGGAAAAAATAAAAATCAGTGTGTGTCTTATCTATCATTATTTCTGACATGGCAACAGAGGGAACACAGATTACTGAGTTTTCCACAATGGTCCCAAGTTAACCATTCGAAAAGAAAAGGCCATGACTTCCAATTTTGAGACACTGACCTTGTGACACCATTAAATACTTGATATTAAAGTACTGTTGCAAAGGACACTAAAAGAAGGTTCTTGTGTTAGGTGACTTACAGAATGTTATCTTAACTCCTTTGTTGTTGAGTAGATGATTAAGAAATCTGAGTTGACCACAAAAAAAACTAACCAAATCAGAATAAAAGAAGCACAAAATTGTCCTTCATCAAGTGTGCTTAAAATCTGATATAATTCCATATGAGATAAAAAATCTAAATGTGCATTACACATATAGGTCCTTTATATAAGTCAAAGGACTGAGCTTCAATTTATGCAGACATCATGCTGAAACAAAGAGGAAATGGAAATATAATAGAAATAAATATAAAAGTAGATACTACACAGAACTCCTCCTTACTCTTAGAGCAGTACATCTCAAGGACAATTATGTTAGATAATTTTTCCTTTCATTTAGTAGTTTCTAACTACAGGCAATTGGCTTAGGCAAAAGAGGAAATGACCTGAAACATATTCTTAGATCTGCTATGTACATACCCATACAAAATTAAAATACTGGGTATTGGCTTTATCTAAAGAAAAATACTGTGTGTGAATATATGCATCATATGCTCAAATAAAATGAGTATCTTCATATGGTTTCTATATTAAAAAAAAAAAAACAAAAAAAAAAAAACCAGAATGAAAAGATATTTACTGATGTCCTAATGGATTTAAAACCCAAACTCATAACTTACTCAAATATTCCTTCTCTTACTTCATGGGTGAATGGGCAAACAGCTCAGAGGACAGGCAAGCACCCTGCAGTGTGCCCTGGACCCATTCTCTCCTTGGTCTGGTTGGAATAAACTATTTCTGCTCCTGCCTTGCATGCTAGCAAGGAACCCAGGAACTGAAAAGGGTGCTGCTGGATGCCCAGATCTGGTTTTGCCCAGATAGCAGATGGGATGTGGCCAGCACATGCACTGTAACTTAAGATCTTAGAGACTCTCTCATAATAAAAACGTTATGAAATGTCTTACTGGAGACCTTGGAGGTTTACTAAAGCAAAGGAAGGATTCCACAAAGCCTTTTCTCTCCCTGCTTTTCCTTGACACTTTTCCTTCTATGCAATGACTTAAAGATAAAAAAAAACAACATCCACAGCAGCTGCCTGAACTGCAAAAGCTAGAGCCTGCACCTCCATTTTCTCCTCTTAGTCTTAAAGCTTTGGAGAATTTAAAATGCATCTTTGTCTCAATTGAACTGAATGGAAAGTGGCATGCATGAGAATGTATGAAAATGAAAGTTTTAATTTTTTAAAATTACATAGGTGGTTTAAGAGCAGCCCCAAAGCCTCCCTGAGGAATGGACTTGCTCGATGTACAGTGACAAACACCTGGAACCTGCCTGAGCCTGGCCAGATGTTGCCAGGGAGGTCTGCAGGAGACTGGACAGATCACCCTTGGCTCTGGAGGTCACCAATGGATTGGTTCTACACCGCCCTATTCTGCTGCCTCATAGACAGTTTTGTACCTGGAAAAGCTATATGTGTGTTGCTATAATTGTGTGCATATTACAGTTTGCACTGCTGTGCATGAATCAGCTTCGCTGAAGCAGGACAGCCACTTTTCATGTGGAGAAGCCATTATTGCTACTTTTTTGAAGCAGAAAAAACAGCTGCTAAACATGCATAGCAGTTAGATGAGAGAAGTGAAGTATTACCTTCATTGCTAAAGCAGCTTATCAACATTCTGTTCCTTGCTGCATACATCTTCTGCCACAGAGCATTTCTCCTGGTATTTACTCTCCTCTGTAGATGTTAATATGTGGCAGTGCCTGTTCATGTCATTTGCAGGGATTTCTGAGACCTAAAGACCTCTGTTTTCCTTTTCTCTTTTGACAGTTAGTATCTTTTCTTTTAGGTAGTAATTCTAACTTCTAGTGAGCTGAAACGCAATTGTAAGGGACTAACTGAGAAATCCACTAAAAAGATGTCAGACAATCTTGTCTAACCCGACATTAGAAACTGTGCAAATCAGGCTGCAGAAAAATACTTATGCTTGGTATTGCACATTAACCCCATCCCTCTCCCCTGGGACCTCCCAGCACACACTGCTCTCCACTGCTGGCGCCAAGAAGTTAAAAGGTCTGCATGAATGCTGTAATCAATTCAGAAGGCAGGTAACACCGAGCGGATGGGAACAGGCTTCTGGCTCAGCATGAAGCAACTCCAGCTCAGTTTAGCTATAGGAGTCAAACTGAATGATGGTATAAAGTAAATAATTCCCCAACTCATTCTCAAACACAGAAAAGCTACACACTTGTATTCAAAAAAAAAAAAAAAAAAAAAAGAAAAGATAAAAGATAAAAGGTAAAAAGAAAAGCATGAGCCTGTAAACCAAATAAAATCATTCTATTTCTCTTCACAGGTTCTGCAAATTTGTCTTGCACTGCTGTAACTCTGCATGGCTCAGCACGGTGCAGACAAACAACCCATCCTTGCCTTTGTGCCATGAGCTAAATCTCAGACCAAAAATATTGTGATATATTTCTGTGAATGGAAACAAAGAGATCAAAAATGAGAAAAGAAAGAAATTCTTACCTTGGGCAGGATCGGGCGGGCCAAACTCCAAAGAGTATCGCAGAATGAAGTTGTTATTCCAGACGTAGAGCTGGTTGTCTCTGGGGTTGTAATCCACCGCGGCGATGTACTGGTACTGGTTGGGAAAAGGAATGTCCACGTGCTCGCCTCTGCTCAGCCTGGTGTTGTAGATGTAATCGATGGCGTTCCTGCCGGTCTCGCTCTCGTTGTCCTGGTACACCGACCGCACCACGTACAGCACCCCGCAGATCATGAAGGCGTTGGATGCTGCCCGCTTGTCGTAGGTCGTTTCCCAGGTGGCCTCGAAGCGCAGCGTGTAGGGGTTCAGCTGGCTAATTACTATCATCCCGTTGTTCTGCTCCGTGGCGTAAATTACCCACAAGCCGTTTTCATCAACTGCCAAGTCAATATCAGTCTTTCCTCCCCATCGGTATGGAGAAGTGTCATGGTAATTAGCATAATTGATTATGGCCTCTCCACTCTTAATTCTAGTCCTCAAGTCAAATTTGACTATGTTGCGAGTTCTCTCCTTGTTAAAAAAGACAGCGCCGTCATACACCACAAATCCAGTACCGTCCACTCGGTTCGGGAGTTTGTACGTCGTCTGCTGGCGTCCGTTTTGGAAGTCCTCTAGAGAAGCATATTCTATCAAAGTATCGGTGCGATACGGAGTCCATGGCATGAAGTATATTTTATCTGCAGCCTGGAGAGGGTCTTTGCACCAAGCACCCGCTTTTTGTTCAGCTTCATATAAATACGGTGAGTCCACAATTGCTTTCAACGTCCCCGGGCAAACAAAAACTGACAGTCACAGAGAGAAGTAAGACAAGAATTACGTCAAATTAAGACTGTCTCATAATAAAAATTAAAAAAAAAAGAAAAAACCAAAAAGGTAGGTAAATCATAATGACTGTGTCAGGAAGAAAAAAAAATCAATTTAATTGGCACTAGATTATACCTTATGTTATAAATAATGCAATTATCACCCTTTATCATCCACTTTTCTTAAAGTTACCATGTTCTTGCTGTACCAGTATGGAAAGTGGATGGGAACTGTTTTCACTAGTACAGACCAAGGCTCAATGGCATACACAGACAGCTGAAAATGTAGAGCTACTCTTGCATTTTTGTTTCAGACTTTTAGTGAGTACACATTAACGCTCCAGAGCTTTTAACTGGTGTGCAGCAGTGTGCTGGGTCATTTCAGTCCAAAAAAAATCACATCAACTTGTTTAGAACTTTAAGAAGTGGTGAGGCTGAAAAAGGAGGTGCCTCGATTAAAAATAAAGGAACAAAACAAATCATCAGGTATATAGAGAAAGCAATTAGGAGCAGAGAAAACAAAACACAACCAAAGCAATGAATGAAACAGACCAGGAAACCCTGTAACCATGGCATGCTATGGAGAGGGTTCTGGAAGCCAGGCAAGATGACACTTGAATAACAAGAATTTACCCAAGGGTGAGAGAAAGAGAGGGAAAGAAAGACAAAGAGAAAGGGAGAGAAAAAAGCAAGGGAGTCTTCCCTCCAGCCCAAGTACTTCAGACACTATACCCCGCCACCTACTTTAAGCAGCCAAGTCACTTTATTGCAAACAGTCGACTTCTTTATGAGGTGTACTTATGAGATCCTGCTGATTATCATAATATAAGAGTGTTGTGGGGAGGGGAAGGGAAGAGGTTAACATCCATAAGGCACATAACAAGGAGCTGGGGTTTGGACTGTATACGTTATTTACCTTTTTGCTCCACTTCTATTTTAAGCATCGGAAGAAAAATAAAAAAGTGCAAGGAAAAAAGAAAGAAGATTAACATAAATTGACTATTAGTCTAAAAGATTAAATTAGCAACAGACGCTAAATATAGGGAGAATAAGAACTGCACTATATTGGATAAAGAGAAACAGACAACAGGATAACCTAGCAGGAGAGAGATTCTACGGTTACACAAATGAACATGGATCAATCATTTTAGTAGATTAAGGAGGGAATACAGATATGTTGGCATGTAGTTTCACTTAGTGAACCTGAATAAATAATTAATTACTTTACTAATACATGCTATACACACTCTTCTTCTTCCAAAAGTATAATGCTGATCAAGTTGGATTTTAAGCAACATATTGATTTATCATATATGTGCAAGTGCACATATACATATTATATTAATTAGATAATTAGAAATACAAAATTCAGTATATTAATAATATAGGTTTGCATATGTGAATATTAAACCTCCCCCCATCTTTGCCCCAGACATTTCCCTGCTTTTCTTTCTTTTAAAGAAAGCAGCTTGCACCCTTTGGCTCTCCTTAGGCTTTATTTTATTTGTTTTCCTGAATGTTAATCTTGAGACCTTTTGCCACTTCTTAGTCTATAACTGTAAAACCAGACTAGAAGGAATAAGCAAAAACATCTAGAAAAAAAAGAAGCAAAAGCACAGTAAGCAAGAGGAAAAGAGAAGAAAAAATAACAATTAGCTCATTCAGATATTCTCCAGCATCATTGATTAAGCCCGAAACAGCAAGCTCGTATGCAAGGACAGCCATATTTTTAAAACAAATATCCATCCTGCCACCATACATGGAAGACATAAACCGAACCCAATTAACAGAGTTATATTACTATAGCAATTTTTCCCTCAGGAAGTTTTAAGGAAGTTATAGAAAGATATATAGCTGAAGCCCAGCTAGTAAATAGCTTTTCAATAATTATTTGCAATAAAACCTATTTCATATACTCTGTGGCCTTTGAAGTATGCTCCCTTGGTTTCATAAAATGACTTGGAAAATGACAGATGTACCAATCTGTGTAGCAGTAGCTGCTGATACCAGGGAAGTGTATCAAAACTATTTGCACAGCTATTACATTTTCAGTATTACAGTATTAGCCTGAAGAATGCCTTTGTATGTTTCATATAAAGTTTTGGATTTTCAGTTTCATTTAATAAAATTACGTATGATTATTTTGAGAGTGATATTGGCTGATCTGATCTAGTGTTTCTTCAGGAAACAATTCCACAACTTTACAGGGGAACCAGAGGGGGTTAGTATTTTCAAAATGAACAGTAGTTTTCCTAGCCTTTGTACTGTTATACATCTTTAGGTAAAACACTTGTTCTTCTGCAATTTGTAATTCTGGAGTTATTTGAGTAAACAGAAGATATATTCTGAGCTGAATTCTTGGGTTTCACCATTAGTATTAATGACTTTCAGATGATTCTGTTTGTGAACTTCTATGCATGTGCTTATTTCTCGCCAAAGAGCAATATTGTTATTCTACCTGCTTAGAATTAGTAATAGGAGAGGGGGGAAAGATAGGGATAACTAAAATCATTTACTGGCATGTCTGCTCTGCATGCACTGGTGAACAGCTGTACATTTTTCAGGGACAGATGGGCTTATTGAAATAAACAAATGCTGCAAAGTCCAATCAATACACACACAGAGAGAATAAAACACTTTAAAATGTTTTCTATTGAATTCCTGAGTCCAAAATAGGCTTAAAATAAAAATGCATAGACGTACAAAATGGCACTTTTGATGTTCTTCTTTATAAAAGGGCTGACTTCTGTTAGTCAAAGTGTCAACATACATTGTGCAGTATAACTGAGAGAAATGTCGAGTATAGTACTCTCAATTTCTTCGTAATTTAATCGATAACACTCTTATTTCAGGACAAAGCAATGCCTATCAAATTTGTCTGCAATTTTTGTTGCAGATTAACTGAATATCTGAAAAGTTGTTTTGTTGGTTTTTGTTTTTTGGGTTTTTTTTGTTTACACTTTGAGATGCAAAAAAGGAAGCTTTTATTAAGTACTTTCAAACTTAATTAAATTTACAAAATTAAGTACTTTCAAATAAGCAAATCAGCTATGTATTTCTGGATGCCAGCAAAACATAGAGGAGCTCATAAACTGCATTTTGTACAAGGTTGACAGCAACTCCAGTGCGTAAGAACTCCCACCTTTCACCAGAAAACCTATTGTGATTGCTGTTTTTCATCTCTCGTGGCCTGAAAGCTACCACAGTGAGTACTGCAAATTTTGCAGTCTTGCAGTAAATGAAGATGAAATTCAGAAAAAGTAAATAAAAATTTTCAGAAAAAGTTCATAACTGAACTTTGGTTAGAAGTGCTGTGATCACTAAACTCGTCCCTTCCTGGGCCCACAAAAGCTTATCCTACCCTCCTAACAAGTCTCTTACACTGAGACAGCTGATATTTGCAAATCTAATGATTTCAGTCATTCTGTAAATTTAGATATGGAGCACTAGAACAAGTAAGGAAATAAAACTTTAGACTTGATTGCTGGGGTTTACCAGGCATCAAAAAAGTCTTGGAAAAATAACAGGATAGGCTTTGTGGGACAGGGAAGACGGTCAACAATCAAAATGGTTACTGAAGCACAATGTGATTTGAAATCAACCTTCAAAACTCATTTTAGTAACCGGCAATCTTTGATGACTGGCGGTAATGACAGGTGATGTCTCTTACAGTTCTGGAATTGGGCAGTGTCATCACTGTACATGCTGCAGTTGACAAACTCCAAAACTTATAGACTTTGAAAAACAGGAAAGTATCCCGAATGCTGAATTATGATAGAAGTACAGAGTTCAAAGGGTAGGCCAATGCAATTGACAGTAAACAAAAATAAACACTTTAAAATCAGAGTAACTACAAGTTAGAGTACAGGGTAGGCCGCGCTGTGGCACTATACTTCTGAAACTGGAAAAGAAAAGATTCCTGGAGGTAGTAATACCCAATCAGTAGAACATATCCACACTTCTCTTCCTAAAACAGCATAAGAAATGATGTTTGAATATTATTTGCATTACACTTTTTCCTCTATGAGCTAGCCTACTGGAACTGGAAACGTAACTTCTTGTCACTTGACTGACCTCACGGTTTGGAATCAGATGCACTGCCCTCTTTTCTGAGAATTTGGGAATGAAAATAGAGCTAAAGCAGACATGGTCTTTGTGGAACAAAACTTTGGTTAGATTGGGGTAAGACATCACTCCTCAAAAGTGGCACAAGAAGAACAGTTACAACAAGCCACCAATACTACACACAGGAGGAATGGTACTAGGGATCACTGTTTGCAGTAGGCTTCCAAACCTACAAATGGTACAGGGAAAAAAAAATCAGCAAGCAACCATTTCACAATGACACAGCAGAAATGAAGAAAAAACAGATGATCTGTGCTTGGCCTTTAACAACAGTGAAGGTTCGGTGTGGTGAAGCAGTACAGAGTAGTATTTCAGTTTCAGAATTCTAAATTTTGCAGGAAACAGTATGGACAGCTTTGACATAGCTTTGCTTATGCCAGAACTCATTTCCTTCCTTTTTCAATATATACTGTCACCACAGTGCTTTTGCATCTCAGACTTGGCCTGTTTCCTGTACCAACAGAAAATACGACTTTGGTTAAGGATTACTGCAGATCAAGAAATTCATGCTTAATAATAACTCAAGGGAATGATCAGTGCAATGCTCAAATTCCATTGCAAGCACAGCTATTTCTCTGTTGAGTTACGGGATGAGAGAGAAGTCACTGCAAAGAATGACCTTACAAGAAAGCAAAACCAGTTAAAAGTGTTGAATCTGCAGAACTTTCATGAACATGCATACATGTCAATAAAAAAACCCATTAATTATAGCACGGAAATAAGAAGTATGTCTAAAGCTACTGAACTTTGGCATTACAAAGAATATTGTACAAAACTGCTGAAGTAGCCATAACTTCACATTTTTCTATCTCAATATGATTTCAGTATTTAGTTTGTTTTCAGTGAAAAAGTATTTTGGTAGCTGATTCAGGGCACAACTGATATTTTGTCTCTAAATCAAAAGTCAACATTTCTTTCTCACTCTTTTCCCCTTTGCTTTTAAAGAACACAGTGTGAGTACCTTATTAGTGAATTATTCACTCTGAATCTGTGTTCATTTATAACGAAGCACAAAATCCTTTTACAATGTCCCCCAACTGGGTCACTTGCCTCTGAATGTCAGTGCTGGGTTTTGCTGTGCACCCAAAGTCACCACAGCAGCAGGTAGCCTTTCAAGTAGATCATGATTAAAATTGAAGTCAATTCCTGCTTTACAAGTCTGTGAGCCAAGCCAATTTGTCAGCAACTGGTTGCGGGCAAAAGTACAAATTTCTATCTGGCCTATTGAATAGCTAATTTGAGTTTGTTTTCTGGAAAAACAGTAGCCTTAAAAGCCAAACACTTAAGAACACAGACAGACACTTGGCCAGCATCACACCATGGCTTCCTTCCACACTTTGTGGAGCTAATTGGAGGCCCTAGTCTGCAAGTGCTTTGCATGCATAATGGGTCCATGGGCCACAAACATATGCTTCTTTTCCATGTAACAGCACTCCAGCTTCAATTGTGAGGGCCAGAGGAAGTGAGCAAGAATAAAAAGATTATACTTACTGTAAGGAACACATTCATACTGAACTTCTAGATATTTGTATGTTCCAGGACAAGGATCAGGAAACACATCTGACCCAGTAACTACTATACACTGTGTTCGGTTGTTGCACCTGTAATGGGAAAAGAAAGCAAGCTAATTAAATTAAAATTACATTTAATTTGCAAGTTCATACTAAAGGACTACATTCAGTGCTAACTCTCTTCACACTTGGGCAGTTCAATCCATAAGACAACAAAGTTAATTAATACTAATTAGCCAAAGTCCAAAAGAAGGCTTCAGGACAATATTTTTAGTTCAGGCTTTATACTTTTAAATTTGGAGATTCATGTTATCTCAACTGTCCCCACTGGTAGAGATAGCTGTTCCAAGTACCAAGTTTATACTGATTTGATACTACTGTTCAATAAAATGAAAACAAAATGCAAAGATGATATGATTGAAAAAATGTGCAATTTTGAATCATGTATAATAACAACGAGTAATTCCTTCCATCTTTAGAGACATACATCCTGCTGAACGGTTTTACATCTCAGAGAGATTTTTCTTCTGATTCAAGGAAATTATTTTGGTTGGAAGAGCTATTGTAGACAAAGAACACTAGCATTTCCATTTTAATTATTTTAGGAGCAATTGGTGGACTCTAAGCTTCCTCTGTTAGGCTACAGGAAGCAGTAAAGAATGACCAGTTGAGGAAATAAGAAAGACAGTTAAAAAGAAGAACAGCAAGAAAATTAATTAAAATATACTTTTGAGGAGACTGAAACATAAAAAAATATTTGCTTTACAATGAAAGAAAATGCATTTTGATACAAAGAACTTTATTAAAATGCCTCTAATTGTGAGGATTTACTGAACCTAATGTTTTTGAAGGTTTTTTAACAAGACAGACATTCAAAGCTATCAATACTACTACTACTACTACTACTACTACTGCTACTTGATTTTAGACTGCTATTATTTTTTCCAAAACAAACAAAAAACCTCAAACAAACAAATATTAATGCTTGGAAGTTAAAAGTGAAAAAACAATCACCCAACCTTGAGGAGATGGTCAAAATGTGATACAGAAAAACAGTCACAAGGAAGAGGAAGAAAAAAAAGAGAAGGTCAGGGAGTTGGGTGACTAAAAGGCAAAGAGCTTGGCTGATCTTCTCAGGGGTTAGTTTTGTTTGTCAGCAAACTGAATAACAGAAGTCTGTACTTAAGTAATAGACTAGCCTTTGACTCCAGCTGTACATCAACTTCTCTACTGCCCTACTTCTTCCCATACTCCCTGAATACCACATAGCCAAAGCGAAAATAATCTGCCTTCTATCAGTGCCTTTCCACAGCCGTACAGGTATTAGAATAATTCATGCTACCTCATAAAAGGTAGAGCAAACACAATTCAAAGAACACTAATATAAATCACTTCCTTTTTTATACAGTAATCAAACTAGCACAGAGCCGGTCTGGACATGCTGTGCCTCTCTGCTGAGCAAACTCGGAAACAACAGCTCTTCTGCCTCCATCAGCTAACTCTTCTTTTCTTTTTCCTCCTTTTTTTTTTCTTATTTTTAAGTCGCTTATTTCTACCATCATAAGGCTGATAATTGCAGAACTGATTGGAAATAGTCACGGATTTCTGTATATACACAACCATGGACACGGATAGATGGTGGGGGATTCACCTGCCACCTTTTCCAGAAGGCACAACCAGGTGCCCTGCACAGCTACTGCACAAATAATGTCACTCAACCCATAACAATATATCCCAAATAATTTCCCATCCCAATGGAGCAGTCAGTCAGTACAGCAGCTCGTGCAGGATGTTAGAGAGTCTGGAAGGACTCTGACACATCCAGTGGCTTCAGACCCAGGCTGAAGAGGTGAAATGTGCACCCAGCTTGCTGAGAAAACCACTGCACTCAGTCTGTGACACTGAAAATGTACACACAGCCCCTCCCGTGGAGGACAAAGTGCTGCTCTTGTGTGTGTGGTGCAGATGGAGGCTGCAGAAGCAGGAGAAGGCAACGTGGCCCCAAACCTCACAGGCCTCTCTGCAATATCCCTGATACAGCATTTTTTTACGTGCCCCACCTCAGGTACACTAACCAGCATGAGGAAACCTGGGATGTAAGATTTTGTAACAAATTTCTTTACATTTGTGTTTCTTTAGCAAAAACCTCATGCTGAAACCAAAGTAATTCCTACAAGACTTCTCCTGGTGCATCACTCAGTACAACGGTTTCCACAGCTTTGAGCTGTATGAAAGTTTTATTTTATACTCAAATGAGCAGCAATTAAGACAGAATTATTTATTTGTTACAAAATAAAATGAGTACGTGTTGGGAGAAATTGCTTGAGAGTGAAACTAACCAAGGTCGTATTTAGCGGTGGGAAAAAGATGGAGTCATTTCCCTGTGAAGAGTTGTTTTCTTCAGTTTCATTTTCCCCCAGTAAAATATTCATAATGCTGCCATCAGCCAGGAAACTGAGAAGAACTTCATGCTAGATTTTATCAAAAGGATGTGTAATAATAATTTAGAAGAAAATGAAGGTTTTTGTCTTTGTACAGTAAGTGTCAGTGTCAAACTTCAGGCACTGAGTGGTGTTTATAGGAAATTAATGACACTCAAAACTTTCTACTATTCCTTTATGAAAAATTTTGCCTGCTGTGCATATGGTCACCTTTTGCCCGCCTTTGGCCAAACCCAAAATTGCAATTGCTAAACAATGAGCTATGCCCACTGCTGCAGTATCCAGCAGTGCTACCAGGCCCACCAGTACTTCCTCAAGAAGCGCAATTACTTGAATAACTACATGAATAATATATTTTCACATTCAAATCACTGATTTTGCTGCACTGTTAGCTGTATTTTATAAAACCTGAGTAATTTACTTGCACTTCCAAGATTTCAAATTAAAGACACTTGATTAGGATATTCACAGTTTAAAAAGTCAACATTCAGGCAACTATTTTTTACGTAGTTAGAGCTCGTATTTCCATTAGAGTGAGACCTTCAAGAAAAACCCACAGCAACTATAGCAGCTGTCAATCCAAATTCATGGGTTAAAGAGAAGAGATGAAGAATGAGTGGACTTTGTAGAAGTAGTTCTGAGACAAGTAATTCAGGGAATTTACACTACTGTGATTTGTTCTATGGATAAATTAAAGCCTTCTGTTCGCTGCACTTTTTTTCTCTGTAAAACCAGGGTTACTCCTCTGTTAGTTTTTGGCCTATAGTTCTGCTGCTGTCTGCAAAAACCATATTAACAAACTGGTAAGGGTTTCAGCTGAGCTTCTTTAAGTCAAGAAGCACAGAACTCTGCGGTATACTGGACAAAAGAGACTCCACTCTCCACAAAATGGCACTAAACAGCAGATTATCCTACATGGATAATCATTATCAAAGCTACCTCATCACTGCCATAGCAGAACTTCATAATTTTGAGAAACCTCTATACTTAGAAACAGTGTGCTTGAAGAAGAGGATACTGCACTGTTACAGCCTTAAATCTAGTGACCCATTCATTTTTGTAATGGGCAAGCACCTTTTGTGTCACAGGATTCTCCAAAACAAGACTATTGTGGAAATATAGTGCCTGGGAATTTGCAAAACTGGCCTAGATAACATCAGGAAAAAAAAAAAAATCCAAACCTCAAAAACCTGAACTGGCAAATAACTTGAAGTCCCTCGTTCATTTCCACCAAAGTTATCTTTTCTACACAATATACTGTTAATTTGGTCCATCTATTCAAACTCTTTTAGAATTGTTCCAGTGATGGTGTGATATAAACCAGCTGTAATTTCTGCAAACTTAAGAAGACAAATCACAAATACTTTGGTGTTTCAGTGTTTGCACCCTAGTGTTTAAGTTCTCTGTAGGTTTTAGGTAACATTTAAGTGTTCTGCAATTTACATAATTGCATACTTCCCCAGTGTAAGTTAAAATACGGACATTTTCAGGGAGTTATGTATAATCTTAAAATTCATATGATCTCACACTGAGAAATGTCTTCATGCTCAAGAAGAATTCACAGGATTCACAAAGATTTAGATACAATGACTTCTTCATTTACAAGGAAATACAGCAGATCAGCAAAGAACTCTGTATAAACTCAGTAACAGTTAATTTAGGAAAGGTAATATATTAATTAAATTTGAAACACTAGTTAGGAAAAGACTACCTGTAGCAGTGAAAGAATGATAATTCAGACTCTTGTGCTAGCAGTGACAACAGTTTTGCAAGGGGAAATGCAGGAATTACCTCTATTCTCATGAATGCAAGGAGCAATTTTGTACTCTGACACTCGTTTCTTCTGTATTTTAGTATGAATGAAGAAAGGTTACATCTTCATAATGCACATGCATCACTTAGAGTAATCTAAAAATCAAATGGAGTGTTTAATTAACAGTTACAGTATAATGTCTGAACCCCTTTCACCTCAAGAAGAAGACTGTGCAAATGAGGAATGGCCCTTCACATTTCAGATGAATACAGAAAGAAAAAGGAAAGTAAAGCAGCTCCAGCAGGGCTGTTATTATCTTCTGCTCCTGATGTAGCCATGTCCCTGCTGCATCCATCCTTTCTGCTCAGCTTTAAGGACAGCTGTATTTTCTGTGATAATTTGTTTGTATTTCAACTCTAATCTTGACTTGTACAATTCCCAACAAATTGCATTTGCTTTTTTTTTTTTTTTGTATTATTATTATCTTATGCTTATTTTTGCACTTTTTCATGTGCAATGTATGGAGATGAGATTCCATGTGCAATCTATTGTGTGAGGTGTTTTAATCAATAATCTTGTTCTGCTGATTAAGCAGGGGCTTCTGTTTTGGCAAGATAACATTAGTTTCTCCTGTCATGCTCCCAAAGCTATTGGGAATCTTCAGCAGATCATTAGATATGCTACAATAAAGCTTTGGTACATTCTCTTTTCTTTCTTAAATTACTTCTTCACTGTCCTATCATTCCTCGTCACTGCTGGCACTGCATTATTATTACAGCTCCCCTGAAACTTGCACTAGAGCTATGTCTGCAGGCCATAGGATGCCATTTTCAATTGAAGCTTCTGCTTGAAAATATAAATTAAGAAAATTTCATTATCTCCTGCCAAGGGCCATTATTCACCATTGTTCTAAGGAAGATTAAAAACGCACAATCTAAGGACTTGAACAAATACTCCAGCATTAAAATGAAAAACACAGCATATCATGACTGGACCAGAAAGTGAAGCACTGGGATCTGAGAAACAGATTCTGGAAAGAAATTAGCACTACATGGATCAAACCAACTGACAGAGGGAAGAGGTCATCTTCATGGGCAAGTCACATCTGACACAAAAAGATACAAACAGATCCTTTTCAAGTGGTTCTTGCACTTTGCAAAAATAAGGTATGTAAAAAATAATGTCCTCATTGCAATTTATCCTTCTAATGCTTTCATTTTGCATACGTAACTTTGACAAAGATAGTAACATAAAAGAAACATCATGTTATTTTGAAAAGGATATGGATTAATGTATAGCCAGAAAAGAACTATCAAAATAATTTTGCATATTCCTAAATGGTGTATTTCTGTGAATGCAGCATTTGCTTAAGTTGGGTAAAGTGCAAAAACAGAAAGCAGTCACATGTAATTCACTATTAAAAAAAAAAAAGTTACTATATAAATCCACATTTAATAAATAAAATTTATTTTTAATAATGTTGATCCATTAGAAAAACTATCTTGGTATGTTTTGAAACTTTCAAGTCAGTTCTGACAATATTTCTCTTTCAGCATATTGATTAAATACTTAAAAGCCAGCACGATGGCATGTTCCTGCATATCGCCTGCAGCAACCTGCTTAAACACCACTTGAGGCACGTAAACTCTGAGTTGTAGCACCACATACTCCATATGGTCTTCTTGTTCCTTATTCACCCTGGGTGAGCTGCAGTCTGAGTAAAAAGATAAGGGAATATGGGATGAGTGCACTTCATGCGATGGCTTACACTGAAAAATTCCTGAACCTCGCTACCCAGAGTGAGTAGCTGTCTTTACAGATGTGCTCCCAATGGTCTACAACTGCCATGTGAGAGGTGGTTTTGCTTCTCTATGCACACTCACTAAACCTCCACTCCTGCCATTAAATGCAAAGTTACATACATATGAAGATGCCAGGTACTACTTAAATGTTTTATTAATTTTGTCTTGGAAAGTATATACAAAACTTACATATCAAATAGAGAACAGAGATTTTATTTCAGGCCTGTTTAGATACATGAGTATGCACAAAGACATGCCACAGTAGATAAATTTAAAGGAATGTATTTAAATTCTGAGTTTCAAATTCACCTCACAAGCCATACATTATTACATACTGAGACCTAATGAGTTAGCAATCTAAGCCTAAGCAAAGGCTGGAAAGAAGACCTGCTAAGGAAATGCAGCCTTCCTACAAAGCCTGGATTTGAAGCAGGGCTGGCCAGCCACTGCTGCTGTTTCCCAGTGCTCAAGCACTATCCTTGCCACGCAGGATGAGTGAGCAGCTGCATCCTACAGAGCCACGTGCCTTAAGGATAGATATATAATCCTGGAACTGGCCTTTTAAAACCCAGGAAGACACACTGACAACGTTGCTTAATCATGTGTAAGATTTTCTAAAAATTATTTTTAAGTTAGAAGCCCCAAAACTATTATAGGGGAATGAGCATGCAAAAAGACAATAGTACCTATTTTACAGAGCTCAAAGAGAAAACAGGTTTAGTGAGCTGTGCATGGTGGTTTTCATAATCTAAGAAAAAAAAAGGAGATTCATGAGCAGATATGACAGCAGAATTTGGCCATAAGGTCTGTGTCTAGATGCTCTCCTATGACTGCTAAAGCAGTGAGGCATCCTAGAGCTGGGTTTGAAAATTCATGAACCACCCCTGGGATTTTCTATGCATCTGGCAACGTGACCATTACAGTAACTACTCTGGGGGATTTGAATGAAAAATATTTGAGGTAAACAAAAAAAAAAAGAAGGGTTTTTCTTCCTTCTGCTTCCTTTTTAAATATAATATTAATGATTTGTTGAATCTTCCTAATTATCAAGTAAACATATAGAAGGAAGCTAAACAGTGTATAATTAATATTGTAGGAGAAGGTGCACCATAGCCTTGTTTCCATTTGCCCAATAAAAAAATGCAATAATATTTAATTGTGCTTTCCTTATACAATGTAACCTTGTGGGAGTCTAAGGGCACACATTAAGCATAAAAACTCCAAATAGACAATAAAACACAGCATAAAATATGCAACTCCCATAGGCCTTTTCTTAGAATTACCCAGTCTGATTCACTATCAATGGATGTGTATGGCAAAGTAATTTAACAATATTTCTTGCTTTCAACCTCTTCTTACAACTTTAATACATTTAGTTATGACCCATTTGCCTTTTAGTATTCATGTCTCTAAGTTCAAAGCAGTCACTGTTAAAATGAGGAATCTTCTCACTTACCCACATCTAAGCTATCAGAAATAGTTTTTTTCTTGTTACAGTTCATCCTTGTTCTAATACTTTGCTTATTGGTATAAAAGATATTATTTTGGGGTTATCATTAATCTGAAACTGGTGCATCAGATAAAACAGGGAGAGAAAAAAAAAACAATGAAAAGAAACTGGATTCCAGTGGAATATATAACTCCTGCTTTCTCTTGGCATTTTTAGGTGCTTTTATAATCCCATTTTTCTATCTCTACTACTTTTTACTACATATACCAAAGGCCTACTAGACCAATCAGAGATTGTGAGGAGATGGCTGTAAATCAAGAACAGTAAAACTAAGTATCAAAGATGCAATGATGTGTGCAAAGTAAATGGAACAATCTCCTGGTGAGGTCTGTGCAGGTGCAATCCCAAATGCTGTAACAGTATGAAGAAGAAGAGACCTGTTCTTTAGAGAAAATGTTTCTAATGCAACCCCACCTGAAGAATAAGAAATGAAAATACAGTAATTTTCATAATAATAACATTTTTTGTATTATTTATGTGCATGCATATTTGCAAGCAAGCTGCAGCATGGGATTACAGGCAGTGTACATCTTAGAACACCAACTAAGCCAAGCAGATCCGCACTGCTGAAAAGTAATAAGTTCAAAAGATCCAATTAAATGTTTCACCATTTAGACAAAATAAATAGCCTGCAGCTATGCTTACTTACTAATGAAAACTTCAGTAGTGCAGCATGGTGGTATCTGAGCAATTTGCACAGATTATTCACACTGAATGAGCAGGAGTGCAGCATCACGCCTCGTGTGTTGAGCAGGTTTCAGGGGAGAAACGTGGGGCTGTGTAATAAACCCAGAGCTTTACGAAGGGGCATTTATTTCAGAGGCACAGTGCTAGAGCAGAGCTGTAGAAAATCCTAGAGAAAATCCTGAAGCACAGTGTCTGATCCTTAGGAATAACAGACTTGCAGGAAAAGAGACTACCAGGTAGAGAGTATAGGATAAGAGCAAAAACCCTCTAAAATTCTTTTTTTGTAGAATTGTTGATCTTTTTTATCCGTGGCTTGGCATGCAGCATATACATAATGTAGTTAAAAGTTATGTAACTTAAGACAGATTCTGAGTCATTATTAAATGAGTAACTTGAAGAATTAAAATATTGAAAACATGTAGCCTTATCCTTCACGTTAATTTGATCAGATCTAAAATACATTTTTAACAGTCACCCACTTTAATTACTAAAATAAGATATTTTAGATGACAGGTATGATTTGTTACTGCAACTTTTGAAACACAGAAGCCTTCGTACACTTTCAATGCTCACACTTCCACCAGACCTCCAGGTCTGTGCAATGCAAATTCAACGTCATTCACTATGGGTCTCCTGAGTTTAATACCTCTCTTCTGCTTACAGAAATCCATATTCAACAAAAAAACTATTTTGCCTCTAACAGGAAATTAAGATTTAGTCATTTACAGAATTGGCCACTGAGACAACCAGATTCCATAGAATCCTTTGGTTTCCCTGTGCAACGAGCAGGATGAGGACAGTTTCACACAGGGCATGCAGTGGGGGCAACCCTAACTCAACTTTAACACATGCAGTCACCTTGAATAATTAAAAATATTATAGCCTGTATCAATTAGGAGAAATTATTTATAAAAATGTTCACCTACTGCAGTCGGCATTTGGAAAAATTATCATATTTTTAACAAGGGAAATGGGAAATCACTATGGGATGCCCTACTTAGATTAAATTAGCAAGATCTTGTTATCAGACCGTACAAAAGATACACCATAATAAGACATGACCTTGCAGAACCTTGGAGCCAATCTGTGATTTTTTCCCCCCTATAACCCTTCCTAATTATCTGCAAAGTTACAGACCCTTTTGTGGCAGATTATTTTTCTGTGAATAGTGAGGGGTTTTGGGCTTTTAAATATTTAATTAGTCTTCTGATATGAGAATTGTTGCACATGCCAACTGCTTCGATTTTCAAACTGTGTTCATCCTAATTATGTTCAGATTTAGATTGGTCATCCCAAACCTCTCACTCTTGTAATTATTTACTCCTTAAAGATCATTCAGCAGAGAAATATTTTTCACCCTTATGGCTCTTTCTTTCCACAAATGGCTTTTCTGGTCCGTTAATTACCCACTCAGAGGATTAGAGTTTGTAATAATGCAAGAGATCCTGCATGTAAGATGAGTTTTACAGGGTGAAAAAGAATAAATTGTTTTTTGTAAACTTGCCTTGGGGAATATCCCCTTTTTGGGTTATCATTTTCATCAACAGAGGCCATGTGCCCACTGCTGCATATCCACCAATTCCACAGGGCTACAGAGTAACTCATTTATACAGCTCAACAGAACTCAGAGCAAAATGCTGAGCAAGAGGCAAAAGACAATTCGGTTATTTTAAGAGATTTATAAAAGTGAAATCTGCTAGCAAGAAGGTACAGTCCTTTTTCTAATAATTTTTAGTGCAGATTTCATGGCCTTAAAATTACGCATATTTAACTGATAACTAATAATAAAATTACAACTTTTCTCATTTCATCTGCTGATTTTTTCCAGAAGTGCTGTCCCTTGGTAGATCTTTAATCAACTCTGTAACAGTGGTGTCATTTCCTATTAAAATGTGTCTGAGAGTCCTCACTACAAGTACTTTCTTTTCTTCTGAGAGGAATGCCTGTCACAAAAGCACTGTTATTCATTACCCACAGTGATGTCTGGATCTAATTATCATCTGGAAAGCTTGCAGGGCTTTCAGGTATAGGACTTCCCCTGCAAAAGTATGCTGTTCTAACTTGAAAAATACAATCCCACTTTTTCTTTGCAATCTGAAGTTAAGGGATTATGTTACTGATTTGAACTGTGCACTCTCTGATTCCTGGAACTTCCAGTTTTAAGCCAAACGAAGTTTAGGGGACAGCTTCCATTTGCTTGTTTCCACATCTGCAAAAATCCTGTCTATTCTGTAGTTGGTTTTTACACAATCTAAGCAGATTCACCGCTGTGAAACATACATCAGAAAATTCACTGGCCTCACTTCGTCAATGCACAGATAATCTTTAATTGTGTCAAAAATATTCATGATCTAATCCTTTTATCAAACTGTCTACCACTGAAGGAGTCTCATGTGCCTGCACAATTAAAAACCGCATGTTGGCCATACATAATACTGTGTTACATTTGATGCAAATCCTTTACTATTGAAATAAGCACTGGGCTGACAGCAGGAAGTGGCTGATAAGAAAGCAACAAGGCACTGCTGATGGCATTCATGATAAGTGAGCTCTAACTCGTATGTGTTCTGTCTACAGTACATTACCCAAAGTGCTCCTGTTTTAAATGTGACTCCAGGAGGTGTTCTTTTGCTGTATCTCTGTCACAAAGGCAGCAAAATTATCCAAGAAAGCTAAATACACAAAGTAAATTATGTTTTTCATACCCACCAGTGATGCTGGCACCAGAATAATATACTGAAAGTAATATCACTGCTGCTACATCCTAGATGAGAAAACACCTACAGTTTCATGAGTGTAACAGTACAGCTGAACTCAATGCCTGTAATAAATTCAGTAAACAGGGAAAGATTATGGGTTCAGAACTGTCATGTTATTGCTACACTAACAATTCAGCCTACAAAAAAGTATTTAATAGAGCACAAACTCTTGAGTTATGGCGAAACAATTTTACAGTGCTGCAAAAAGGTGTGTATTAAATACATTTTCAAATTGCTCCTTCATCATATAGATAGGTATCACAAGAAGCAAGGTATCTGAGAAGCAATGAACAGTAAGTTTAAAGATCACAGATTACTACTAAGAAAGGAATATAGATGTCTTTGTACCTATAACAGCAAAATACACATCTTGCCAGATGAAACTGTACAGGTTGGTGTCACTGAGAAGGAGTAAGACTTCTTCCTCCGAGGTGTTCAAAGTGCATGACTTTGGGCAGGGCAGCTTGCCCAATGAAATGATTTTTCTGCCTCATTTCTTCCCTTTTTTTTTCTGTTTTTCATGTGTATGTGTATGTGTGTGTATGTATGTGTGTGTGTGTGTGTGTAGTAGACAATTTGAAATTCAAAGGTTCCTAAAGTTACTGTATTACAGAGTAAACCTGAAAAAAATAGCATTCAATAGTAAATTCATAGTAAAGCTTCTGTACTGCAAGTGTATTGTAAATCAGGTTTGACAGAGAAAAAAATTCCTTGTGGTAAGAACCTTTCCTTCCCATTGATATGTCTACAGCGGGCTAAAAATATCCTGAATACTGAGTATTCGGTCTATGTAACACTCTTAAGACTGCATTAACTTCATTGCAGTAACTTGTTTTATAGGCTCAGTTCATCATGACCTATAAAATGTTAAGCTGAAGTGCTTTAAATATCTGCTAACACCATGTGCAAGCCTGGGAGTACAAGGCAGTGTGCTGTGAAGCGGCAAAGACGGTGCTCTTCTGAGGAAGTAGCACGCACTCTTATGTCACTGATATAAACAGGGTAAGCCTGCTAAATAATGTATGAAACAGGCAGCCAGTCTTTACATAAAGCAGGAATTCTGGCTGAATTATTTGTGTGATTCTTTATTTATTTATTTTTGTGATTTTATTTTACCACTATGACGTTAGTTTTTGAGATTGCTTCTCAAAAGCCATCGAAGCTGAGTGTCATACTAGACTAAAGGACACACATGCAAACTCCTTTCATTCACAGTTATTACCGGAAGGAAAAAAAAATAAAAATTACTTCTTTGGTTTGTGGCAGTAGTATTTTTGCTAATTATTGTTCTGCAATATGGAGAAGATAAAATGCAAAGAGGGAAATTATCTATGTCTTTCAGTAATCATGGCCCATTTATTAAGCAATTAAATTGCAATTTTATTATTAGAGAGGAAAAAAAGAAATGCTGTAAATACCACTATTGCTTGTATCTTTGATCCTTAAACTCTTCCATTTCAGCAACCTCATTAATGTCAAAATGCCATGAACATGGCCACCCCTTTTTGGAATGTATACCCTGGGCACAGGCAGAATCTACGGGATTCAATAAAGAAGATTTCTCTTGTTGAATTCAACTAAAAGCTTAATTGAGCCACAAAGGTCAGAAGGTTCTTTTTATTTTAAGTAGGAGATTATTCCATGGCAGACGGAAATTTATAGAATGAAATCTGCTAATTTCTATACTACTCTGTAGATAGTTTTTAATTTTTAAACTCATGTTACTCTTCTATTTCTTTCCTCTGAATTAAACATCTTCACTCTAATAATCTTTAAATTCTATTTCCTTTGTGTCACTAATGAAAACTTTTCCCTTTCATGGCTACTGCTGACTTTTAACACTAGAAAGTACTCATAATTTACTTACATATATTTAATTCACATTAATCTGTCCTAATTTATGATCTATACCCTGCTCTGCCCATCTTCATGTACCTTTTCCATGTCAGTTCTGTTTACTAAGTGATATTCAACAGATTTCCTATAGTGCAATGAACCTTAACAGGCAGCTTTTAATTGCCTCGCAGAGGAAACCACATCACTATTAATTCCACAGCAACAGTATAAAATAAAACTATTGCTTCTCAGACTCTAGAGCAATTAGACCTCTCGGCTATTTGGCTAACTCTGCTTCATGATACCCAGTGCAGTTAATTATATTTTTTGATGTTAATAGTCTCTGTCAGTTTCAAGCATAACTCCTCTTTGATGAATATTTAAATTATATTTGAATAAAAAAATAATCTTGGTTACATTTCATATTCAGCAGTCATCACAGCTTAATAAAGGTCTCCTCAGAAAGGGTTGAGATAAATGGCTATATGAACACGTGTAAAGTCCTAAACCAACTTATCAGATAATGTAGCTGTTTTGGCTAAGTATTATAGAGGTTTTATTGGGGTGGGAGGAATTAATAGGCTTAAACTATTACATTATTATTATTCTATATGAACTAAATTTAGTGCAGCAATATATAAGTAAATCATAATTTTTTTAATAATAAAGTTCTGACTGCAACTGAACCAGGAACTTACATTGTCTAGACTAGAAATAAGAAAACCATGTAAAATTCATGCAAACTCATTCAAGAGGACACAAAATTCAACTGAAAGGTGCTGAAGGTTAAGCAATGTTGTCTCAGTCAAGTTCTCAAAAAATTAGCAAATTACTAAGAGAGGTAATTACATACCCAAAACATACAGTATGTGATTAACTGGGCTAAAGAGTGTGCACGCCTAGTAGAGCCCATTTCAGCAAGCAGAAAAAAACCACAAGAAAATCACAGGCTGAAGCATGTATTTTATATGATGCTCAAATAGACAAGCAACAGCTTATAATACTTAAAATTTTATTTATACATATATATAGTTCATTGCATTTATTTTCACCCCACGAACAGCAAGGAATGACTGATGATTATGTATATATGATCCTGCCAGATAAGAGATACGCTGACTTAAGAAGAATTTGATTGTGGTTTTGCCAATAATAAAGGAAGAAAACTACTTGAATATAAGATATGAAAACACTAAACAGAATATCAAGCTACACCCTAGTAAAATAATGAATCCCATCTTTGTTGAAGTAAACTAAATCCAAATTTTAAATGAAATTAGTTGGTATGAATGACCCTTTTGTTGTTTCTTTTGTAGCTTGTCCAGTGTCGTGACTACAGCCACGCGCCCGTGTGTTATGTGCTTGCACGTGTGTGGTAAAATTTCTTCTGCAGAAAATAAAATAGAACACACTGCAAAATGATGATCAAGTACCAGTGACAGCTATTTCCCCTCACCTGACTGCTAAGAACCTCATATTATAAGGATTTGTATTTAGTTTACTAAGTAATACCACGCTAGAAAAACCCCATTAAGAAAACCTCTTATTTTTAATAAGTAAAACTAGACCTACTACTTTCAAATGAAGAATTAATGATAGTGAAAATACACAATGCCAGAAAAGGTTCTTCTCAGTCTCAGGTATTACTGTTTTCTGCTGTAATAACATCAAGGACTGCGGTGTGTTTCAGGAACCTTCCAGGCTCCGTGATTATGCCTTGTTCATGAAAACAGTCTACCCGTATTTCTGCTTTTTTATTTGTATTTGAGTCATAACTAAGTCTTGTGACTAACACATAGAAAACAAAACAAAAATCAATCTGGCCACAGCTCGGCATTGTGAAAAGCTTAGTTGCAAAATAAAGAGCATTTTAAGCTTCTGCTACATCCAAATAGTCACAGGGTTGACTGCTGTAGTAAGAGGTATGTCTGTTTCAGATTAACAGAAATCTTCATTTTAAAAGGGTGCTTAAGAAAAAGATAATGTTGAATATAATAATATAATATAATATAATATTCTAATGTTGATAATGCTGTATGGTAAATGTTTTGTGAAGCAGCTGTAAGGAAGCTGAAACAGAAAGTGCTGGCATGGCACAGCAAAAGGTGCTGGTTTGTGAGAGCAGCCTCAGCACCACAGAACCTCCACTGTCTGTGAATTCCAGGGACGTACCCGACCCACAACAGCCCCTGCTGCCCTGTCAGCAGCACTGGAGATTTCTCTGACACAAAAAGGAAAGACGTGCAGAAAGCAAAAAAAGGCAAGGTGTACCTCTTATTTGAAAACACTCTTCACCTCACAGTATCTTTAGCAAAGAGAGGCAACCTTCGGCTGCAGAAGGAAAAGCAAGGGAAAAAGCAAGGACAGCAGCAGGGGTCAGCAGAGCCCTTGCCTGTGCCTGGCAGACCCCCGAAGTGCAGTGTGCCATCACCTCTACCACAGGCAGCTCCAAATGGCAGAGGACAAAATCCAGCCCGTGGAAAAGGCTAAGTCATACCAAGAAATGCAAATGTGAAGTGTGCTGCAGTTTAAACACTGAATCAATCCTGGGCCCTGTCTGAAGGATGTGTTTTTGAAAGAGGCTCTGAAATGCTTCTCTTTGGAAGTCTTGCACGGGCTGGAATTCGGCTCTGCAGTGACCCACAGCAGGTTCTACATTCTACCAGCAAAGCACCCTGTGCTAAGTTTCCTTCTGACTACACCTTTCTGCTCCGGTGAATGAGATTCATTGGTTATAGATTTTACCCAGTGTCCACCCAAGCCTGGAGTCCAGTGGAAGGTTTGCTTTATTCACTCACATTATGGAACAGACCAAACTTGTTTTCACTTGAAAGGACACTAATACGGTGTGACAGTGCTTTCCCTGCTGACCTGACAAGCAGGAACAGGAAAGAGGGCTTGAGAGATGAGTCTTCTTTGGAATAGCACTCGTTTGGTTTTCTTTTAAAAATGTCTCACTTATTTATATATAGGATTTCTCAGAATGACCTACTTATTGGACGTGTGAATAGATGGAAAAGAATGAACATCTCCAGCCTCCTGATTTCCCATGGGATGGATTAAGAAAAGATAAATCCTAGGTGAAGGAATGGATATGCTGCTTCCTTCAGCTTTCCCCTGGCCACTCTGAGGGGCAGGGGCACATCGCTTACATTCTGAAAACCCTCTGCTGAAGTGCAGCTGTCCTGCAGAGGGATGATGGATGTAACAGGTTAAGAGCATTGCCATGTGAGAAAAGTTCATGGTAACAAAAACCCGGGCGTGAACTCTTCACTGGTGTCGTGATGGACATGGTAATTGAAGCTACATGTGTTGCTTGTGCTATAGATAGGACAGGATACTTGCAACAGAAAAAACAAACACTGCTGGAGAGGATTTATTCCTCTCTTAATCATTTTGCTTTTCTGCAGCAATGTTTTAAAAGGGAAGAGTATAAAAAAATTACAGTTGCCTAAGTTCATCTATTATACCTGACATATTTTTATGTTTAAGCTTGCCTATGGAAAATGAGGTTTGCTTTGTTTGTGCATATATGAAAAGCAAAATTATACTGATAAAATATGCTTAGTAAAGACGTAAAGTTCACAAAAGCCACAATTATAGTATAAATTGTAGGTGAAAATAGAATTTAAAGGCAATTTCAGTGCAGAACTAATGTAACTGCCTTTCTGTTGCAGATCAAAAATCAGATCAAAAATAAACTGAATATCCCAACTGTGAGGGTACTGTCTTTTAATGTACATGTTTACATGGTCTGCAAAGGAAGTTCAAACATTTTGAATTTTCTTCTTTTCAACATTTGTTTACAACAATACTCTCAGTATCAGATCAGAGAGCATACAGTTCCTATTTAAAAATTCAAGGTATTTTAGCCTTTATTAGGAGGGAAACAGTGTCTTCCTTCGAAACGTAAAATTAACTTGGCTGTCAAGAGTAAATGTGAATTTTGAATTTTGCGTCTAGGTAAATGATTCCATAGATTCTGCGTGGATGGGCTTCACTTTCTTTAAATACAAAATACTAATTTTCTACTAGCCCCAACAATAGCTATAAGTACAATTGCTTAAAAAATAAGGTGTACAGATAGGAACAGGACCCATCATTTTTAAAATATGGGGTTTATCAAGATTTAAAATTATATTATTCAAAATTATTATCTGCCACAACATCCAAGTATATATATAAATACACAGTCAATACAAAAAGAAATCTAATTGCACTGTCCTTGAATCTTGAAGACAGTTATTGTGTCCAATCATGACAATAAATAACCATCAACTTTTCCTAAACAAAAAATTTAGGACTAGGAAAAATGATTCCTACTAAACAACCCCTATTTGAAATTCAAAAAGAATGGTCCCAGCATGCAAGAATCCATCTTAGCATCTTATTATTCCTTTATAAAATTACATACATAAGAGACCTTTGATTTGAAATATGTTTTAAGTGTGCATTCAGAAGTTCTTTTAAATATCTGTTGTTATTTTAAGCTAATAAAACAGACCCCCAAACTCTGTGTGGTACCTAGGTACCCCTCAATGCTTGTCCTAACAAAAACCTATGGTCCAGACCAGGGCTTTGAAGCTGACACTGGAGACAGAAAATCTTCATTAACACTCAGGTGCTTTGAACAGAACTCACATGATGCACCTGCAATCCGCTTGCCACGGAAATGGGTAAGATGAGGTCATAAGTAAATTTTATGCTGTTAATTTTCAAATCTCTACCGTGCCTATAAAGAGCAGTATTACCCTTATCAACTTGAAAGTTTCATGACACTTTCTGCTACAGCCACACAAATACACTTTATGAGCAAGCAACTAGAGCAATTTCCTCAGGCTGCTTTGCATCTTCTGCTTCCCTGTTCATTTAATTTGTTTTTACATGAAAAGGAAACAGAGGAGATTTGTCCCTGCTAAAGGACAGCAGAGCACAGAGGAGTTTGACTATTTTAAGATGCAACTGCTTGAAACGTGGATCCTCTGCCACTCACTTATGCTACTTGCTCACCAAATATTCCAGAAATAAGCTTATTTCTGTACTGAACTGCAGCGTGTGGTAGGATCTCTCAAACTTGACGGTATGCAAACGCTGGGGTTAATTATCAGAGAAGTGTGAAAGAGGAGAAGGATTTTCTAAAGGTCTAGTCTCTTTCTTCAAAGCTTTAATTTTAACTATGCCAGTCTGAAGTTTACATAGAATCTAAATACATCTGAAAGACTTTATTCTGGAATAATTGGGATGTAATTTCAATCAGAGACTAAAAATTTAATAACTACTTTACAAAGGTAAAAGCAAAGCAATGAAGTCATTAGTGTTCTAGTCAGGCTTCCTAGGAACGCATTAAGTTAAAAATCTTTTGAGAACTGCTGAAAAGAAAGAATAGGCTGAGGTAGAAAAGATTAAGAAGCAGCTCATTCTGAGAAAGAGGAGCTGATGCATCAGTGGACACTGGCAAGGTCTGTGTGCTACTATCTCAAATTCTCTAGAAGGGGAGCAGGGCACGTGATTACATGGCTTTGTGTTAAACTGGAAACCTCATCTTATTTTTCAATCTTCAGATTTCACAGTACTGATCTCATTAAGCTAGTGTTTTCACCTTGTAATTGCAGTAAATGTAGTTGCTGTGCAAAAGCTGTGGAGTAATGTTGCAAATGAATAATGAGTACTTAATAATTGCTGTGGAACCACATTTAACTGTAAGTCTAAACTGAATCGAGTGGTCAAATGCAGTGGTAACACAGAAGACTGAAGAGATAAAAACAGGTCCTTAAAAGTAAACACTGTAAGATTTTAAGTAGAAATATACAAACTATTGTTGCTTATTTCTAAAGGTAGGGAAGAAAAGCTTTCCTTGTCATCAAAAGTTCTAACTTTTTTTTCTATCAATTAAATAAGAAGGAAAAGCAATGAACCTGACAGTCCTTCAGGTGAGATTTTTCTACGCAATCGCTGCCATCAAAATACGGCTGATGTGTTACTTTTATATATCAGATCAAGGACATGTGCTGAGTACCAAACAAAAATTTGCCTTAGACAACAGAAAATTACAATCACTGATGCAGTTATAAATAAATGAGATATAAGAACTTTTAATATTTCATAAGAAATTTGCAACATTCTTCTATGCTTGCAACATAGCACAAATTGAGCAATTTTGGAAAAGATTAATCAAGACAAGAGACAGCTTTTCTACTTAATGACAGGATCTAAGAAAGAAAAATATGAAAGCAAACTTCCAAATTGCTGTAAATGTCAGACAAAAATAGAAAGCGAAGTGTCAAATGATCTTTGCCATTTGTTCAGACAAAAAAAAGAGAACAAAAATGAAAAACTCTTTGAGCGTAGATAATCTGAACCAATGTCCTACATGTGATCACAACTTTATTTTAATGTTGAACAAAGCATAAGAGTAGAAGATGGGGGAAGTTCAAAAATACACTTTGCTCTCATAAACTTCCAGCTGATTAACTGAAAGGGAAAGATTGAAATTTCAGCTTTCCAGTAACAGTCTGATGTCACTTCAAGCAAGATTGTGCCTCTATATTTGTCTCTGACTACCTTAATCTGTATATTTGCAGAGAACATAAGGAAGACTTTGATCAAAACACAACATGCATTTTACACAACAAGGAAGTCTACAGAGAGGCACTACATTTACAAAAGCAATTGAAGGTGGTTTCAAAGGGAGCTGACAGATTAGAGGATGATGACACTGCTGCTGCAGTCTCGATGGAAATCTGGCTTGATCTAATTAACAACTACGAACTAGAACCACAAGAAGATAATTCAAACATGATTTAAAGAAGTTATATTACCTTTTTAATAGTGTAGCGATGGAACCTTTCCCTTACTGATCACAAAACAAGTCACAGGTTCAACACAGAACAAGAATAAAAGGCCTGATATCCTTAATTTACCTCCAGCTTTTGAAATCGAACTCTGAGATCCAGCCCTAATATTTGACTACAGAAGTAGAAAACATCCAAATATTCACATAAAAATGATAAAAAATTGTAAGAGTCCCACTCATGACAACTGGAGTGAATTGGTAAACCAAAATGGAAGACTATTTTTAAGAGGTGACTGTTACTAAGTGTTACCATGTTCAAACAGAACAGAGGAAATGAAGCACAGCAGGCAGGACAACTTGCATATTTCATTTGACACATCTGTGTATATGCACCAGAAAGTTTCCAGGTTATTCCCATCCACTTTTTGTTCAGATTCCTCAACCTAGGAAAAAGACACTGGGAGGAAAACTTCCAACCAATCCTGAACTCGTTCAGGCTTTTAGTTTAAGGCAGTAGCAATGCCAGTGACTGATTTGTGCTGACATTTCCACAACTATCAGTAGTAGGTGACTGCTGCCTGTACAAGGCCTTTAGCACAGGACTTTCCCTGAATCTGAGCTCTCAGGCCCCTTTTGTGCTTTTATTGGCAGCTGGTGACATGATTTAGAGGTGGAATTGGCAGCACCAGGCTAATGGTTGGATCCAATGACCTTAAAAGTCTTTTTCAAGTTAAATGATTTTATGATCCATGATTGGTTCTTCTGTATTCTCTGAATGACAAGCGCTGTCACTAAGAGGATGTAACCTGTGCTTATGTGCACATGGATGCTTGTACACACATGTATAATGACATATAATCATCCTGTGTGTACATTATACATGTATAATGGCATGTAATCATTCTACATTTTCTATTGGAGGGAACTACTGTTGGGAACTATGGCAGTGATTTACTGCATCTACTGAAAAATACAGCAGCCATTTGGAAACATTCTCAGGGCTGCTTGACCACCTGAAAGACAAGGAGATAGGGAATCTCCAAATAACCAAATTGTTTTGTTCTCCTTGAAGTTATCTTCCTGCATTTTAATATTTGTTTACAAAACTTAAAAAACCCCAAAACCTCTAATTGCAACTGGTAGATTTTATTTCCTTTAAATATTGCAGTACTACCTGAATAGCAAAGTGGAGATTGCAACTCAACATTTCTTGCAGCATATACCTCTCTCTGTATTAACACAGGCATTTTTCCACTTCAGTCCTCACCATCATATGTGCATTTTTACCTTTGTGTCATAATTTTGTAGGCGTCTGGAAGGAAGCATTCAGTGTTCTCCATCTGGAAAGGGTCAGCATCACAGATCTTGTCGTCTGTCCGTCCGTAGTTAGCGCTTTCTATCATGATGACATCGCTGCCGGGACACCGCAGGTCGATGGAGTAGCCCTCGCAGGAGAGCTCCCTCCTGACCAAACCAAACGGGAGTGCTGCTCGGCTGAAACCTTCAACAAAACAAAACAAGGACAAAATGGGATTGAGCCTAAAGGATACACTGCATTGGGCTGTTCTTCTGTCACATAAGTACTAACTCTCGTGTGCTAAGGGAAGTGCACCTTTACAGTCTGACCTGGTACCGTGTTAAGTGAGGCGTCTTTCATGGGGCTGTCACATCCCTACACCACGTCCTGAATGTGGGAAAGGAGGAACTTCCTTTTCACTGCTGCTAATCCTGGGCAGGGCAGACAGTGGGGCCTGTCTGCATGGCTACACTGCACGTTCCAGTTTGCACCTCTTTTCTCCCTGCTTCTGTCTCCACTCCTTGGGCACAGTCAGACAGGCTGTGTCTGGAAGCAGGAGGCAGCAGAGCAGGCAGGATTTGCAGAAGTGATTTTAAAAAAGAAAACAATACAACCACAAAAAAGCCCAAAGCCATAGTTCCAACTTCCAACTTCATTAGTCTTTCCTACTTTGTGTCTCCTTTTCTCCAGGCAGAGTTGGTTACTTTTGCTGAGCTATTTTGTGACCTCAGCATGGACATGATCCAATATACATGCTGACACTTCACCTAGTTGAACTCCAGTGCTCCTTACTGTGTCTTTTACATAAATTAAATTACATATAGATAAGATTTTGAAACAAATACAGAAAGTATCGCAGATGTGTACTGTATAAAATCTCCCCATCTCTCACAAAAATGACACGTGTTTCACAGAATTTTAATTTTTAACATGCTTTTCTACATAAGAGAATTTCTAAAACAAAGTAACTTCTCCAATGAAGCAGTACTTCAGAAACAAAACAAGGTTCAGCTATTCATCCAGATGTTTAGACTTTTAGAGACATTTCTTAATGCAAAAGAATATATTACATCAGAATAAAACTACCTGTATACTACAGTTTCTTGTACATGCTTACTGATGGATTATTATTAAACAGTATTTCTGTTTCTTACAAAATCGTGTGACTTCTGGAAGATGAGCTGGGTAATGTGGTGGTGTTAAAAACCTACTTCTTCAAAATAGTAACTCCTAAACGTTCAGCAGAATTTCCAACTTTTTAAAAATGTTTTCGTAATACAGTAGCACAAGGCCATTAATATTTCTGTGCAGGCTTTTGGAGACCAGTTGTGACAGCAAAGAGAAATAGCTGCTAAGTATGAAAAGTTGGTGCTCTGTGGTTTTTGAAAGCAAATAAACTTCTGTTAAAAAGTACGATGCATTAGAAGAAGCAAGGAAGCAAGTATCTAAAAAAATCAAGAACAATTTGAGATAACCCCTTGATAGCAAATTTTCCCATGAACCAGAGGCTATCACTTTTTCTACTGAATTAATATCCGAGGCTTAAAACTCCTACTACATGAAGATGATTATCTATTAAGACTGCAAAAGTTTTTTATAATGATCATGCAAGTAAAAGGATGTGGCTCCCTGGCAGCCAAAGCCCATCTTGCCATCCACCCCTCCTCTACCTGCCTTGCCCTTGCACCAGCACCAGCTTTTGTAGAATTTGTGTAATGAACTGAAGCCAGGGGCTGGTCTGATCCTCCCCTCCCTCTCCTGCAGGGAACTGCTGAGGTCCCAGAGGAGCAGATCTCTGACTGGGTGTGAATTTGCCCAGCCACGAGGGGAGCAGCTGGCCAGAGCCCAGTCACCAGGTCTGCCTTTATATTTTGTGGAACCATATCCTACAGGAAACCAGTACTGTTACTCTGCCAGTATGTTTCAGTATTTGTTAATAAGGGAAGAAGCCATATTGCTGTGGAAAGCGTCAAGTTCTGTCTCAAATTCACTCCTGGCTGCCAGTTTAGCTGCACATACCACGAGCAATAACAAACGCTGTTATTAAAGGCTTGCTGAGGTGTCCTGGGCTGAAAGCTGGAAAGAGCTAAAACACGAATGCCTCACATTAATACCCTACGTATTCCTCCCATGCAGCAAATTAATTCAATGAGAGTTGCTCACAGCTCAGTGAGGGCGTGAGATGGGCACACGGAGGGGTAGAAGCAGAGTCCCCCCCCACACGTGAACACAGCAGCTCCTTTGATTAATTACCATCACAACAGCCTCGGTGGGACCAATGTGATGTTGCTAGTCACTGCCATTCCTCCATCCTACTGCTCCTGGTGGATGTAATGCCAGCCCCAGGAAGCTCATCCCTCCAGCTGGCAGCAGTGGTACCTGTATCTTCTGTACTCAGCAGGGATTCCTGGCCTGGCTGGGGGAGTCCACCCATCCCAACCTCTTCGGATTTCCATCAGCAAGAAGGGGAGCAGCACCTGCAGCTGTCCAAAGCGGTGTTTGCCCAGGGCAGGAGGGAAGGGGCACGGGCTGAAGTGCTGAGGTGTCAGTGCTCCACGTGCAGCAGCACTCAGGACAGCCAGGGGCCAGGGCTGACACACCCACGGGCAGCTCCCTGTGACGGCACCGAGCCCCGCTGCGGATCCTGCAGCACAGCCCCCACTGCTGCTGGGAAATGCTCGCAGTTCAAACACGAGACCTCTGCAGATTGCTACGGAGAAATCAGCAGCCTGCAAATCTTACTTCATCATCCATGGCAACTGCTATAATGACTGTGAATGTGTTTTATCCTGCAGTTTTTGCCCCTACAGGCATCTGCAAGAAGTTCTGTATTAGGACAAACATTAAAAATACTAGAGCAAGGTTAGATCACTTCACGGGCAACAGAGGACACACCTGAGATTGCAATGTAGGTGTTGCACTGCAAAAGCAGCAAGCAGTAAAGCAAAACAATGCAGCGTGTGTTAGGTGGGAATGCTGCTCTAAGGAATCTCTGTGGTGCAGAAAGAATTGTAACTAAATAAAATAAATAAATTCAAAGTCCACAAGCAGAGCTGCTGTGATCTTTATGCTGAAGCTTTATTTGTAATTTTTTCCTATCACCAAAGAAAAAATAAGTGTATCAACAAGCAAAGTGTAATTCAATCCATCTTGCAATCCTGACAATCGAAGAAAGAACTTGTGGGAGGCCCTGTAAGAGAAAAATCAATATTGCAGCTTTGTGCCGTGCAAATGTGAATACTGCCAAATAGCAGTGCTTAGGGTAAAATGAACTGTTTTGCTCCATTTTCTCCTCTCTGAACAAATGATTTTGAAACGACAGCTTTTTTTTGGAGCTATAAAACGTCAAGCAATAACTCCCTGTGCTTTAGGCAAGTGATTGGAATAAATACCTCTTGGCAACAGGTGCAATGACTTAGGACTGAAATTCATTTACATTCAGGAGATAATTCCCGATAAACAGATGCACTGCCACAGGATGGAAGTCTGAACAACCGGCATCTGAATCCTTCAGCATCATTCCAGAGTTTTTTAGACGTAAGTATGGCTCTGTCAATAATTACTGTTGTCACCAGTAACTTTGTATCTCCAATACAATTCCGCATGAGTATTCCCAATACTGTATTTTCTTAACCAACTTGTATTAAACCTGCTGCTTGCCTTACCGCACCTCGAACAAACCTATTTTGTTTGGCTGTCCTCCGGCAGCTGAAATCAACATTCCTCCTCTTCCTGCTAATTGCTTCAAGGCAAGCTGTGCCCTGGATGACACCGCTCCTGCTGTCTGCCGCCCAAAACGCTCCCCGATTGCAAAGGCCTTTCTGGTGCCTGGGCTGGGACTTCCAGCACAACCTAAACATTAACTCAAATAAGTGTCTATTACCTAACGCAACATATGCTGTCTCTGATTCACTCGTGCTTGTGTATATTAATCAGTGCTCTATGCCAGCTTTTCAATTTTTTTCTTTTTAATGGAAGAACATTAACACCTAATGAGGAAAAAAAACATTATTTCTGTCCTGCTGACCATTTTGATTATAGAAAAGTTTCCTGGCAAACATATGTTTCCTGAATATTTTATCTGCTCAAAAATTAGTTGAGTGCAGGCTCTTTATTGAAAGGAGCAAATAAACTGCTTTTGTAAAATGGCGTTTCTAAGAAAAAAAGGTAGAGGGGATGTTTAGTGGCAATATACATTCTTTAATGCTTTATTGATCAATCCAGAAAGACAAACTGAAAGGAAAAATCACAATCAAAAATCTCTCCTCTGATACTTTAGTCTATGGAATGAAAAGTACAAGTCCTATGAAAAAACTGTAACTCAGAATCATGTTTTGGAAATATAGTAAATTCAAATTTGGCTAAAAAAACTTAAGTTTGCAAAGCCTTATTTACCATTCCACTGTCTTGGTTCCTTCAGGGAAACTATTTGTCTTTACAAAGATAACCTAAATTTGTCAAAGCGCACAGAAAAGTTAATAATTCACAGCATCCTGCCCACTAGCATACCATGTTTTTGAGCTGTCAGTAGTAAGAGAGTGTTCTAAGTTTGGTAGATAAAAGCAAAACGGCACCACCACATTTGAATGTTACCCAATAGAGAGGGAAAACAGTGGAATGTAAACAGGCTAACATCAGTACTCGACATCAGAAGCAAGGAACCTTTGATTAAAACTTAAAGCACAGAAAAAGTCAACATGGAAGTATAAAATTATTTCAAAGAATGCAGATACTTGAAGAACTGAGAATCCAAAACAAATCTCTGCAGAAATAAATATATATGTCTCTGTGAGCAAGGAAATATTGCTTCTTGTGCTATTTGGCTGTAACGGAAAGGTCTTTTGAAAAGAGCACATCTTTTCAAACAGAATGTTTACAGTTGTCTTTTTCACAATCTCTTTTATTTTACCATATCATGCAACATGATGATTTAAGTTCTACACAAGATGAAGTGATGTGTCCTGGGCAGCATTTCAATAATATATATTTAACAAATGCAAAGCCCAATGAAAACTGTGCTGAGAATCCTCTCCCTCTGCAGTGACGTGCATACGTGCACACACGGGAGGGTGCACGGAGACAGCTGAACACACTTTGCCATCTGAAAATCATGCAAATGCTCAACATGGGCTCCTCAAAGCTTTTGTAATTCCACAGACAAGTCTCAGCATCCTGCAGTTTCTAAAGAATCCCATGAACTCTGTCAAGGGAGACTTTTCTCCCCATCTCTCAGCACTGTATATATTTCACACAGACAAGCATGTTATTTTGTTAAACAGCTTTTAAATTATCCAATCCTGGTCAACAGATCACTACCAACGACTGCAAAAGACAGAGGCAATTTAAATGACAAGTGTGCTTTCTCATTCTATCTTTGAAGGAAAAAAAAAAGTCATTCTGGCAAGCATGTCTATTAAAAGATTACATTGGCACAGTGAGAGCTTCTGACACCGCAGAGAGGTCTGGAGTTCACAGCACTCAGCTCCTCTTTCAGGGAAACCCAGCAGCCGTGCACAGCCAGCCTGTGCTGCAGCCCGGCACACAAAACCCCTCTGTTCACTCGGGGTCAAATTAGGCAGGAAGTGATGGTTTCAAAAATATTCTCCTACAGCTGCATTCTCTGCCATTTGATGTATATACTCCTTCTTGTCAATTAAGATGCTGAAAGGAGTGGACATCAAGAGAAAAGGGATTTTTTTAGTAAAGGAAAACTATTTTCTAGTAAGAGGCATCTCCCTCATTTTTTAAAACTCATTTATAAAAATGGGATTATCTCAAAACAAGGTACATGAAAGTATCTCATTATCTGAACTTTAACAAGGAGGCACAGAGTCCTAAGAAATAGACCTGACCATTTAAATTACATTGAAGCAAGGCAACTTATTCACTGAATAAATGAGCTGTGAGGGGCAATTCTTAACACTGGTTTCTAGAATTCTGCTTCTCAGACATTTCATATTTCAATTACATGACTAAAATCTGGAAGCCTGTCTCTTACAAAATAGAAATATGAATTCCTACCAATAAAAGTTTTAGAAATATTAAGTAACTAGTCAAGGCTTTTTATAGGTTTTTTTACATTTTATTTGAACATGATTTAGCCTTTTAAAAAACTAAAATTTTCAAAATCTTTTGTGAAGTTTTAATGTCTTTCAAGATTCAGTGTGAGCAGCAAAATTACAACTGCATGTAATTTTCTGTAATTATATACTTAATATTCAGTATACATAAACATAAAGTACGTATGTCTGCTTAAAGAAATTCAGGAGAGAAGCCAGAGTCACACCCTCTGACTCACACCAGGATGGGTCCTGCCTTCCAGGTTCATTGAAACTTATTACAATTTTCCTTCTATGTTTTCAGTCTCCATGCAATTCTCAAATACAACCCTGTGAGGCTCTCTTCAGCAAAAGAAGAGTCAGGGCTTACCTACTTTCTGCACCTTGTTAAATGATTCAGCAAAACCTAAAGTGAGCAGCAGCATCTCAGCCTTTTAATCTAACAGCGTCGATCCTTCCTGTGTACTGCTGGCAAGGATCTCATTTAAATTCTCCTAAACAGCTCTCACCCTTCACTCAGAAGGGCAAGAATGTGTCTCTCTGAGTCAGCAGAATTACGGGGTTTTTTGGATTGTGTTTTTGCCAGGGTTTGGGTGTGTGGGGAGTGTGTGTGCACTTCAGCAGCGCAGAGGAGCGGACAGAGGACAGAGATGAGCGCTGCACTGACAGAGCTGCAGACCCCCGTCCTTCTGGCCCCTGGAACGGGAACAGCCGGACAGCAGCCAGGCACACAGCCCCACATTGCCCAGCACAGCTCGGCCCGTCTTGAAGGAATCGCCACTACGGGAAAAGAGATAGTTTGGTCTTCATGCCCATTTAATCCTTCACCTGTCTGCTGAGGATGCCATTAGAGTGCTAATTAATGCTAAACTGTGAAAATGGGCTTCTGCACTTTGAATCCAGCCACACTGAAACTGGAGAGAAACCACTAATTCCTTTAATGAAAGTCACCAAACCAGAGCCTGGTTCCTGGCAGCGTTTTAGCAATGCCTACATATGGCAGATGGAAACCATGTGATCTAAACATGAAAGTCTAAATATCTAATATAAAAATACATGTTCTTCAGTTCTCACTTAGCACCATATTTTATTCTCATATGCATGCACCTTTCCCATCCCTTTCAGTGGAGCTGTATGCATGAGAGCAAAACTTTGCCCTCTTGATCTAAAATTATCCCAGTTTAAAACAGTATTCATCTGTCAATGATATTCCTTTTCTTTTGCCAGCCAGATGTCTGTTCTCAGGCTGCAAGAATCTCCTTCCTTTTTTCCTTCACATCATACACACTTGATCCTCTGCCAGCTCACAAAAAGCACTCTACCCTTTTCTTTCTTGCCATTAAATACATTGCATCTTCAAAATTTCTAAAGGCAAGTAAGTCCCATGGTCTTTGTAAACCTCCCCTCCTGAAGGTTATCTCCAGTTTACCAACTGTGAACTCTCTGAGCACAGCACCTGTCAGGAAGGAGAAGCTTCTGAATCAGAAACAACCTCTGAAAAAGGGAGGTAAGACACAAAGGCTGGTGTGTCAGAAATGTTGTGTCAACAGGATTTCCCGTTGAATTATTTCCTCTGCACAGGATACTGGTAGCAGAATAAAAATAAATATTCTTTTATTTTCTATAAAAGCGTATCTTGACAACAATTTATATTTCCAGTTATTACAATCATTTTTTTGATTGGAAACCATGTGTTAAGGACAGGCAGAGGAAGAGGAAGAAAGGGGAATTTCCATCATCAGAGTGGCCAGCTGAAAAAGAAATATTTTATTCCCACCGTTAAGAAACCCAAAGCCTTGTCACCTCAGAGGCTGAGAGAAGCCATGCAGAGATGTATCATTTCCTTGGGACTATGTGCATTGGTGAAAGCCAAATAATCCCAGCAGGTGACATGCTTGGTGCTAATAATAATCCTTAGTGTCCCGTGTCCATCAACCCTTAGCAGGCCATACCCTAACCTATGTAAGAAAGAAAAACATTTAATCTCACTAAAATACCTGATAATTCTGGCTCGTTTAAAATAAGATGCTATTCTACAATTGCCTGAGCTTAAAATACCAAATGCAGCCCTAGTGCTAAAAAAAATCATAGGCTTAATTATTGTACAATTGCTACCACATGGCAATACTTAAGATCACAACTGTAAATTTAAAAATGGGGCATTTTCTTGTTTACAAACAGAATTATATATACATTAGAAATGGAATCAAGAAACAATATAAGAGTTCACATACTCTCTTTTGTTTCAGTAAAATGATGGGGTGGAGTCAATTGTCACAGTATGATTTATAGTGGAAAAGTTGCGTGGTTAATTTTAATGATGGCAAGCTGCTTAAAGAGTGCTTATGAGCATGCAAATAGCACAGCAACCCCCTTCTCATTCAGTACAGCTTCTGAATCATTTCAGAGGACTCAGGGCCAGGAAGTAGAACCCTTGGAAACACAAAGGCAGGGATCCTGCAGATCAAACTGCTAAACCAAAATATAGTCATACCTTTTGAAAACAAGAAGAGCCATGTGATGAATGTACTTTAAGGTAAATGTGCCGTCACTTTAAACGTTCCCATAAATAGATGTGAGACAAGAGTGGCAAGCAATCTTGGAAAATACCTGCCAGAGTGAAAGGCTTTCTTCCTGACCTCACCTTCCGTGAAATATTTGTGAATTTTTGAAAGATTATTATAGAGAGGAGAGGGATGTACCACACAGTTGTTACAGCACAGGTTAAGGTTCTGGCACATTCTGTGCATCATGAAATAATTCTACACAGATACTTAAGAGCATCCTCTGAATAATAAATTGCATGAAGAAAGGAAAAATATTTCATTTTTTTGTAAACAATGAGGTAATTTAAAAACTCCTAAGGAACAGATGCAGTTCTAACATGCTCCCTGGGCAGCAGGGAGTAAGAATGGCAACACAGGTACCATTTCCAGAGTAAATAAAGGAAACGGGCACCTTTTCCACCCTGTCAAACTGCTGTTAATCCCCTGTAAAGGAACTGCATTTCCATATGCCTCATTGCAAACATGAAAGACAAGGAAGATAAAGGGACAGGATAATTAAATTCCACCTGGACTCAAAATCAGGGCTTCTGAGTTTGAATTCTGGTTTTCAGTTGTGGAATTTGTGTGTCTTCCTCACCAACCCTCACAATGTGTACAGCAAGAATGCTCTCAGCTTTTAGAGAACCAGCAAATGAAGGTTCAAATGAAAATCAAAAATCAGATCCCTGAAATCTCTGAGTACTAAGACAGAAACGAAGCAATTTTTCATAATTATGTGTAAGAGTTCCATATTTAATACTACTTATATTAGAAAGCAACAAGACGGGTGAACAGACACTGTAGCACAACACAAAAAGGAAAACTTTGCATTTGCTGATTACTTCAATTTAGAAGCACGCATCTAATAGCTGAAAGACTGTTTCCAAAGCTGTGCATTGATCTTAAAACAACCCATAATGAAGGCAAGGGCTGGGAAAGCTCGGCACCACACCCAGGAAAAAAATCATTGTTAGGTGCTCAAATATAAACTCAAACTCGGCAAAACAGAAGTACTGCACCATTACTACAGATGTGGAAGGTGATTTCCTCAGTAATTCATTTGCATGTGATTCACTGTCCCAGGTCAGAATTTTCTTTTAAAAAAATATTTCCCCGTGTATCCAAAGCATTTCAGGAGACAGCATAGAAGACCTGATTGCTCCACGTTTTTCCGCACCACCTAAACCCACGCTTTCCTCCCGAAAGCACCGTGTTCTCCCGATCCATTATTCAGGTGTAAAGGAGGCAGGTGTACACATCCCGGGCTGGGAGGGAGCGCGTCCCTGCGCGTCCCCGCCGGCCCCTGCGCGCTCCCGGGCCCGCCGCTCGCCCTCCTGCTCGCACTGCTGCTGCTGCTCCCGCAGCCGAGAGCGTTCTTCATCAGGAGCATTTCCGTACCGAGCTCGGAGCACGATGAAAGCGGCCACCACGGCAGCGGAATGGAGGAGGGAGTTGTTGGTCTGACGGGATGCCGAGGAGGGAAGGAGAAGGTGAGGGGTGTCCGAGGGCGGCGGGAATGAGCAGGTGTTAGGGTGACTATTTAAATTAGCCATCCTGACACAATCATTTATAACAGAGGCTTTAGACTCCCTGGAAGGCACGAAAGCTGGATATCCTATCTATTCGACTCAGTAAGCAAACAGCATTTCTTTTATTCCAAACAGTAACTTTAGTAAGTCTGCAGTACTGCAAAGTGAGGTGCATTTAATTAAACTATTCCCTGAAACTTATACAATGCCATAGTACTACTGCAGTGCCTTTTCTATCTCTGCCACTCCTGAATTTGACCTCCTTACTGGGACTCAGCAATGTGTGGCCCACCTTATCTTTAAATATACAATAAACGCAATGTTTGAGCTCCAAAACCAAAAAGAACCCTATTTTCCACAACGGTTTTCACATACACAAGCCTCTAGAAGACTACAAGGGTACTTCATGAATCAAATGCAAAATACAGAAATAGTATTATCTCCCACTGAATTGCTGTCATCTCTGAAGGATGTGTTGAGATCCAACATTATACAACTCTTCATAGTAGCAATTTTGTAGTATTTTATCTACTTGAAAATAATAGAGAATTTTAGGTAAGCAGAATCTTAATTACCTCAATTAAGTTCTCCTCCTGCATCGCTAATATCATTGGGAGCTTTGTCATTAACCTCAACGAGTGCGGGACAGATTCTTTAGAATTTAACCTGGATACTCAATATTCTTGTTCTAATGAAAAATGCATTAATGAGCTTCATTAGACTACTTCATTTTAAAGAAGCATCTTCCCTCAGCAGCCAGCTTCCCTCAACAACCTAATGGGGCACTGGTGCATGAGTGAGCCAGAACTTGACACAAAGAGTGTTTAGGTCACTGTAAGTCTTTTTATTGACTCAATGAGCTTCACGTTCAGCCCACCATGGGAAGAGCAACACCTATTGACTCACTTCAGGAACTCCCTGAGGTGGAGATGCTAAAACGTGTATACGTTTTTGAAATTAAAACTGGAGTGGTATAGCTGAAAGACTGTATGCAGTGAAATAAACACAATTAAAACCAGGATTCCTCCCTATAATTAAAAAATGACACAAGTTTTCTACACAGTCTGCACAGAAGATCCTCAATGCATTTCAAACACTACCTTTTTTCCAGTCATCTACTGGGACACATTATGGGAAAACCAGTGATCTTCTGTGACCTTCATTTTACTTTATTAAATGCAGCAGACTCCTCATGCTGAATACGAAATAAAAAATATGCAACCCAGGAAAGTACTTTGAGAAAAAAATGCCCTTTGGAGGACCCAATTTCAATTTTGATATATTATGATAGAAATTTGCCAGTGACATTTGAATAAAAATCTCTATTATTTATATTATTGTGTTCAGACTTCTATTCTGAATTACTAAATTTAGAACAGGCACTGAAGATCCAATTCAGTCAATGCTTTATAAACATGGGAAATACATATTTGAAATACATGTCAAGTTAGAACAGACTAGCTGTACTCCCCAGCTTTAGCCACAATTTAGGAGATATTTTCCTTTTCAAATAGCTATCCAACTGGTAGTAGTAAAAACCTCCCAAGTATCAAAATACACTCTTCGTTTACACAACAGTGGCTGATGGATTGCTAATAAAGCCTTCAAGGAGAAAATAATGTGAATTGCCCAAGCAAGGGAAACTGACACTTGCAGATATTTTATCTTTCCCACAGCTCTAAGGACAATTGGAAAGTATCACTTGTTGCAGTCCCTTGAAAAACTGGGTGTGGGGAGGTTAGGAGGTCTAGTATTCCTGCTAGTAAGAGCAGATTAACAAGTCACCAGCCAGCATAACATCCACTGAATTTCAGTTATCTGCCTTCAGAGCAACCTGCCTAAAATTCCAAATGCTAAACACAGAGCTTAATTTGTAGCTGGTTTAGAGCCACATCAATGTGGGATAGGTGTAGCTGGTCATAGCAATAATGCGGGGGTATTCAAATTTGGAAGGGAGGGGACTTATGGAAATCCTTCTCCCTAATTAAATCAGAGAATGAGAGTTTGAAGTGGTAAATAATAAATCACAAAGAATCCTCAATCTGGTTGTCAAGGAAACCAGTATGCCTCTGCCATAATTGCTGTGAGCCCAATCTTGCCCTTTTTGACATGAAGCCTTATCATGCATTCTGGTCAGAGACTGAGAAAGTGGCTTTTCTATTCTCCCAGGCAGGAGCCCGGGCTCGCCCGAGCGGCTCTGGGAGCCGTGTCTGCAGACAGGGATGGACCAGTGAGCTCCAGCACAGCCCCACCGGCTCCTGGTGAGAAATGGGACAGCCAGCTCCAGCGGGGCGCTGGAATGCCACTGCAGCTGTGCTTCCTAGCAAGGCATCCCTAATTTACTGGTTATCACAGCCTGTCACAAGTCCCAGGTATTTGTAGTTCCCCTGTGCTCCTGCTCCCTTAAGCACACTTCTGGAAGCAGGAATCAGCCATTCATTTCACTCATGGGCATGTAATATGCTTATGAAAGAGATGAAGAGGGAAAGGGAAGTACAAGACAAAATATGCTTTCAAAAGCACAACAAAATAGATTAAAATTTGACTCCATGCCAAGTCATTCAGATAGCTCAATGCATCATTGTCTTTTTCCTCTGCGATGATAATTACCTTCTATAAACATATCCAAACTTGTTTTTTCCTTCTGTTTCTGGTGTAATCACACATGGCCACTGGACACACACCAAACTTCGAGCATAAGCAATTCTTAGTGCTTCAACACCAGGAAGGCCAAAAAGGGAGGATAGCTATATTAGTGTCTCTATCTCATCCTTCAAGAAATCCTGAAGCAGATTTTAAAGGAAGTATCTTCAAAGTAAGGAAATAGGAGGAACAAGGACAAGTACATTATGTTCCCAGCTGACTTTAGGGAAAAGAAAATCTAGAGACACGTGTAAGAATTGTGAGAATGAAAAAAAACCCATAAAAACTCCCTTTAGGAACTAGGGAGAGAAAAAGACTACCAGAAAGATTTCCTGAAGATTCTTCTTTAAGTCTTCTGCATCTAGTTGACTGGTTCCTTGCTGTTTTACCAATTGATAAATCTTCTTTTCATTCCTAATCTATTCCAAGCAACAGCCACCAAAACCATTTCCTTTAACATATTTTTATAAATTTAATGTTAGCAAAACATGTTAAAAGTAATAAGACTAATACACCCTTGAGATTTTAATTCTTTGCTGTACGCCATTCTAATGATCTTTGTTTCTTTCAGTATGTAAAGAATGTAAAGGACTCAGCTCAGGATCCAAGTTTCCATCACAGTGGTGATACTCACTATATAATTCCAAAATTTTATCTTGACACCACATTTGGGTAAATGTAATTTACTAACTTATTTTTATCCATTACTCAAAGGGATCTGTTAACAGTGCTTTCCTCTGTCTGCTCAGCTACTACTCAGAGATGGCTATTTAGCTTTATTGACACTAGCAACTGTCATATTTTTTTTAAGTTGGTAGATAAACCAAACCTCTCAACAAAACACATGGTGTGACACAGTTTTTCTGCTGTAATATTCAACTATTAAAACATTAACTAAGGACATTGGCAAAATCCTTTGTTCAACACATCTGTAGACATGCAATGCATAAAAAGCAACAAATGTTTGTTCCATAGAAGGCTCAATCAAAACAAAAAAACTCTCCTCCAAACCTAATCCAAATCCCTTCCATATTCCTCTTCCAAGGAAGTACGATGGTATTTGGTAGCTAAGAGAGCTTGAATTCAACTTTGATCTTTGTTTCAACACAATTCATGGTTGCAGAGTATCATGAGATAATTCAGGCTGAAGTGGATTCCTGACTTCTCTTATATACTCAAAATAGTCTTTAATCCAAGTGCTTCTTACAACTATAAACCTTAAATCACATATAGGAAGAATTATTCCTACATAATTTAAAAACTGAATCCCCTCTAGTTGTCATACAGTTAAAAAGGTACAATTACAGATTAGTTACAACCAATTACAATAATGCACATTACTCTCTGTATCACTCTATATGCCTCTAAAACTTGATTGTCTTACCAGACAAAAAAAAGATAGTAAAAGTTTCCATCAGAAAAGATAACACAAAAGCAAATGATTGAGCCATTTGAGTGTAAATACATTCATTTGCAAAATATACATGTACATCCATCAGAAGAAAAAAGGCCTTTAGCTGATTTACAGATAATTTACTATGGCACACTCTTACCACTATTTTATTCTTATTTGAAAAATTAGTCTGGATTCCTGAGCACAGTGACAGGAACCAGTTTATTTTTGTGTCTCTTGCTAAGTTTCAGTGATCTTGAACCTTTAGGGCTAAACATCTCTGTGACAATCTGTTTTTATCATCCAAGAGTTTCACATACTTCACAATTTAAAGAATGGTGTCACTGGCTTTCTCAGTGACACATCATGCTGGAGAAGGAGTTCAATATTACCCAGGACCTGCTCCATCATAATCCACTGTGAAAAGAATACCTCTGTCTCTTCTGTTGGTAGGAAGCCATAATAAGCTGATATTTCTCCTCTGAACAATTTTCCAGGTGGTCAATTTGGTTTGTCAATTCTTTAGAATTTTTGTCCTCTGGGCAGTATCTATCCACCATCTTTTGTCTCCACCTTTTTGCTTAGACTCCTGAATCTTAAACAAAGCCTTCACATCTCTTATTCTCCATAACACTAAACTCAGGTCTTGAATAAGCTTTGCTATTATGTGGGGAGTTTTTGCAGAGCATTATTGGCTCTTTATCTCAAACCAACCTGCTACTCACACCAAAACACTGAAACAGAGGTGGTTTGTCCTGTAGCTGTGGGAACCAAGGGCACCCCACCTTTCTCTCTGTGCCAGCCTGTGCGGGGCAGCAGTGGGGTGCTGCTCCTGAGCTTCTGCAAACTTCAGCTCCCTCTGGGCTCCAAACCAGCCAAGAGCTGTGCTGCAGGGCACTGCTGAGCTGAGCACTGCCTGCTCTAGGAGGCTGGCCATGGTACCACTAAGCTATAGATAATACAGGCAGTTTCTGAACAATTCTGAACTCAAATGCAATTTTATTATGTCCCTGTACAGTATCATGCTGAAATATCCACAACTGCCTCCTGCTGTAGTTATGAAAAATGGCTATTAATTGTAATTGGCCTAAGCTACTTTTAGAGAAATTATATCTTCAGGCTTCATCACCTATCTTAATGCCCTCTTTTTGCCATTACCATAGAAATTCCTCTATGAAGAAATACAGGAAATGTGTTCTGTATTTCCTCACAGAATACCAATTATATTAAGCGAAAAGGACTGGAACCAAAACAGAAATAAAAAATTAAAGGCACTCTGAAACAAACTGGTTGTGATGCTTATTCATAGGCAACTTATCCATAGGCCCCTTTCTGGGAGAGTAGGAAGAGACAGAAACTCTAAAACAGCAAACAACAGTTTTTCCTGTTGTGAAAATTGAACAAATTTTAAGTAGAGGAACAAGCTCTGTGTGCAGGATAATGTTCCAATGACTTCTTTCTTTCTTTCTTTCCCTCATCCTGGTCCTTCTCCTTCCAGGTCCTGGATAGGATTAAATTGAGTTCACAATTCCCAGTTCAAAAAAAAAACAAAACTGTCTTGGTATCAGATTCAACATAAAAACATCCTAGCTGCATGGGATTGATAATTTTAAAGGCTACTACTCCTAATGATTTTGAAAGACAAAGCATTTCTCATTGTCGTGACAACTTTACAGACTTATAAATCAGAAACCCTTCAATTTTTACAGTCCTGTTTTAAGCACTTCCCGCTATTCTTTGGACATGAACTCTAACAGCCACAGGTGTTGGCGTATCAGAAGACAAAACAAGGCTTATCTCACCTCAGTAGCTGGTGAGAAGCTTTATGAGGGCTTTCCCACCATCTTTCTTCACCTGCACAGCAATAAACCAGCCACTGGAGCAGACAAAGGAGCTAAATTTGTGCAAGCCTTGCTCAGTAGGGCTGCTGGAACTAGGACACTGAAGAACATCAGAGTGGAGGCAGTTTTACCACCAAAAAAACAAATTTGGCACTAATATGAAATACCTGACAGTTTGGAGTCTAGAACTTGATCAGTTCTGAAGGTCTGTGCTTTGTGGAAAGTACCCACTAAGAACCCAGCAGAATAATAAACTGGAATCTGTGACTTCCTTTTTTTTCCTGAAAATACCACATCTCTTCTTAGGCTTGCCAACAGTTTGAACAAGTAGCCTTAGAAAGGAGTGATCTAGTAAATAAACAAACAAAAAATTAACTTGTGAATTATAGACACTTGAAATAGAATCTGCTGTGCCCACAATTCATATTAACATGGTAAACTCTTACAGAATGCCTTTTCAAGGAAAGAAATATATTCCTTGTGTGTTCAAGTATAGAGCCATAAACCATATGAGACCCTATTTATTTCAAATTTCCCATGATGCCATTTACTCCAGCTTTTAACCTTTTATGTGACATTGAGCTATTTTACAATCATAAAATAGTAGGAAAAAACGACCTGTTAATTTGAAAGGGACACATTACAACATCTCTCCCCGGCACTATAATATTTTAATTTCTTTTTTTCAAGGCAAACCAGTTGGAAAGTGACCATCTGCTAGTCTCTTAGCACTATTCAAGCAAAGCAATGCACAAAATGTCCTCCTTTCCCAGCTAGAGTAGGACCATTAACTGAGAGGAATTTAGGATATTGTCGTGAGTGTTTAACAGATTGATTAACAACAAAATTAAATCTCCATTTTTAAAATTATTGTTAAATATACTGATATAAGGTGATGCTATAAAACCGCTGCACACTATGGGACATCTAGAGCAGTATAAGAAATCTGAACCTTTCCAAGAAATAAATCAGTATTATCAAATTTTCTATGCAAATTGTGTTCTTCTATTTTGAGTGTTAAGCTAAATGCAAGCACACTTTACAAGTACAGTTCTATTTCTCACTTCAAAATACACAATGTGCTTTGGACACTGGGTAAGTTTTCAGTATCACTTAAGGTTTTGAATATTTCAAAACAGTTGATAACGGCAGTGAAAGAGGAAACTCGACAAGCTCTCCATGCTGATAAATATAGAACTTTTTGGATGAGTAGAGCTCAATGGAGCCATAATCTTGGCTGGCACCTGTACATGATACTATAACACATACAGCTAGAACTGCAAGTTTGTGAGAATAAATTAAATTAAATTCACATTCATGTTAGCACTTTAAAAGATGTTGTCAGTACAACTTTGTATGCATGCAAGCCACTGCACTTTTGAAAGTTTTACCCTAAATGTTTAGAATTCAAGCACTCTGTCTCTAAGGGTTAGGAGATACACTGGCCGTATCTTAGCTGGCCTTTATCCACATTACTCACATCTGTACCTCCTCAACATGCCTAACTAAACTGCAAATTAGGCTGAAAATGAAGTAACTGCACTTCAAATTGTTAAATTCTAAACGAGTTTATCATATCTGAATTGTGAAATATAGCAGATGTCAAACGCCCTTACCAAAATGTATTCCACAGTTGCCTTAAATCTGCAGTATATTTTACTTTAAAAACATTTTTTTTCTCTTATTCCTCCTCCTAGTCTCTCTCTCCCTATCAAAAAACAATCAAGCAGTTCAGGAATTTATACCAGCAGCAAAATACTTGCAAAAAAAAAAAAAAGACAGTTTCTCGTTGTTTTATGGAATAAATAGATCTTTTTGATCAGCTATTAATGACATAGCAGTCATATCCATTTGCCCAATAAATGTGTAGGTCTTACTGCTTCCCTTATTTTTATTTATAAATTTCATAATGGCAGTAAGGCACTTTAAACTGTATTTCTCAGGGAATACTGCACTTTGGGGACTGTTAAAAGTCACTTTGCCTTCAGCCTTTATCACCCTACGTGAGGTACAATAAACACTAAAAAATGTGCTGCCTATTGTGTGCCTTGTTATAAAGTTCAGGTCCAGCAATTCTCCTGTCCTTTCAGTCTGAATTTCCTTTCTTCCCAAGCCTTTCTCAGACATGTTCTTAGCAAGTCTAACTGATTCATCCTGATTCTGGATGACAGACTGGGTTGAGCAGTCCAGGCTCCAGTTATGCAACAGGCTCATTCACATGGCTAAAACCTCACCTACTGCTTGTTCCATTCAGCTATGGCTGGGGAGTGCTGCTCACTCATATGCTAGATTCTGCACCTTGTTTCCTAAAATATTCTGCTGTTCCAAAATAAATTTCCTGTGCTCTTTATGGGTGTCCAGTGTCCAGCAGCCACATATTACCAGGCTTTGACTAAGTCAAACAGACCTTGCCCCTGATGTTTCTCAGGCTCCAGAGCACACTTTTAATAGAAATTCAAGGAAGGCTGTACATCATTTATGTGATTTCTTTACCATGGGGTAAGACAATCTGGTGGTATTTTGTAAGACACAGAGAAAAGTCCTAGTCAAGCAGTAAACTACAAAAGCTATTCAGAAGACAGAGTGATCCTCTAAACTTGCTAGGATGCCACGCAGACATTCAGAAGCCTTGGTTCTTGGATTGGCTGAATCAGACAAGAGAAGGCCAGACAAGACTACAAACTTGCTGGGAAGGTACAATTGTTAATTCTCTACATGACTCTAATACTCACACAAAAAGCCAAGCACGCACATAAATATGTATTTATTTGCTGTTATGTTAATTTTGTTAAAAAACATCAATAGTTGATAAGCTGAATAACGTGTGCAATTTTGAAAGGCTTTGGAAACATAGATGTCTGACTTGACCTTATGACTATTTTCTCCTTCAGGCAAACCAATATTATAACCAGAACAACACGAGAGGATGAACATTGTTGGGGAGTTGCTCACTGTGCCTGTCATACCCCGTTAATGCAACTTTGATTTGCCTTTGTTCTGACAGTAGCAAACAGCTGCTTGTAAATGAGCCACAGTCCCTGGGCTGCCTCCCATTATTCCACACTTTTGTTTGACAAGGTCACTTGCTGTGGGGATTTTGGGGAGAAAGAGTGTGCAGCCTATGGAATTAGAGTTAAACCACAGGCAACCCAGCTTGAATGCTCTTATTATATTTTTTTTATAGCACCAGCAAAGCAAAAATAACAAAGAGAAAATCTTTTACTCTGTGAGCAAGTCAAACTTTTCTTTTTCCCAGTGTTCATTTCATAATCCTAAAACTATCTTACAAAAAGCAAGTCATGTTCCCATAAATCCCCTTTCATTCAAATCTTAACAGGATTTATATGAAAGATGTATTTAATTACAAAACAGGATTAACAAAAACAGATTAATATTGTTTTGTTCATCCACTGCTACAATTCATCAGGAGACAATACTCAGCTATAGCTAATAGCAACTTTGACAAACGCTGCAAAAACATGAAGAAACAATCTGATTTATGCCAGTTTTCACAGGAAATTGATTTATTTTTGATAGGAACTGAGGCACATTAGTCTTCCAGAAAGAAAAGCATCTCATAAGCAAATTACTGCTATGATAGCTGCCCATTTAAGGGCAAGCAGACATTCCTCTGACTGGGGTTTTATGGTGCTGAATTAAACTGTAAGATCAGTTTACGAAGACATTAGGTTGGTATGTGGTGCTATCAAATCATCCCTGAACCTTCATTTTCCAATTTGACCTGTGATTTAAAGGCAGTGAAAGCTGTCATTTAGGATAGCCTATTTCTTTGTGACAACTGTTGCTTTTGAAGCCACGCATAAACAAGGAATAGGTAGCAAATATTCAAAGGGATGGCTGATGCTATGGGAGGAGACAGCCAGTGGCAGTCTGCAACCACAGATGAATCACAGCAGTGTGCTTTCAAAACTTACAAGTGAAGAGAGAAGAGTGACTGACTTTAAAATCGCCTTTCAGACTCTTCAAGAAGGGTCACTGAAAACAATGAATGGAAAACAGTCCAAAAACCTCCCCCAGCAGCCAGCTATGCTATTCCGAAGGGACAGTCCCAATTGTTCAGATTTTTATCTCATCAACCCAAAAAGTGACTGAGCTCTTCCTGCCCTGAATCGTTTGCTTCCTAGTTCTTTGTTTGGCCACTGGAAGAAATGCCTTCATCACAAAGGCCTCTGCATCCGCATTAAGAGAAAAACTCAGACATTTCTGGACTCTTTGATTTAACTTCTAAGTCTCCTGGTGTTCTCAACAGAAAAGCACAGATGACTGTTAGACAAGTTTACACATCTTCCCTGGACTCGCTCAAAATGCTGACTGAGCTTGGAAGATTAGATTTATGACAATAGGATTGGGTTAGGCAGCCTTCTACTCTCTTCTCTCTTGCAGCTAATTCAGCTTAAATCTCACCCTCCACCACAAATCTGTCAACATGCAGGTAAGAGAAGTCTTCCCAGGTTTCAGCTGGAAGTAGTTTCCCTTGTTAAACACAAGTTACAAAATACATAGTTAGTGACATACCTGAAACATTCTAACTGAATTACACTTGAATTATCCACTGCTAACAAGAAGTCATCAACAACAACAAAGTCTAATGATAATTCATGATGACAACACTCACTTTCCAATAAAGCACGCTGAAAACACTCCAGTAGCTGACTGCCAGAGTGCAGGATGGGAGGTTGTTAGCCTCATTTGTATTCAAAGGCAGGCAAATCACTAAAACTCATTTACATCCTTCCATCTCTCTTAGTTCATGTCAACAGCAGGTGGTCTATCGATACTACCTTTGAAATAAGTAGGTGGCTTAAATTGCCTTCAAATTTCAGTAAAAACCCTGAATTATAGAATAGACCTTGAGTCTTAACTTTCCTGTTTTCTTTGTGTGGGCTGTAATAGAACATGAATAAGTACAGCAGGCACTTTGTTCGTATTTAATTTACATTAAAAACTGAGTTTTGCACATAAATCTAGGCACCTTAATCTTGAGCCTTAGCAGACAGTTGCAGACACGACCATTTATGAACTCAGCACAGCAAGTTACAGAAGTTTATTTGTAAAGGTTTGAGTAAAATCTGCAACAGATTATGAAAGATTTTTATGGAATTTTTTTTTTTTTTTTGTTAAAACACACATTTTTGGGATAAACAGATGAAGACTGACTCTTGAATCCTTCGATGCATGTGTTTAAGTTTCCCTGCTGCTAGCCCACTGGGAACTACTCCTCTGAATAGATTACGTTCACTACACACTTCTAGGGACATATGTCTTCTATTTTTCTTTGTGGCATTGTGACTATTTCTAACAGTCAGTTTAAAAACACAAATGTCTGTTGTCAATCAGGACCAATTTCTGATGAAGTGAGAAGAAACACTGCCTGAGACAAGAATCAAGGCCATCTTCATGCCCAAAAGAGTACACAGCCAGCAGTAAGTAACATCACAAATGTGTTATACAAATCCAGAATAGATTAAAGTAACTAAAACCAGCATTTGGTTGCTTTTCTTCTGTGATGTTTGCTTTCACATTTTGACAACTCCCTCAGAATTTGTGTGAAATTCTGTGTCCGCCAGAATTACTACTTTGATGTCTGCTTTCAAACTCCCATAAAGAACAGTCACTTTCGAAACAGAGAGGTCAGTAATAACTCTGCAGACTGTGCAGATTATGCTAAATTAATTCCCATATTTCGGTCAGCAGGTGGAGAAAGCATAATACACTGTCCCACTATCCCTGAAAGGCAAAGCTGGGGTCAGTACCCAAAAATCCATTGCAAACTCAGAGGCTTTGTTTATTACCCTGTCTGGCTTCAGTTGAGCACAAGGAAAATCTGACACGCAGGATCCGCATTTAAAGATCTGGGTAAGGTTTTGTTGATAATAAATAAATATATCTGTTTATACAGTTGGGATTTTTCTATGTGAAAAATGGTAAGGATGCTGAAGGTGTCCCCTGAGCTACTAAGCATAAGGGAGCCTGTACTTCACAATGAGTTAAAGATTGTTTAAAGACCAGGACAGTCATTAAGCTGTATTTACTGTCTAGACAGGAATAGCTCCACCTAACCATTCCCAAAGGTTGTTAGCATTTCTAAAAATTAAGCAGCAGCAGGAAAAGGTTAAGATCAACTTACTAATTAAGTTACACTCACAGAAATCTGGAGAGGGGAAGGGAATGTAAATATGAATAGCATCCCCCAGTCTGAGTCCCAATCCTTAAATACAGGTCTTGAATTACCAAGGAAAACATTAGGACCGAGCATCAGTGTGCAGAGTTGATGCCCAGACATGGGGCTGCACAAAAATGCCATTAGCCAGAGACAGATAAACTCCAAGGGGTTTCTTTTATCTAAGTTCCTGGTAGACACAAGCAGTGTTTTTCTTTCATTTCTTTACAGCACATACAATGTACTGTAAATCTGCAGTGCATTAGTACATCAGTAGAGTACATTGGCTGGTCTTTTGTAGCTTTTGGTGTTAAACGGTGAATTCAAGATAACTGCCAAACAATGAGGAATGTCCCAAGCCTACGTTATGATGTTAATTGTATGATGAAGCAGATATTTAGGTCACTTCCACGGTGCTTAGCAAATTCCCAAGGGCACTTGACAGGAAAACAGAACTCCTTCAAGGAGCTACACAGGCAGCAACCGAGATAAAAGAGATCCCTTCTGGTGACAAGTATTACTCAGAAATTCCTTAGCAAGTGGTGAGACTGGATAGTCTGAGAGATCCCTCAGATTCCCAGGAGGGACAGAAGCTCTTCTGCTCTACAGGTCCTTGGAGGTGCAAACCCTGAGTAAAGCTCGGAGAGGTCTCTGGTTTCCCTGCCCCACAGCTCTCCCTACCTACGATCCACAGCGTCGCTGGGTTTGTTTACACTCTGGAGATGAGAAGAGTCTGTTGATGCAACAATAATAATTTAAATTCTAATCCAAGGAGTAACTGCATAAGCAAAGAGCGGGAGGCAAGCAGAGCCATTGCCATCCATATCTCTGGAAACAGAAATGATGAATGTAAATCAAACTGTTCAGAATCACCTAAAGTGCCATTTAAATCAAAGCCCAATTATTTAAATTGTCAAAAGGAAACCTATATTTAGATAGTCAATTTATCCTTATTTACTTTTATCTGAATTTTTATTAAAAAAGAAAGGATAACTCAGTGATTGTTAACAAAACATACTGATAAACATGGATTTTAAACTGAATTTGCACTTCCCCTTTTCAATTTGTACATCTATCTACCTTAATGGTATTTCAATGGAGATTTTTTTCTTACACTAAAAACAGTAGATAAGTACTTTTTTTTTTTTTAATTAAATGAGTATCAAGTCTTACTCTTATTTATGCTGGACCTTTTCTGGGAAAAAAAAAAACAGACTGGAATTCTACTAACCACACAATTCTTCTAATTTTGGGCATTATCACCACATAAGTTAAGTTATCCAACTTGTTCGCATGACAAATGGACATATTTAAAAAGCACTTTTTCTGGAATGAAAAACTGAATTGTTTGGGTTTGGTGACCAGGTCACACAAAATTTTAAAACCTGTTTAGTCCTGTCCTCTCACTTCAAAAAAAAATAGTTACAGATCAGAAGAAAAAAAAAGATTTTTCCACTTTCACTGTTCCTAGATAACTTTAACTTATAACAAAGCTGTCACAGAAGTGAAATGAACAGACTAAATAGAAACTAAAAAAGAAATCCCAAACTATTTCTGCAGAGGACAGCACTCATGCCTAAAGCTAGTTTAGCACCTCCCAGTCTTTTGTTCCAGACCAAGTCAACGCTTTCACCATTTCTCTTTCTTAGAGAAAGCAAACCGGTAGGGCTTGAATATTGCTTATTAAATGCAACCCGAGAAGTGCCCGCAGGGCAGCCCCAGCACCTGCAGGGCCCAGGGCTGTGCCCGCCCACCCTGCCCGGCCTCCCCCTGCCCTTCGCCTGCCCGCTCCCTGCCCAGGCACCGGGAGTTGAGTAAAAACAGCTCTGACTCCTGACAGCACTTCTGCTAAGCACACACTAACGACTTTTTTTGTTTCTTCCCTTTCTCCTACTTCCCCGTGGGCAGAAGTTGATAATGAACTCTGAATATGGCACTGGCAGTCTTACTGGGGAGAAATAACAAACTGCAATTCCACCTCTTCCCTGCCCATCTCTTTGGGCGGGTGGAATAATGGTGATGCCTACGTTTCCTTCTCCACCTCCCTCAGACAAAAGGTTAATAAACCTCTCAGCACTTGCTTTTCGTGGAAATAGTATGTGTGGATTAATTAGCATTTCCCAGGTAGCACAGTCATACAGTTGTGAGCGCTCAATACTAGGTTGTTCCAGAAACCTATTACAAAACTGTAACCCAAAAGCAGTTGACAATTCATTCATTTTAGGACAGAAGAAGTAATTCTGGCTACAACTGCAGCAATAACTTGGCCTAGAACTGAGCAGAGACAGACTATTGCATTGGCTCAGAAGCATGACCAGAGCTGAGTGACCTAGTTAGAAGCGTTTACTCTCCTCTGAGATCACTGGCAGCAGACCTTCCTGCTTTAAGACAATTTATACTTGATCAAGGTTGGAGGATACATATCCAACATCAGCACTGGGCTGTTCTAGAACTGCATCTTGCAGGGTTTCCTGTACCCTCTCCAAGCAAACTACTGACAGGATGGGCAGGTGGACCCCGTCAACCTGGAGCTTTGGGTGGCCTCAGAAGAGATAAATGTTCATCTCTTACCAATCACAGAAGACACTCTCCAAATTTCCAGCTCCTGTGTGAGTGCACCTGCACGGGAGTATTTTTGTGTAAAAAGTGGGAGATGGCATCAGCAGCCAAACAAGAGCCACTCCTGGCAGACTGACCTCTTGGAAGATGCTAAATGCAGGAACAAGTGCTCACTTCCAGATCCCAGGTGGAAGAAGATGCCTGCAAGCAGTCCTGGGTGCAAACTCAGAACTAAGGCCAGAAAACTCATTCTCTACGGGCTAGCAGGAGGCAGCTCCAGGTCAGACCAGAGCAGCTTCCCACCCTGCCTGGGGGTACCACCAAAGCTACAAGGACCACAGTGCTCTCACAAGACTGGGACCACATATACAACGTTAAGCAACACCAAGGCTGAATGTCTCATCTCCAAACCTCCCATGCCAATATTGCAAATGTCTGAAGATCACTGCTTCCAGAATTAGCAGTTACTTACTGATAAAAGCTGATACTGAAAAGAAAAAATGCAAAGATCAGCTATATACATACATATGCCAAAGAAAAGAGGCCAAAATCAAAACCAAACTGAACAGAGCATCTCAATCGATCTATACAGTCCCATTCGTATGATTATATTTCCAGAAAGGCATCACACAGTTTCAGAGCAAGACATCTGCCAAACTAATGAGAGCCCAAGAGTCAAAACAAAAGTACAAATAAGTACTAAGAAATCAAAAATCCCCAAACTGTTAGGTAGACCCTACTGTCTAAAACTACAGGTGCTTAGGAAGAAATTATTTCTTAACTGTAACATAAATATTTACAAAAGATGGTATTTCTTCATCTGGTGTTCATCAGAAACTTTTCCTCAAGTCTCAAAGCAGCAACCCGCAATTTTTGCTTCTTCCAGCACAAAAAAAAACCAAAAGGGGCTGTCACCGGGGATGGGAAAAAGAAAACGTTGAAGAGCTGGCTCAGAGTAACTAAATACTTCAAATCCAAGTTTTACTCCCTTCAACATGTTTGGAAGCGATGCAGGTTGGCCGGGAGCCATCCCCAAGCCAACAAGGGTACCGAGTGTACCTCACCAGCTGGCGTGACACAGACAGAGCCCCGACACCTCGGGAGGGAGCAGTGGAACAGACCGGGGGAATTAATGCAGCGCTCCGGGTTGCGTGCCTGGGCAAAACTGTTTGTTCTTCGGCTCCAGTTTCAAAGTCAGTCGGTATTTAAACTGCTCGTTCTCTAGCTCAGATTTCAAAATCAGTGTTTACGTTTTATTGCTTTACAGTTCAGCAAGACCAAGCGCAATTGGCTTGTAAAAGCCTATAGTGCCTGTCTTCAAGGTTGAGGAAGGGTGAGGAAGCTCGGTGTTAACAGTGAGTAGTTACACACTTGGGCAGCTCTGGGCACTCTCAGTTTTATGCCATCGTACTCAGGCAGCTGTTGAACCTGGTGTAAACCACGATGGATAAAACTGTGCAGTCAACACCAAAGTAACCCTTGTCTGCATTTGAAAGGCCAGGCCCATTGAAATGTCACATTTCTGCTGTCCTAGGAAGAGCAAAACTGGGAGGACTTATGGATGCAGCAGGGACTGGAGCAATTTTACCTCTCCCTAGCTATTGAACTCAGTAAGTGTTTTGGTGTAGTTTGTAGCTACAGCTATGCAATTCAAACACTACAAGTATTTTGAAAGGTACTAATCAGCGGTTCAAAAATTCTTATTGATACACTGTAGTGCTATTTATTTTTTTAAACTGTGTATGGGCATTCCAGCTATTCCTAAAATAGGGAAAAATATGAATGAGAAAATTATTATTCTACATTATTTTCCACAAGATATGTGAATTTAGCCAGAGGCTGTCAGTCTTGAAAGAACACTACTTTTAGAAAGCTTAGTCACACATTTTATTTTATTTTATTCTGTTTTTCTCTGTAGAAACATACTTGTACAAATGTGCAAATGTGATTGCCTCAACTCCTGCCTCCAGACCTACAGGGAAAACCCACAAGTGCACGCATGCAGTGGTTTTGTAAGATCTCAGTTTATTTTCTAGCAATTACTACTCACTACTTACAATGATGCATTACCAGATTACCCATTCCAATTGCTTATTAAAGTATGAACAGGGTATCTCAAGTCTGTTATAGACATAATCCTGGAGGTGCCTCTTCTGGTCTCTGGACAACAAAACACACATCCCAAAACATCAGTGCTCCATTACCCTTTCAGACACATGAGGTACCTTCTAGCTAATAGCCTAATTAATCATGAGGATGTACTTGAAAAGGAAGTTGAAATCTTGTTTGGGTAATGAAGTAGAGATTACAGGATGCCTAAGAAGAAATTGTGCCATTCAAGCACAAATTGAACATGTTCCTCATAGTGATGTAATACACTTATTACAACTTAAAAAACGTAATTGACAAAATCTTAATTATCATTTTACAAATTAACAACTACAGGTAAAAATGGATGTGGATAGATGAAGGGGTGTGAGGACTCTAACAGGGTCAAATCATACGGCGTTGAGAATCCACATAAATTAGGTTTTTATTTATAGTTATTAATTCCACAAAAATGTTTATTAGGGGCATCTTTTATACACAAGCTGGATTGAAGAGGTTGAAAATGAACAGGAAAAGGTCTTTTTGACTGAAGATAGAACACATTTTAATACTGTCAACCTACAGTTGTCAAGCCTAGAAATACATTTCATTGTCTTCAGAGTTTCTTTTTACATTAAAGAATACTTGAGTCCATCTGTGTGAGGCACTGGACTCTGATAAAGTGGACAGGGAATATGTTCGCAAGCTCACCCTGATGTTGTTCTTCTACAGAAGATGTTAGATCCATACTACTTCTTCTAATAAGGTAAGGACTTCACAAATACAGAGCAAAAAATAGTATTACAGATTTTGTAGTCTGCATTTACATCCAGCCAAGTGGCAATTTGTTACTTATTCCTACTGCTACCTTAAAAGTAATTTTTTAAACTATTCACTGGATTCAAAATAGTCAAACCTCATTATGTAGTTTCTTTGAATTTACTTTCCAGTACAAAAGTATCTGTATCCCAGTTACTTCAGTTATTGTATTTATAATTGCCTGTATTTCAGTATTTCATTTATTCAAGGAAACTGTAATAGAATCATTAAAACAGGATAATACAGAGAATTTTTTTCCTGCTTAGGCAGTGAGCAGTCCTAATCATATAAAAGTCTTGTTTATTATAATTTAAAATACTCACCCCCTCATTACAACAGATTGCTGGGTTTATACACCTGAACCAAACTTTCAAAACTGTAATGAGACTGATGAACACTGGATACCTTTTTCATATGATGTATGAAACCAGATGCAAACCTGCTGTAGCTCTGGCCAAAGACACTGTGCTGCTGAGTGAGCAAGACAACAGCCCGACCTTTTTGTGTTGTTATCCAATTCACAAATAAAGAGCATTGAAAGAGATTACAGGAAAGCCTTAAAGTACCCAGCATTATACCTGTTTATGTTTCTGCTGGCTCTGAACATACAAACAGAGGTAGGAATTAGAGGAGGCACTACATGCTTGTCAATTCCAGGGTTTATATGTCTATTTTCAGACTCTCAGGAAAAGAAAAGATATCTTAATAAGAGAAAGGGAGCAGAGAATTCACTGGTAGCTAAGGCATTGCAATTAAACTCATCCTCATTTAATGAGGATCTGACCAGAAATCTCTCACCTGCAGGAATAAAACAACTACCATAATGTTTTAATTTTATCATTTTACCTTAACTTAATTTCAGGGGTTTTTTAAGGCAACAAGACCTTACAAAATCAGATCTATTAAACTACCTAACAAAAAGGGCATCGGACTACTTAAAAGGGCATGAAATTCCGCACTCACATATAGTCTCAAATAGGCTGGGAGGCTCTACTTTCATGGATAAGCACATCCTAAAGAGATTACAACATCTTAGGCAAAAGGCTATTGAATTACAGTGTGGATTAAATTACAGAATTTGGTAAGTGTGTATTATCATATATCAGCACATCCACCAGTTTGCTTCAGGAGATAAGTTACTAAAACTATGCAAGAAGCTGAATAGCCTCTTATGACAGTTTGATGCATTATTGATTTTTTTTTCCATTTTTATTTCCAAAACAAATTTCATTAATTTTCATTATTTAATTCCCATCAATTCAGGCAATTCTCAGACTTTGTTGGCTGATGAATGTCTTTATGCAGAACACATTTAAGTAACTGAGTAGAAAATTCTGTCATAACCATGCTTTTTCCCGATAACTATTGGCAATTATTCTGCTAGCCCACTGTAAGAATTACAACCAACTTTATTTTTATATATGAAGACTGGAGAAGAAAAAAAAAAATTATGGGAACATAGACACTTATCAGTACTCAAGCATCCCGGGTTACTACTCACCCAAAGCAATAATTATCCCTTGATTCAGCTTACCACGAAGTCACATATTTAGTTATTGCCCCTCTGTTTTAACAAAGGTTTCATAATACAAATTTTGCCTTTTCATTTCAGTTGCATACAGAGGTTACTAAAATGCTAAAATAAAGCACAAAGGCAAGCAAAGCAAAGACAGTAACTCTTCTAAGCACTCAGTCCTGTTAATTCTTAATAACAAAGATAATATTTCTAGGATGTTTGTACACTACAGGTTAATATGAAGCAAGCCAACTATAACAATGAAGAATAACCAATTTCAGGATATACAAAAAAATGTCTTTTTTTCTGGAACTGTTCAAACATAACCCAAAAAAGAAACAACTATATTCAGCCTCTGGGAACATTAGCTAGACACATTGTTTTACATTTATATTAGAACATAAAACATAATTGATATTTTCAGGGGGAAAAAAAAGTGTAAATTAGATGAGGAAAAGCTGCTTCAGCAGTAACTTCAAGCTGGTCCACCAGAATGCAATACTGTCTCTCACATATATATTTCATATTTGGAGAACGCAGAGTATTTCATAGAACCAAAACTGAACTACTAGAAAAACAGAAACTAGCACCACTAGCCCAGTGGCATTCCATGTAAGAATATGAAGTTATAACTATCATTGTTACGTATTTCAAAACGTAAAATCTGACAGAACAGTGAAAATAAGTTTTGCCCACTAAAAGAACATACTGCAAAATATATTTTACCAATCCATTTGGCCTGAGGGGCTGCAGTTTGAACAATGATCAGGCCTGATTGTATAACAGCACAGCAGAATTTGGGATCCCAAGATTTCTTTTTACCTGTAATAAACTATTGTTCAGTTCATTCAATAATGGAATATTCTACTTGGGTCAATAATGGCAGCTCAGGCAAACAAAAGAAGTCTTTGTGCTTCATCTAGATGTTGCAAGGTGCTTATTCAATTTCTTCTGCATCAGGGGCACTGTTCCTTACCTAATATGTATACATTTGCTGAGTGTTATTCAGCCTTTGTTGCTTCTGACCCTCACTTGGCATTTAATTCCCAGTCCACCGGGGTATTCATGCTTGATGGCACTGATGCACACACTGAATGCTTTATTTATTTAATGGCACAGGGAATGAAGCTATAAACTGTATTAGACAATATCCTGTTTAAAGATGCCAGTGGCTGGTGTCGCAGCATTACTAACCCACGTCTGCAGCAGTGAATATGTCACTGGAATTTAGAGGACAGTATATACTGATTACAGATCAACATTGCAATAAGGAAAACAAGGTTCCAATTCAAAATTCCATTTAACATTTCTCAGGAATATTGTTACGGTATTGAAAATGTTATGCATGTGTTTATGTTCTCTATCTTTTAAAGATGCCCATTAATCTTCACTGCTAGTGGCAAAGAAATTTTCCTCCAAATACTACAGTCCCTACTAAAAACTGCTGATACTACAATGAAATTTCAGTTATGTCCCTGTGTAGCTATGCAGAATTGTTTTAAAGCACAGTTCTCTGTGCCTAAAGCAGTAGAGAGCTGATTGCAAACAACTCATGTACAATTTGACAACTACTGAAAAAAATACTGACCTTTATTCAGTTGAACAACTTTGTCATTTATAACAATAGGAGTAACTTCACCTACACTGGTAAGGTTCAGTCTTTCTCTTAGTTAAGGTACGGTTTTCCAAACAGCAAAATTCAAACAGCAGAATGTTATTGAAATATACTCTTAAAAGGTATATTATCTAAACCCAAATAAACAATATTTAACAAATATAATGTGGAAGTGACCAACACAGTTGCAACTTACTGAAACCTCTACAATCAAATATACTGACTAAAGTGAAATACCACACAAATGCTAATAGGCAACCACAGCAAGAGGTATTTTAGAGGAACTTACAATTATTCTGGAAGCCTGGGACCTAAGATCCATAACAGCCTATATCATCCGTTGTTTTTAATTATGTCTTTTAAAAAAGCTCCCCTGCTGTGTTTCTGAAATACTAAATGGCCTCCACAGCTACTTGGCATAACTCATTCTAATTCATGATTACAAGATGGTATTTTCAGACTATTCCCTCTTTCCCACCAACTACTTAAATGGAAAAAAAAACCCATTTTGTCTTAATTCCTATTTAAGCCATCCATTTGAGGCACAAAATTTGAAATGCAATAAATGTCAAGTCACAGAACATAACATTTACACCCTGTTTCTGCAGAATTCCTATCTAAAAGAAATTTTAAAATAAGTAAAGCATGATGATTTTAATATTTACTTTTAGGATATAAATCTCACAGTAGAAGTTTTACTTGTAAGCAGGATAGGGTCAACTGGCTTAAATTTGGTTCCAATTTTTATTGTTCTGTGCAAGGTACAGAATTTTAAGATTAGAATCACATACGCTCATAAATGAAGTAAAATGTTCTTCTCAATACAGTAGACATTTCCTAACTGCACTTCCATGTTCAAATGCTAAAGGTTGATAGGTATATTTATCCTATAAGATATGAACTTTAACTATTACTACGAAGAAGGTTATGCTCTTGAGGTTCAAACAAAACACACTGGAAAGACACACTTAAAAGGAAAAGATGCAACCACTTTGTGTGACCTGTCCTCTGCAGGATTATTCCCATAAACACTGAGAGATTTTTTCTTTCTTTACCTTTTCTTATTCCTAAAATACTACCGATTCTTTTTTAAAGAATACTGCCTTTAAGAATTGCATAATTTGCATAGGAGAATTACCATTGTTATCTCCCAGAGAAAAGAAGCACACGGTAATGGAAAGGGAAGGGAGTAACTGAACGCTTGGGGTCATAAGGACTAAGCCTTAAACAAAGACAGAATACAGAGTATTCATGAATTTGCAACTAGTCAAAATGTGCCAAGGACTGTGTTTCCTCTCTGTAAGCTCTTTTGTGCTTCGTGTAAGCAAAAGTCAAGCCAACCTCAAAAGAAGCAGTATCTGATTTTCTGGACAGTTTCTCTGATAGGATGTAGCTGGGGCTCTGTTTATCTGAAATAATGCTTGACAGCTGCATCCCCCAAGCACATGCTCCAATACAACATCCCAAGATGGGTGAAACATGTACAACAAAATGAAACTTAAAGCAAGACAGCCGAGTCAGAGTAAATCCCTGTTTCATTGAGTTCTTTCCTGACTGAAAGACATGGAGACTGTCTCTTGGTAACTTACAGAGAAACCAGCAGGTCTAGGGGGGAATATAGTGCCATTCTTTGCCTTTTTCTTTTTTTTTAAACATTGATTTTGAACAGCACATTAGAAAAAAGGATGACAGAATCAATAGAATTTAAGATGCTCTTGTAATCTGGGTTTAACTTCATAGTAACACCTCTAATCAAAGGCGGGGAACCCTTTGTGGCATTTTGACATCTACATCTATCATGTGGATATGGCTTTTATTGAGCAGAATTAACAACTTTACTCAAATAATTAAAATCTAGCCACCCAAATTGTCAGAGTAAAAGTAGTTTAGCACTTCATCATTCTTGTAAAAGTGTAATTTTAATCTGTGCATTATGCCAGCTGTTTTGTGGGTTTACAATAAAAGTAATCAAGCAGTAGAACAGAAAAAGAAATTGTAAAACAGCTAAAGAAATAACATCACAGTAGCCTGCCACATGTTGAAATTAGCACCAATTTTACTCCATGGAAATTAAATCCACCTATAAAACTGATAATACCTCAAAACTGTAAGCAAGGGAATACTTAAACCATCAAATCCAACCTGGGTTCTATTTTTCTCCTTAAATAAAAAGAGTCATAAAAATCTCTCATTTCCTCCCAAAAGTGGAAGTAAAAATATCATGGGTTCTATACTTCAATTTTTCTTCTCACATCCTGTTGCTTCGGAAAAATCTGATTCTCCAACTACAAATGGAGTTCAAAAAGACTAAGGCCATATTTTCAGATGACAAACAAGCATCACCACAAAAAAAAAAAAGGTGAAAAAAAGACTTTGCCTTTCATCTTTGCTGCTCCTCCCTTGTTTAGGCTAGGTGTTTTGTGGTGTGTGCTTGTTTTGTTTTTTTCAGTGCATGGGATCACCCATGCTGCATAACTGATCAGGGTTCAGACCACATTTTTGTAGGGAGGGGCAACCTAAAGTAGAGAGGAGGATGGAGATGAAGGAGAGAAGGGTAACATGCTTTTTAAGTGGTCACACTGGCTTATTTCAACCGCAAATTATTATAATCTCTTTTTTTTTTACACTCAGTAGTTGAAGGATTTAGTAATTTAATTAATAATTACTGAAATATAGACAAAGCAACACATATTGATAATCCTCCATAATAGAGACTCCTTTGCCTTTCCTTTCTATTACTTGTACTGGGGTCCAGGACTATTTACACTAACAGATATGACCTTTAAAAATGACGGAATAAGTGTGAGACAGGGCAGGCAAAGGAGATGAAAGATGATGCCGGTGCCGCAGTCATTTTATGTTAAAGGCTCTGCTTATATGTGTAATTCATACCACTGAAGTCAGAATAATTTGAGAGCTGAGTTTTCAACAGCCTTTATAAATGATGTGTTTTGTTTCAGGAAATGTCGTCTTCACTGAAATGCTGGTAACATGTATATAATTATGTCAAAATAAAAACCACAGTTTAAAAAAAACTTCAAAGCCTTAATTTTAAAAATAAGCTACATCTCAGTGACTATTTTTTTTTTTTACTACCTTGATGCCAATTATTTTGAATTTTACTGATACATATCTTTGTTTCAGCCAGGTTTTCCCCTTACTAACTGCTTTAACAATGTTAACAAAAGAGCCACATTTTCCATACAGATGAAAAAAAAACTTCATGGGTTTTTTGGTTTTTCTTTTCACTTCTCTTATGGTTTAAAATGCAGAATATGTATTTCAAATTATGAGACTTGTACCACGGCAGCAGAGACCCTACAGCAAAACACTTCCAAAGGGCCATGCACTGTCCCCAAATGCACAGCATGGCTTCTTATTTGTTTCAGTAGGAGTCGTAGACAGGCAAAGAAGGCAAAAACTAATAAGCATCTGGGGAAGAGATTAAATTTAACCAATAAAAAAATAAACCCAATCTTAAAGACTTCTACTCATTTTGGGAAGGTGCTGACACACTTCTCACCTCTGTAAAGTGAAGAGTAATGAGACAACTTAATTCTTTCATATCTCGATAGTGCTCGCTATGCCTAGAAATTGCAGTTAAAATTCCTAGCGAGAAATTTTCACTGCTGCGACTTGGATCCAAGTCCGAACAAGCACCTAAGCTGATAGAGCTGAGATAACTCCCAGATCAAGTTTCTAGGTTAAATTAATACATCCCTCTAGTACTCACTTTAGGCTGAGTAAGGTGAACTGAATTTCATTAAGAAAATCTGGAAAGTGCTGTTTGAATTGGCACGGAAATAGGGTAGGCTGGTGGGAGGCAGAGACTAGCAGCTGAACACATCTGCAGCCTAAACTCCAAACCTGTCTAGAAATCCACAATCCTACTGGGTGAAAGGGGGAAAAAAAGATACAAGAATATGCACTAAAGAATGCACTCTTATCTGGACTGGCCACTAAACCAACATTAACTTGAATGTTTTGATGCTTCTGGGAGATTAAGAATTGCCCCAAAGAAACATTGCAAAAGAAAATAGACATGAGTTCTAAAAACTTTTTTCTTTTTTTTCAACTGTAGACAAGCCAGAAATATAGAAAAACAGCTGAAGGGGAAATTAGAGAGAAAATGAAAGTCCTGCAGACAATGAGGAACTGAGAGAGTTCTGATCTTTCCTGTGATTATTGCAGCTAACAACCCAGTTCAGAGAGATGTAAGATACGTTACTATTTCTAACCGCTTTAGAGCATCAACAATGTAAAAAACACTACGGACAAATATTTTAATTGTAGTGCTAATTCAGTTGTTTTTACTCTTTGTTTAAAAGTATATTGTGTTCATATGGCTAAGTGTTTCTGTTTGTTTTGCATCAACCCCACTCAAACTGTGGAGAAAGCTGGAGCGGGTGAACAAAGGCTTTTCTCCCTCAGACACCTTCCAAATATTCCAAACCTCACAAAAATAGACTACAAAAAATCTAATACTTGTCTTTCATTATTTTGAAGTCCCATGTGAGAAACTGCATGTTACTCATCACAAAAGTCTCTCGCACACAATTATTTGGCCTGAGAGGCTGCAGCTTTTCCTGCATGAGAAGCATTTTGTTCTTCCCACCCTGCAGGAACATCTTGCTGCAATCTGCCTCTTGCCAAACGGGGCACCTCTCTGCCTGTGAGGCATCAGGCAGGGGAACACCTTTCTCTGCTCTGACACTCACAGACAATCCCACTGGCCAGGCTGCTGCTGGCAATTCAGCAGGAAAGGTATCCCAGCGCTGTGGCTCCGTGTCCTGACCACGCCCTGTACAGGTTAGGTTGGTAAACATTTTTAGTAATTGAGAGGTGTGAAAGGATCACCTTCTTGATTAGAAAACAGAAATGAATTAAGTAAAATACAAAAGCAAAAATGGAGAGCTTCCTTCCCAAGCAAACCCTTCCTAGCTCTTGCACTTGGTTCACTTGCAGGTTTTTGAGCTCCTCCTTTACCCACAGCTAACTTGCTTCAGAGACTTACTCGCAGCTACATTTCCTCTGTTCCTTTGTTAAAGATGGAGTCCCCCCAGGGCTGCTCACAGCACTTGCTTAGGGCTACCTTCCTCTCCCTTCCATCAAAACTCTCCTATTAGGCATCTCTGCCTTTCACACTTTCCAGAACTAGTCATATCAAATACAGCTGTGGAAATTTGTATTTCCCCCTTCTGCTTGTTGGGAGTAAAAATTTATTTTAAAAAAAATGCAGTTAAGTAGGACACCACACTTCTTGAACCAGAGCATCATGTTTCATTCAAATGAGATTCAAGATTTACTATAATGTAGAATTTCAGATTATAAATCTCATATATTTAGAAATATTCAGCATATACATAGCTTACATATTGCCTAATGCCTCTTTTTTAATACTTTGGCTAGCATCTACAGTGCCTGTCCATTGCTGTTTCATACCAGTTGGGAAGTATTGACACCACGAAATGCAGTTTCCTCCAGCTGAAACTAAAGTGAAAGCAGTAAACAAAACAAATCTGCAATTCTGCTACAGTTGTAATAACCAATTCCTTTGATTAGATTCAGATCCATGAAGATCCAGTAACAGAAAATATTCCATGTTAAAAGGTGAAAGAATACAGTCTGTGTTTCTTAAAATAGCTGATCTATTGCCTTGTGTATGAATCCAGCCTCTTCTGCAGGGAACAGCACAACCTGAACACAGAAAGTGCCATCCTGTGCCACCAACTGCTCACCATGGGAATAATGAAATCATAAGAAAATACTTGAGAATAGTGGCAGCTGTATCTTGAAGTAGAACTGAACTGCACAATAATGTGCTTAAATATTTTTTGACTGTTGACAGAACAAAGGAGATTACATGGTGACTGTAGGAAATACCAGTATGATGAAAACAATGGAAGAGTTTATTTCTGTAGCTCAACCTCTACCTCCCCCTACATATTCTTCAAAATAGTCTTAATGATATAAAGCTGAAGACCAAAAAGAAAGTATAAAGCCAAAAGAAACACACATTGCAGCGCAAAAATTGAAAAAACCAAACCATCCTTCAAATAATCATTCCACTGGAGTTATGAGACATAATACAGTATAGTACTAAAGGCAAATAGTAAATTTAAATTAAAGGATATAGAAGTTGAATTTGTTTAATATGATGAGATTAGAATTTTTATTTAATATTTTTCTTAATTTTAAGAACTGCTGTTCTTAAAATATGGTGTCATAAACATTACTCTTAAAATCACTTAATCTTTTTTCAATATAAAATATTTCACTATGAATATATCCCGTTTATTTAATTTAGAGGCATGTTTTTGTATTACGAGTTTTGGACAGGAGTGAAAAAAATCGTGGTTCTGTGAAAGTGTCCAGTTTTCTCTGAATTCAGTTTGTTTCTACATGATCAACCCCTGCTGAGCTCATAAATCTCACAGTAAAACTTATGAAACTGCTACAACAAATATCAGAAAGACAAGAAATGAGAAATGGCTGATCTGACTTTCTGCTCAGGCTATTTCAGGATGAACAGATCAGCTTCCCAGATGTCTATTCATGCCTGGACTGGGAAAGCCATTATAATGAAAATCAGAGTTAAAAGGTCTGGGGCCTTACCTGGCCTGGAGGTATTCTCTGAAAAAACCTGTTTTTCCTGATCTAGGAGTCACAGAAAGAACTGACCCCTTGAACAAGGTAAATGAGTTCTTCAGAGGCCTGGAATAAATTCCTGGGCTCAAGATGCTTTTTGGTCTTTGCTATTTACCCATTTCCTTCAGGTTAATGAACTTCAGCAGAAACAAGAGCTGGAAAACACCACTCTCTCAGTCTCTCATAATCATGTTTTAGGCACCTAAAATACAGGCACAATACCTAATGGCATCCATTAACACTCTTTTAGTAACACCTAAGAACCTACAGTGTGCCCCTACAACGAAGCAGCTGCCTCCATCTCTAAGCATTATCAACACTTTTAAAAACGTCTGCTCTTAGGACAGAAAACTGAAGCTTTGTGAAAACTAGAGCACTGATGGGAGATTGAGAAAATAGTTTTGGAGTTAATTTGATCCATCTTAAGACTGCATTGCATGTCCCCATCAATGGCCAGGCACTCCCTGGGCTTGGAAACAGCCCAGGCTGGTGCTGGAGTGGGGCCAAGCCCAGCTCCTGCCAGCAGTGCCGGGGGGCAGGAGGGACACCCCGGTTCCAGAGCAGGGCAGGGACTCCCGGGACTGAACCCCCCGAGAAACGGGGACACTGCCACCCCGAGCCCATGGAGCAAAGTGAGCTGAGCACAGAACAGGCTCTGGTTCAGACAGAGAGGAGAGATCTGCCCCACGACACAACCCCGCACCCTGCCCGGTCAGGCAGCCTGATCTGCACAGAGGAACCGCATGCTCGGGTTCTTCTCCAGCCTCGTCCGTTTGGGACTACGGGCTGGGGGTTCTTTTCACTTTGGAAAGGTTGGTTTTGGGGAGGCTTTTTTTTCTTGGTTTTGTTAGGTGTGGGGTGTTTTTTCTTTAATTAGTAAGTTGCTGTATAACACCTCCTGAGTGCTAGTAAATATTAACTTAAAAAGTAGAAGCAAGAAATAAAACAAATGTGAAGGTGTAACTACTAATAAAATTGTCTTGGGCAAATATATATAACTGAGATGCTTAGTTCACTCAGATTCATAAGTGAAGACCACGAATTTTAGACTTTATAGAATGACTAAGAATGAAAACTGTAACTCCTATAAGAAGGGTGGAAAAATGCAAGGAAAAATAATAAACAAACAGATGTTGCACTTATTCGTAGTAAGGAATGCTCTGTACAGCATTAAAGAAACCTAAAAGAGCAATTGGATGGCAGCAACATTTCTGAAGTTTCTTTAGATTCATTTTAATAAATATCAGGTAAAGGGAGGGATAATTTAGCTGTCTGAATTACTGGATTATGAATTAAATGGTTCCTTTTAACATTCTCTACTCAAACCACAGTCCTATTAAGCGTAAGACTGTAATGTGAATTTTTAAAGAATGAGAAAATATTATCAGTTCTGCAAGTGATTAAGTCTAGCCCAAAAAGAACATGTAAGGCAAATGCTTTGGAAAGCCTGCCTTTTTGTATAAATGACAGATCAAAGTGTTATTAGTAAAATTACATAATCCTGTTAAACTGGATCCTAGAAAAGGAGTACTGAAAGGCAATTTAGATTCTACCTCTTCCTTAAACCACCACGTTCTATTTATTTTAACTTGCAGGTCCTTGCAAAACTCTTACTGGCATGCACGTTCTTTTCTTTCCACTGAAATCTCAAGACAGGACAATCAGGTTTGTTATCACAAACCCTCCAACATAACACACACATGCACACATTTTTCTTGGGCTGTGGAATAGCAGTCTTCCGCTTTTTACGCTCACAAATTTTATAAGGACAGAAAAATTCTCACAAATTTATCTTCTGTTCTTCACTGAAGACTTAAAAAAAAAAAAAGAGAGAAAAAAAACCTCATACACAGATGGATGGAGATTTCTTACATGTTCTGCACTCTGTATTGTCACCACAGGACCACCTGCAGTCCTGCAGTGTCCAGATAGGTGTTCTCAAAAACACCTGGGTAAGCTGTTTGCCCAAGGACTATGTGCTGGAGATAAGAGGTAATTAGCAAATGAAACTATTCCTAGCACTCCTCCCTCAACATTAAGTGCAGAGCTGCAGCAGCAAGCTGGCACCTGGTACAGGGAAATGCTAGATGTGATCATTTCAATTTACACATTCAGCACTACATCCCATATGCTTGTCAATGTGAAAGTGTCAGTGATAACAGAGATACCCTAAGAAACTGCTCTGTTGAAATGCTGACATGAAGTTTTTATGTATGAAACAGACCCTCTACTCTGGACCATCTGTAACTTCTTCCTTTTCTCATGGGGCATGTGTTGGACATAAAATCTTTCCATTAAAAAAAAACATATAAAAAATTAAGCTTGAATTTAAAGGGAAAATTATAAGCCCTTAAACATCCATAAACCAAATTTATATATCAAAGTATTTTTCATATAAACACACTACTTGCTCAGCAAGAATAAAAAATTGCTGAGCAGAAAAAGTTTGCTCCAATAAATACAGCAAAATTTATAGCTGTGCTGCAAAATTAAAGGAAAGTATCTGGTACTATGACTTGTACCAATATATAAAACTAAACAAACTGGCAAATTATGACTGGTTTTGTCTCTTGACTCTGTAGTATGTTTTTCCATGGCCATGTTCTGTACACATCTTAAACTCACAGGTGTTTTTTCCAAAATGCTTTGCAATGGTTTCACAACCAGAAATTTCTAAAGTACAACAAAAGTAGGAAGCTTCTTTTGTGTGAGAAGTGACGAGTTTGCTGAATTATGTGACCAACTAAGGCTAAGGAAGACAATGCACAGAAGCAGAATGATTTCCTCTGCACAGCTGAGGTCTGTGAGGTGGCGTCGCTCATCAGAAAACGACGATGGAGAGGGTGGAGGGAGAGAACAGGATGGCAAAAATTACAAGGAAGCAGTTTTATTTATTATACTTCTTAAATGAACTGAAAATGCATTGAGAATTGAGAGATGGAGAAATATGCTCTGTGATAATGTCTTTAAAAAATAAAGTTGACAAAAGGAGATTCATGGCCACAGTAATGCACTCCAAAACCTAAAAATACAACTTAAATATTTTTTTTAAATCCTAAGCAATGAGTCAAGAAATATCTACTGGTACTCAATGACAGTGGATAATTAAGAAATGCATACTCTAAGCAGGCTACTTTGTGCATTTAAGTATTTTGGCATCTTCCTCTACAGCTTTCAGTACTGACTTCCAGTGAACGAAAAAAAATCGAAAGGACTGAGATATAATGAGGCAATTTCTGTTCCAGTAAAAGTACATGCACTCTTAAAGTTCCTAAAGTAGTCCTGATAGTGCTAGCTTATCAGGGAAATGCACCCTTTGGAAAAATCTTGTTTCCCTCCTCAGGACAGAAATCAGATGCAACTCTGAATCTACCCAACCACACCCAACCACACACAAAGGCTGTCTTCATATTTGCACTTGTAAACCCTTGCAGACAATTTGGGATGCCCTTCACCATCTTCATAACTAAATCAAGGAGATTTGAGCTGTAGATACTCCGACTTTAAATGACAGTGTCCCACAAAGGAACATTAATCATGTTAAGTGTCAAACTGGTATTGTATTCTAACAAAGAATGGCACGTTTTAGACCATATTTCTCTCTTGATAAGAAAATGCCCATTCAACTGGCACTATGGTTTCCCAAGCTTCAGTGGATTCATGGATCTCACAGGTTTTTCATCTATTTCAGGGTGATGCACTCTGACAGCTCCACCACGACCTGCACCCCTCGCAGCTGTCCGGTGCCTGGGTGACGTGGTTCAGGGAAGAGGCTGGGGGAGAATTCTTCCTAAAAGCGAAATAAAGGCCGTGCCCTGCAGCCCTGCCTCCCGCATCAGCCCACCACAGGGGTGCCAGAGACCACGGGGGAGCTGACGGGGTGGCAGAGCAGAGCCAACACTTCCACCCACCATCAGATGGAAATCCACAGCTCCGTGCCCGTGGCTCACCCCAGCCGTGTGCAGGCAGCCTCTGGGATGTCACCTCTGGGCCAGGAATGTCCCCCTGCCACGGAGGGCACCTGCAGCCTTGTCCTTGACGGGCTTCCCAAGGCACTCTGCCTACTGCAAACATCTTCTGATAATTAAATCTTAATACTTTCACTTTGGAAAGCAAACACCAGACACAGAGAAGCTGTACACATCTCCCCATGCTCCAGAGACTTTCCTAAATAACTTGTCAGCAGCACTAATTGAAAGTGTGTAACATTAATATGTTAACAGCAGACATACGATCAAAAATACACATTTTCCTTAGAAAACTGGAATTTTTCAAGGGGGAGGAAAGAGATGTATGTGCATTTATTATTGTCTAATTTTATTGTTTTAAGCATTTATTTGGGATCTAATTTAGAAATTGCTGTTATATATTTTAACTATATGCTTTATGAGTGGGTTTTTTTCCTCCCTTTAAACAGCATCAAAGCCTTCCATTACCCTCATCAGAGGTACTCCAAGTTCTGACCTCCTAAACACAGCAAACAAAAAAAAAAAAAAACAACTGCAGTGCTTCTCCTAAAGTATCTGACTGTAAGGTCTAGGTGTATATTCAAGTGACACAGGCAAAGCTGACAGCTCTAAAAACTGACTTAATAGTTTAGGTTGCAGACATGCTATTGTGTTGTCAGCAGAATAAGCACTCTTGTAACCTTCAATACTTTGGTTGAGGAAACTAAAAAAGTTGAGCTTGAAAAAGGGAGGAAAAACAAAATTAAGCATTCTAAGTCTAGGGAAGTTAGTCTACTATCATCAGAAGGAGACACCTACCCATGCTGCAGATCTAATTTAGGAGGCATGACTTTATAAATGCTCAAAGAATAAAAAGGAAATTTTAGCTGAGCATGTATGTTCACACTGCCAAAATATATCTATACATATCTTTATCTATACATACAACTACCCAGGTTTAAGCTCTAACTATGCAGGTAATTTGTTGAAAAATTAATTCCCAGTGAAAGGTATATATGTGTGTGGGCATTAAAACAGGAATTAATTCCAGAGGCTTTTGTTCCAATACCTCCTTCACTTTTAATTCCCCCAGGTTTTCTTAAGAATGTAGCATAATTGAGAACTATTTTCATGGAACAGTAATTCTAAATAAGTGGGATATTGGAGATGAATTGTATGTCTAAAAATGATTTTATGTCTAAATCATTAAATATCATGCAGTGAACATAGCATCTTTGGCCCATTTAAATGCTTAACTGGCATAAATAACTATATGTTAAAAAGTTCTTCTAAGAATAAAATTTTTAGTTAATAAGCTTCTAGGAAAATCCACCTCATGATGCCAAACCAAGGTACCACAAAAATATGCATTATCTTTTTACTGATAGAGATACTGTTAATGCTCAGGAGAATTGCTTGTGAGCTGTTAACTAACACCACCCTATCGAGATATAAACATGTTGCCAAAAATTCTCAAAATCTTCAATAATGAGATTTCCTTGTGTTATTTCTTCATGGTGTCATTGGTAACAATTCACTGGCCCTTATCAGACAAGAGTTCCCATTTTCTATCATTCCATTTTTACCTGCCTAATCAGTTGAACAAAAGTACTTTATGTAAAATGATTCCTTTAGTTGCCTTAGCTACAAATCCCTGCAGTATTGTATAATTGAAATCTACTCACGTAAGTTAGGAATAATTAGGCCCCAAAATTAAGCCAAACACAAAGTTAATTCAAATAGTCAGCTGCTGTCATTTAAATGGTTACAGAGTTTTATTGTTGCTTAACATCCTTGAATGCTTCTAAATGCACCTTTTTCTCCCCTCTGTTACAACCTGATCCCTTACTCCAGATTGAAACAGGAGCAAGAGAATGAATTTCGATTATGTCACAATCATTCATACCTTGACCAAAGATTTTCTTTACTTCTTTTTCCCAGTTATTGTCACTAGATTTTTCTATTTTATTTTTTAATCAGCCATATGAAAAAAGGAAATAAAAAGAATCAAAACAGATGAGACTCTGAGGCAAATAAATTCAGAATCACTGAGTCTGTTACAAATGACATTAACATGATGACAAATTTCTAATAGCAAATATTCAGAAAGTCTCTCTTCATACTTCAAAAAGCCTTTTGTAAAAAGAAGGCAACATAGAAATACAGTTAAAATCGATCCATGACAAATCTCAGACCTAGAAAATAATGCATCAAAGAGATAAGATTAAATATCATAACAGGAATGGTTCTCAGGACTGAGTGAGGAGTCTGTTTATTTATCAGTGTGAAATTTGAAATACTTTGTACAGAAAAATAATTGTTTCTTTGTTACATATAAAACAAAATATTGCTACACTATTAGATTACTTTGTAACCGGTAAAGGAAAGACTGCTGGTTAGAATGTATTTCTGACTGGTTTTCTGTCGGCACTCAGTTTACACTGCAGAACAAAACTCTGTATCATAAATCCTTCAAGACGTTTTACATATGGATGACTTCCAGCCTTTCCCATTGTGAATTTTTAAAAATGTACAGATGCTTTTTATATATAGGAAGATATACATACATATATAGATCTTTAGACTAGCATAAAGATAGAGAAGATTACTGAGCAGGATTTGAATTGAAGGCCTAAATCAAGCAGTTTATGCATGATATAGCATGCTGATAGATTTTTTTTTTTTTTCCAGCTGGTGCATTAATACATGAAGTGATGTTTTGTGGACCCTATCCATCTTTATGGGTAATAATCCACATCACAAACCACCCGTTTGCCCTCTAGTACTTTCCATGCTTCACTCTTCACGCATGCCTGTTTCATCTGTTGCAAATTAAATGATGCAAAAGCGTAAGCAACAAACTGTTTGGTTTTGTTTACTAAAAGCATATTTATCTTACGCCATTAAAAAGCATGATCAGTCCTCAGCCAGAAACCCGGACTCTTCCAATAGACACTCAATGGTCAATGTTACAGTGTTGCAGGATAAATAGCCATTTAATTCTTAAAGTAACGTTGTGCAATTAGAGGCAATTCTCAAGCCTAAGCGAAATGAACTAGGGTAGCTCAATGGGAGAAATGCTGTGGAAGGCAGATCTGGTCACATGCACAGGAGCAGTGGCAAACAGGAAAATCTGACTGAAGCTCATTCAAAAGATGGTTAAAACAGAAGCGATATGAAACAGCACTGAAGCCTATAAAAGGCAAACATTTCCCACTGCTTTTCCAACTAAAAGCGCAGCACACAGGCGAATCTGGTTTCAGTGTCAACTTCCTCTCAGGTTTCCTAAATGAATTACCTAATTCAAATTTAACAAGAAAATTGCTCCAACAGCACCTTGCATTAATTGTACTTTCTGCTGGAAGAGAACAAAAGTACCTAACTCCTGAGAGAGACATCAAAATCCCCGACAAGGGAGAACACAAAAGCCAGCTTTCCTTCCATCGTCAAGATCCCTCATAAAACTCACCGAGTGCTGTATCCAACAACTGAAAGTTATGTGGTCCCCCTGGGTTTCTCACATGTATGGGTTGCTCAGGCAACAGATGAAAAAACATTCATTTTGCTTCCCAGCTAGTCTCCCCCACACATCTTTTATACACCGAGAAAACATCAGGGATGATTATACTCGTATAAATTGAGAAAAGAAAAGGAATGAAACGTTCCCAACCACCTGGACCGGTCCAAGCTCAGAAGGAACAAGCAGGGAATCTCCTCTACCACCACCAACACCCTCATGTACACTCACACGGGTTGCCTGAAAGTCACTGGGACATGGATGAGTTGTCTCCCTGACTGAAAGAAGGAGCCATAAGCAGAGCTAACATTCATACAACTCCATTTCTTTATACTTCAAATAAAAGCAAGGAGGTAGAGATTATAGAAACACACAGAGCTTTAGCACAATTGGATTTTGAAAGCCAATGGAGTAGTTTGAGACTCTTTCTGGAACGGCAGAAATTTGGAACTCCTTGCGCAAAAGGGTTTTTTCAGCTCCTACTATCAGAAAGAACTCTATATTCAATTTATCATACTGTGTCTCTGGATTTCAGGTATGGTTCATCTACAGAGGCACACATACGAAATACATCTTGTGTTAAAAACATAAAAAATGTAGTACTCTTGAAAGAAATGAATTATGATTGGAAAAGCATCCAGCTCCAAATGAGTCTCATTTGGAATAACCCAAACACACTAAACAAAAAACCACAATAAAACACAAGGAGCAACTATAAATATTCTTCTGCAAAAACAACACTGATGAGTAAAGATGACACCAGTTAACCAGTGCAAAAGGCCAGACAATTTTCAAGTGTGTCATTGTCACTGTTAGGAGTTCCTATACTATTAAGTGCCTTTAAAATGGGAGTATGGATTGACAAATTGAGAACTTCTCCCTGTGAATGGTTTTATCTCCTCTTCCTCACGTAACACAATCTGGAACGTTATCACAAACACGGAAGCGGGCACATACATAAAACATTTTTTAGAGCTGTTTGTGCAGGTCCTTTTTCTGTAGTGCCTTCATCCTACATATCCTTCCTGCTATCAAGACATCCAACCATGCAATATACAATTAGCACAGACTATTACTTTCTGTGCCATTTACTCACAGAGGTAGACCATGAGCATCAATGGATCTACTTGCAAGTATAAAACCCATTATGTGCTTGTAGAACTTGGCAACAAATATTAAATCTAAAATCATTATACTTTATGATAATTTTTATAATCTGATCATAAGGACACTAAATGCAATAAGAAAGCCAGTGCTGAGCCATTCATTGATATCAGATGCTTCAGGCAGTTATACTTCCATTTTAAACTATGACCTGAAAGTACAATATAAAACAATGTTAAAACTATATAAAAAATCTTGTTACTAAGATAAGCAGCATTTTTCCACTTGACAAAAAACAGAAATGAAAAATAAAGATTTTTAAAATGCAACTCTTAATAAAAATAAATCATATATTGTCCTATATTTAGTAACAGAATACTAATAAAGCCCATTTGCTTTTTAAGAGACATGTCCAAATTCTGCTACTGCGCTCCTGCAAAGGTCCCTTATCATAATAAAATAATCTAAAATATTCCCAGGTTTCTATTTAACAAAAGAAAAGCCCCCTAGGCAATGATGTTAGTGCAGGTCAGCTGAAGGCCAAGTCTCATTGCACTGGTCATCAGCACAGCTCACCTCGCCCACTGAGACCCACCAAGGTTATGGCAACTGAAGAGAGCAAACTCCAGCAGCAGCTTAGAGGGCTCTGAAAATACAGCATCTGCCCTTAGCACAGCACACTGCACTTCTACCATTTCACACATCGCAGGGGTTTTGTTCTTCTTCTGAATACAGAGCCCAAGAACATGCAAAATCTCCCCTCATACAGGAGAATGGTTTTCAGCAACTGAGAAGACAGCATATCAAAATAGTAATATTATTACTCATCTCATAGTAATTATACATTTACACTCTTTGCCTAAATAGTAAGACTCCTACATTAACACTTCCTAGCAAATTTTCATTTAAATGTAAATACAGTATTTAAAATGGCTCTTCATGCATCCTTCTACATGGTTCTTCTACATTTTAAAATAGTGGTGGTTTTGCTTTGGTTTCAAAAATATAATGTTACAGCATAGAACGCTGCAGACCTCACTGCTCTGGGAATATATAAAAGGTTATTCACTGCCAGCACGTTAAAGTATCTCTGGATTTTCCGGGCAGTCTCTCAGTCTCTATTTTCTGGAAACACAGTTGAAAAGCTTAACAGACATTCTCCTTTAAGAAGAAGTTTGGTCTTGATGTTTAGATCAATCTTCTTTTTAGAAGATATGTTGGGCCTCCCTCAGAAAAGAAAAGAGAGATGTCCTGAATAAGTATGCACCAGAAAATCCCACTGAAAAATGGCATGAACTTTCAGGACAGAAAACAGGACCCAGTGCAGCAGATGCTTTCTTCAGAAAAATTCTGCACCATCTGCATTAACGAATTAAGAAAAAAACCACATTTCTAAAGAATCCTAAACCCATCAGGTGTACATGATATAAATAAAGGTAGGATTAGGCTTATGTGACTGATCCTCCAAAGGGTGGGCAATACCTGTCTGGCCTTAGCACGCTGGGTGTGCTAAAGGATGCTTGGCAACCTCTGTAAACCAAGTAGTTCCTACTAACTGGGTGCCTGACAGAGCTCTCACTGTGATCAATTCCCTGGCTAGAAATTAAATTAGTGCTCCTATTTGCTCTGGTGTGACTCCGTAATGGATTTCACTCCTTTGCAGAACCTTAATCCACTAATTAACAGAAGTTGATTTCTACTCAAGTCCATGGTATGAGTTTTTTATAATTTTTATCCCGGGGAAAATCCTACTAATAGTCTCTAGTAAAGGCAGGAAAGCTGACGTGCTTTTGCAGTTTGTTCAGTACCTGTGCCATGTGCCTTAGACACTCCATGTGTGAGTGGCTTGACAGGAAGCTGAAGAGCTGAAGTAATACACTACAATAGCAAATATCTTTGTAGTGGCCCAGAGTATGTTATCTGAATTTAGCATGTCTTTCCTTTAGTAACTGCACTAACATTGAATATGCACTTAAAACAGCTTCCAATTCAGCACTCAGCTCTTTGGCTGGCATTACTGGAATTTACAGGAAGATATCCTTTTCAGTGTAATGCTCATTAAAACAAACATTCAGAAGCAAAGACAAGCTGGATTTCTTTAAATAACATTAATTTCATTTAGGAAAACAGAATTAAATAGATAATGAAAGCATGATGCTTCTTCCTTTCAACAAAACATAGATAATAATTCATAATAAAATGAAATAAAATTGTATTAAACCATGATTAAAATAGAATGTTAGCAAAGAAAATTATTTCAGCACTTCCTAAGCACTTGTGCTTTTCAAGCAGCAGAAGAGAATAAAAACAAACAGCATCAAAAGCTAGTAAAAAAGGTGGACTTTGTAAGCTAGATAAAGCTTAAAATACTGAAACCTGCACAGTCCAAAAACCAATCTTCACCAGAATGTTTAGCTCTGACATCTTTTTTTCATATGCATATTAGTGTATCTGTCTTAACTTGCTTGAAGAGAAACCAATAATACGTATAATAAGCTTTCTACTCTACTTTGCTATGGAAACAAGACATGTGTGATCTCACTCTCCAGCTTTCTGTATTTTCTCAGATAATTTTTAACTTGTTAGATGATTTCACCTAATTAGGAAGGGGAAAAAAAAAGGAGGGAAAAAAAGAGGTGATGTCAGAAGTAATTAATTTCCTAAGGTTTGTAGGAAACAGGTAAGTAAGGTGCTGAGCAGGACACCCCTCCCGCAGCCCAGGGCTGTGACAGCGTGGGACAGACTCGGGCTGGGCACTGCACAGGGGGGGCTCTGCCCTGCCCTGGGTCCCCAGGCCTCTCTCAGGGCCACCTGCCCACATCTGAGCCAAACTGCTCCCCAAGGCTGTCCTGCCCCTCTGCCTTTTGCAGGACAGCTGTAGTTTGAAAGACGTGCCTGGATAAAACATGCTAGGAAAAGGGACAGGGAAATAACTTTCAGAAATGAGATTAATATTCCAGCTCATGGCTTGAGCTTTTCATCCCTTTTTCCAGCCTCTCGTCTCTCCCTCGTTTAGGGCTACAATGCTTGCTGTTGATGGCAGTAACAACAAACACAACAGCATTGATCTGCTGTCGATCAGATGTACCAGCAGTGTGTAATAACTCGGTGTGGTTTTCCCGTCCAGCTGTCAGCACTTGTCTGTTCCAGGTGAATTCTACCTGCAGGAACGGACTGTTTCAAAAGCAATCCCATCTGGGCTGCATAGCCAGGAAAAACAAAAGGCAAAACCAAGACCTTCTTAGCTGAAGATATGATTCCTGAGTGGATAGGCAACACTAAAAGAAAATTACAGCCTTCGTATAACTGTGCCTGCTTGCTAATTCCCTGGTGAGTTAAAGTTAAGGCTGTGAGAGTAATGAAGCCTTTCCTTGATTGGAAAATGTTTCATTATGTGAACAAATGAATCACTTGTCCACACCCAGGATCCTTTCCCCCCCACCCCTTCCTCTCCATTAAACTGTACAGAAACATTAAAATGTAACAGCAGGGAATTCAGCCAGGTTTTATCTCCCCCAGTAACTGCAACAACCTTCATGTACACATCAGATTTCTATAAAAAAAACTACGTTCCAAGCAAGAGGATTAAAGATTTTCTTATTTCTAGCAAAGTTAGATGCTCTTATTTTAACCTTTGTTCATGTTCGTACTTCCAGGCATGAAGTGCTACTAAAGCATGTTATACTTGGCATCTCTTATTACTGAAGCAGAAGGCAATGTAATCTTGTGAGAAAGTGTAATAATGCAGTATTCATTTTTCTTCTGTGGCTGGAAGCCAACTCTATATTAATATTCATTTCCAGTATACAGAGCCACAGTATTTCATTTATTTTAAGAATTTACAATTAATTTGGTATGATTCTGTTATCTGCTCCCAATTTCCTTCCCTGTTTCTTTTAGCTGAAAAAGCAGCTCTTGTATGGACTTTAAAAAAGTAAATTCACAACTGAAGCATCAAAAGATTGCTACTGGCTACTAAAAGCAAGAAAAACAGGGACAGAACAAAATGAACTTGAAATATTACAGATGACAATGAAAATTAACTTTCTGCAAATGGCAAAAATTCAATCTGCAGAAGTTCTCAGTTGACTTTTTCCTTTCCAAACTCAGCAGATAGAACACTCTTTACAGCATGCTGTTTGCAGCTGTAACCAAACCACAGAAAGTTGTTCATCTGCTTTTCCTTTCTGCTTTCAGATGTTTTCAGCCACCACATAGCATTAAACTGCAAGTAGCTGAATGTTTGTAAAATGCATTAGGTAGAGGGATTTGAAACAATTGCAATAATAATAATAATAATTAAAAAAAAAATATCCTAAGTATTTTAAAACTTCAGAAAAAAACACACAAATAGATATCTCGACTTCCTACACTTTAGGTTTCACCTAATGCAACCACTTTTGCAACGTAAGTGCATTTATAATTAGCACCAGTTATTACCAAACCAGCCTGCCATAAAATTTATAACTCCAATCTCCTAATCCACATTTGCCTTTCTTACCTATGAAAGAGGCTGGAAGTATTTTACCTTGCAGCAGTGTGTACTCACTGTCCTGTGCCAGTGAGACTGGAGCCTGCACAGACACCGAGAGCAGCGCGTGCAGCAGCTCCCAGGCCTGAGTCCCACCAAGGATGAAACCAGCCAAGATCTGCCCTGGGGAATGCCAGTTTCCTACTATACCCTGGCAATATTTAAGGAGGGGAGGGATGGGAAACTGACTGTGAAAGCTATTTTAGCGAAATGAGACTTCCCCAAGTTCAGAAAGCTCCAGGCAGACTCGGAGGACACGCTCCCTGCGAGATGTGTGTGTTCACACATGCAGAGAACAACCTACTGCAGCAGAGCTCGTCTGTCAGCACCAGCACAGCCCCAGCTCTGCAGCCTGGAATGAAAGCTTAGGAAATTACACACTGAGCCTGGAAGGCTGCAGAAAATATTTGCATTTTTAATCTTGGGTTTTGTCAGTTTTAAGGACTTTTTATTTATACAAGAGTTCCTTTTCACTAGCACAGATTTAGGAAAAAAAAGAGAGGGGGAGGCAGGGTAGCTTTCCTGAAGTATTTCTGAAAATCTAGCCTTAAAATTCAAAGAATTTTGACAGCACGATGTGTATCTGCTGTGTATCTGCTTTAAAAGCTGGTGAGATCATGACAAAGATGCAGCAAGGAAGTCTACATATTATATATCGATTACTGAATAATGTGAGATGGCATGGAGATACTAATTTATTACTAAACCAATCTTTTCACCTGCAATCTAGTCAATCAAAATGCTTACACCCAAAATTAGCCTCAAGTTCTATATGAATATTTGTAATTAAGAATTAATAAATCATGTTTTCCTGTTCAATCATTTGTGTTTCTTTGTTTATTAAAAGGGCCATAAGAACAGCTGTGGAGACAGACTAACTGGATGAAGTATAGTTTATAAGAAAAACAGATAAAGAATAGATAATGCAACTTCTTTTAAAAATCTTTTTCCTTCCTCATCTCTTTAATTTAAGAGCTATTTTAAACACATTTGATAGCAGTGAAGTATTTTTCCTTTTTCTAAAAAAAGCAAAAATATTTTCAAGTAGATGCTATTTCTGTATGAACTTTGAGTTTTATTTCCTGAAATTTAACTTGCATAGCTCTAATCTTAATGAAGTGTTTGCCATTTCATTTTCAGTGAGCCAAATTAGAAAAGTAAAACGGGTATTTCATTTAGTTGTTTTATATCACATTTAACATATCCATACATTTCTTCTAAATGGTTGTGCAATGAGAATAGAAAAGGAAGGAAGAAGAATCCAAAAATAAGGCACCTACCAATCAAGGTATTAATATTTCACTTGCCTGAACATTGCATTTCAATTTCAACATAGGACACTATCAAACTCAAAAAATCTATTTTATTTTTTCTTCATTAAAAAGGGAAAATTTGAGCCCTATAAATTAAATCTAGAATATGCTACAGATACATTTAGTTTGACTTTCTCAAACTTCAAGTTATCTAACAGAAATTAATTGTACAGCCCATTTAACTCATCTGCAAACTCAAGTAAAAAATAAACTAAAGCTTACCTTCAGTACACTGCAGGAAGCTGATAATGAGCAGAAACCAAAAACTTTGCATTCTGCAGCCAGAAGACACCATTATTGATCCCTGTAAGAATTTTCTTTGTATTCCTTAATGAATCCAGTTATAAAAGCCCAGCATCATCGAAACCAGTGGTCTGCATTATTCATCTTCATACCTGGAGTAGCAGAGGATTTGGAAGAAAAAGAGAAAAAAAATCCATCAGTACCAGAATACCAATAATTTAGAATACCAAATTTTACTTCACACGAAGATGGAAGTTTTTAGTAAAAACTGACAGTACACCTGCACTGTAGCTGGGAATTTGGCAGGTTTCTGGGATGGAATCTCCCAAGGTCAACGATCACTGAACACAATGCCAAATAATGATATGTGTTAAGGTTGAAAGTGTGAGTGTTATTGATGTACTTGCACTAAGAAGCACGAAGAAAAAAACAACCGGAGAACATTTTCACTGAATATAAGAAATTGGACCTGTAGATGAGTAGGCTGAGCTTTTCTGACTCCACAAATCTGATGCAACCTGCATTTCTCTGCCTCGAAGAACCACAGTAAAATCCAGGACACTGACATGTTTTTTTGGGATTTGAAACAGGGAGTGGCTGAGAACACCACAGTGACTCCTCTCAGCAGGAAGGCTGAGCAGGTCTGCTCCCTGCCACGGCTCTGGCATTGCCTTCATGCTACACCAAGATTGCTCTCCTTGCATGAGAGAGGCAGGAACAGCTGCTTTGCTGACAAAATACCCGCTTTGGTGAGGCAGCCTCTTCATATGACTGCACAGTTAGCTGTATTTCTACACAATAAACATCTTCAGAGAAAAGGCAATAAACAATGGATGAGACCTTCTCCTGTCCTTAGCCTCAGACAAGATTTGTCTCCTACTGAGAAATACAAACTGAACTGCTCCTGTAAACGACTACCAAAGGAAGAATTCTTAAAGCTATCATTTGCATTTGAAAAATATAATTACAGTGATAGAGTGCAGTAGCTGTGGTAGAAGATTTGACAGCAGAGTGCTCCCTTTTGCTAATGACTCTATTCTTTCACCAGCCAGCTGAGTAACTACACACATCCTCTTCCATATCTCACTGTGTGAAGCTAGGTCATGCTTCAGCCCAGACTATTAGAGTTTGGGAAGCTAGAGAAAAATTAACATCCATAGAAGAATAAATTATTTTTAAGTAGAAAACTGGCTCTTCATATCACAGATATGTGAAAGAACTCTGGAGAACACAGAACACTGCAGCAATCAAAGATGCAAAGGGCTGAGCCTGGTGTCGCATTGGCTTGGTCTTTCCAAGACAAACTAACAGGACTGTGTGGATGTATTGCTGAGATATCTGAAATTAAGGTTACTTCAAAACCACGTAACAATGACGACGTAAAAATTTAAGTGGCAGGATCCAAGGGCCACTTATGATTCTTATGAGTACTAGAGGGCTTTAAAAATACATTTACCCTTTTGGCAAGGAGAAGTGGAAAGGATGAAGAGCACAAAATGCCAGATACAGAAATTCTATGAAATGTTGATCATTTTCAGAAGTAGAAAGTGTATATTAGTCAATGTTAATCTTAATCCATGATACATTTGTTCCCTGAGCACACAAACAGCTGCAAGACTGACACTCAAGTTTTTTCCCCAAGAAGAGAAAGACGGGAATTAACAGAAAATATTATGGAACAATTTCTCTGGCTCTCGATGAAGGCAGTGGAGATTATTAAATAGCCAAGCAGGTTTCTTTACTTGGCTCCTCTTTAAGAGAACTGGAGGCATCCCTCTTACAACACAAGTGTGCTTGTGATTCCTCACACAGGGAAATGAACGAAAACCGACATCTGAGACCAAATGATTTTATGTTTATTTACATACAAAAATGAGCCTTTTTTCCAATTTCCAACTACAGAGAGGTGCTCTTCAGTCACAGGCACTTTTTTCCTGCACATATTTCAACGAGGAGCAGGGAACAGCAAAGGGAGCGCAGGACGGCCAGAGCGTGGCTCCCCCGGCACACAGCCGTGTCCTCTGGGGTACAAGGTGTGACCTTCATTCAGATGGTGACACAGCACAACCCCGAAGTGGTTATGAAGAGACAGTCACATTCTAGCTCTAGAGCTTTTACACTGGGCTGAGACTCTTTTGCAACTAAAAGAAAATAAATCTAAAAGTCCACAAAGGATGCACTGCATTCAGCAGAAATTAAAATTGCAAAGGAGCTCCTGCTGAGTTAAGAAGAAAAAATTGCCACCATGATCTCCAAAAAAAACCCCTGGAGATAGTTCAGCTAGAAGCTTGGGAAGAGTTTGGATTAATATTTCACCTGTAGCACCCAAAGGAAAAATCATAAAACTATTTCACACACACTACAGACTAATCAGCATAATTTCAGTAAGCAATCAGAATAATCCAAGAGAATAGATGATGAACAATAACAGATAAAAGTGAAATTAAATCAGCCTTCTGATTGCTCCCAGTCTGTCCAGAAGATTTGGACTTCCTGAGACTCAAGTTTTACCATTATTTCTGTAACATATCACTGCATTCCCGGATTCTGAGACATCTTTCCTCAAGTGGATAGCGACATATCTGTGCTTTATCATTCTCAAACTCATCACTTCCTTGTGGGTCTTTTTAAATTGGAGGGGGGAGGAAAGAGTTATGTTAAAAATAAAAACAATAATCAAAGCATCACTAGTGGTAAGACCCAGCATCTCCCTAGGAAATAGTTGCAATATGCATGCCAAATATATTTTTTTTAGTTGAGTAAGAGTTCTTGACCTTCTAAACTGACTTAGCTACTTTTATAAGGACCTACAGTTTCTGAAAACATATTGATGTCTTTGTAATACCAAAACCAGCAGAAACTATTCAATTAAGAAGAAATTGTGAGCATTTTAAAGGACAAATCTAAGTGTTTTGTGCAATATATTGTTCTCTTTAGGTTGCTGTAGCCTACAGACATAGAACTTAACTCAGTGTGCTACTGCAAAAGGAATTCAAAATAAACTAACCAGCTCCTATGAGATTATCAGTAACGCATGTTTATCTAAAAACCCAAGAAAAAATGAAATAGTGTTTGAAAACTGATGCAATAGGGTTTGAGGTTTCTTCTTTTCTTTTGAATAAGTTAATATGTTCACAGCAAACAAATTTTAATGGAGCCTCTGTATTTGAGAAACTGTGTGGCTCCAAGTGAAAGAACGGTGCAGTTCCAGCTATTCATCAGCATAACAAAAGCTAAACCTGAGAAAGGCATCCAGACATGAGCTGGAGCCAGAGAGCACTCGGACTAAAGACTCTGCTGTCAGCCACATCCTTCTGACCATCCATCTATCAGTGATGCACGGACTGGCGGTGGCATCTCACAACAACAACAAATCCCAGACCAAACGAGCAGAAGCAGGAAAAGACGTATTAAGTTACTTCTTTGTAAACAGAAAAAGGAGACCACAGCGAGTGGCTGTCCTGCGCAAATAAGTTATTTCCCCTCAGACCTTAATAAACCTTTTCTCTGCATCGCTGACTGCTTCAGCTTGTGGGTGGGGCAGAGGGAAACTCCCTAGAGCAAAATCTTGCTGGAATTTCAGAGTGCAATAAAAGCTGCCCAGAAAATTTCAGTTGTAACTTAAATCCCTACCTCTGGGCCATACTGCAATCTCCCACAGGAAAAAAAACAACCCCCTGCTGGAAGTAGAGTGGTTCACCTTGTTAAGATTCTTCTCATATGCACCCTGAAAGAAGGCTGGATCAGGAATAGAAACGTTAATGTTCAAACCTGTAACACTGCAAAGGTACTGGGCATCTCTTCATACTGTATTCATAAGCTGTGCTCCAAGTCCCCAATATCTTAGTGCCCCTGCCTGGCCTCCTTGTTCTTCTGTGCTTCTGAAACTTCTTACAGAGGGAACACGACCGCTGCAGAACACGCGCCACTGCTGGCCATCCCTCTCCCCGCAACATTGCTCAAGAGCACCCCAGAGATAAGAGAAAGCTGCTCCAAGCATGCTCCTTGAAATACTTTTATCTTTGAAGAGAAAGACCTCTAAAGGACTGCCGCGTCCCAACTCTACTCTGTTTAACCTTCCCAAGGTTTTATTTTCAAAAGCCAAAAAAGGGTCTTTTAAGAGCTTCCGGACAACTGACACAGCATGCTCAAAAGCTGCCTTTTCCCTCCCGTTCTATCCAGCTTTTCAGGCAATTAAGACAAAGGAGAATACAGAGATCTTTCCAGCTAAGCAAGGATGTTTTTCTTTAGCTAAAAGTCATTCAGACTAATGCTGGTGTATTTTAGAGTATAGTGCTTAATTTTCCAAATAATTTTAGAAACACCGCAGAGCACTTGCAACATCAGTGAAGCTTTAACATCCCTATTACAGAAACAAAATTTATACTAGCTTTAAAGATGAGGAGGCACAGGGAGATAAGGAACATCAGGCATAGCTGCACAACTCATACATGCCAAGGAACTAGCAGGACCAGGCAGTCCTTTTTATAAATCCTGTGTGACCTACCTTGCCACACATGCAGCACCCCTACTGCCTTTCATAACCCAGTTTATGAGACTAAGTAATTCTGTAATATATATGAGCCATTCTGCAGAGGAAAGGAGGGGCAAGAGAAGGCAAGGGTGAGTAGATATATATTCATACAATATAATAGACTATTGAGTCTCCTGAGAAATCATGTGTCCACGTGCTTTCCCATCGTGAGGCTTTCCCAACTTAAAACAACCAGAAAGTCAAACTTCCTATAATCTGTAACTTAAGAATTTAATTAGTAAAGTGTGATTAGTAAAACTAAGCTGCATTAGTAAAATACTCAAATGAGACTAATACTGTTTATGACCCAAGAGCTACTGTTTTCTACTTATCTGCAATGAGATCCAGCTCTAGTTTTCAACATTGTACATATCTTCAGATGCATTCAATATGAGTTATTCCTAAGTTTTCAATATGCTTATTCAAAAATTGATTTACATTAATAACTCCACATAAGTGCTACAGTACCAGATTGTAGAAAATCTGGTTATGAGTTTTAGCTATGAGACCTTACAAAAAAAAACCCTGACAAAAAGCAAGACTATGTGTTAGTTAGCCTCCTTCTACTACCTATGGTAAACAATCCATGCCTGATCTGCTCCAATGAAACCAGCTGCATATTGCAAGGAGAAAGTAGAGGCTAACTCTGCTCCATCTAAAATGGCTAACCAAGACTTCTTTTCCCTTAAAAGCAATTTAATGCTCAAAAGGTAGCAGGGAGTCTTATCTATAATTCTGTATTCAACAGTCTCTATTAATTGTCACCTTGAACACCGGATTTCTAACCCAAAACATTTCTTCCCAAGTTACATGGAAAGAATACAGTATGAGGGAAGGGAATAATACAGTAAGAACAAGACTTGACCAAGGTCATCCAATCTTGCTACAAAAAAATTACTTCAATGCATTCAGCTGCACTGTGCTCTGAAGGTACATGTTCATGCCTGAGAATGTCTGAAACAGTGAGCAACAAATGTGTATCCTAAACTGACAAACACCCCAGAAACACCTGCCCCACACCAGCCTGAGTTCCCAGCTCATCAGTGTAACAGATCATTCAAAATACCCAATCTACCTATGCAAGATATGACTCTAAACAGTGCACAGATACTATTTTAACAGTGGAACATCACAGTTTAGTTCATCAGTCCCCAGCACCTCAGTGGTCTACCACAATCATTCACAGAGAAAATAAATAGGATTTGAGAGGAAAAGACAAAGATTTTCCTTTTTCATCAGCACTCTAATTCAGCTTGGCCTCACTCTCGTGTTTTACAGACACGTTACACAGCGGTCCATTCCCAACAAGCCAGCTTTGCCCCTTGTTAACACAGGATAAAGCCTGGACACTCCAGGGACTTCTCATTCAATAAGCCAGCAAAGTAAACCTTTGCTAGCGCTAATAAGAATGGCTTTTTTTGGCTCCAGGCACTCTCCTTTTGCCAAGTCTGAATTTCTCTTTTTGCCTTTGATAAATGCTCAGAATCAAGGGGGGTTGGGGGTGGACGGGGGGTGTCACTCAATCCTTATTGCAAACTCCTGTTTTTCACCTGGACTGACACCATGCTGCTACGTGAGACCACCTCCACTCCAGCAGTGCAGGTAAAACCTTTCTACACTTCTGCCCTCTGTGTCACTGCAGCTTCCTGGGGACTCAAAGACAAATCCCCACCATCCAAAGAAGGGGGGAGGGAAAGGGATGCTGTAAGTCAATTACAACCGTTATCGGCTGTAATATCTTAGTGTCATGCTGAGCATGTTAAATATGCTGATCACTGTGGACACCAGAGGCACAGTCTGAGGCTGTTTGCCATTCTCTTCATTAAACTGCAAAACAAATAGCTCTCATTTTCAAACCTATGTAGGACAGATTTTATGAACATCAAAAATAAACAAGAAAATAATGAGTATCTTTACAAAAACACTGAGAGCCATATGACAAACCTAAAGAAGCAATTGTAACAGCTGAAGGAAATTCAAAGGCTTTTCAAACTTCTCAGAGAAGAGAAATCCTCAAAATAATCTATTTATATTAAAGATCTCATTTCTTTCCCTTGAAAAAAAAAATCACTAGACTAACATCAACCAAAGACACAGCAGTCTTGTAAGACAGGAAACTGTTAGTTGACAGCCCTGACAAGGCTTTGCAAAGGCCCGTATTTCTCAAAGCTGTTATGCCACTTAGCTGATCTCTCTTTTTTTTTTTTTTTCTTCCCCTCCACTGTTTTTCACAGCCGAGAACTTGTTTGAAGTGGAAGTAGACTGAAAAACAAAACAAACAGAACGAAGCCCTGGGACTGTGGTCAGACGTGTCGGTACCTGTGAAGCGACACGGTGCTTCTGTAATTGACTGCAGGGATTGCAGCACAGCGGATCTGCCTCACGGCCACCAGGCCCTGGGCTTGGGCACGGAGAGGAGGCTGGCACCGAGCACTGAACCCACCTCTGGGGCCCCCAAGATAAGGATTGTGGGCACCTCTTGGAGGAGGTCCAGAGGAGGCCACAGAGATGATCAGAGGGCTGGAGCACCTTTCCCACGCAGGCAGGCTGAGAGAGCTGGGGCTGTTCAGCCTGGAGAGGAGAAGGATCTGGGGAGACCTTACAGTAGTTTCCTAGTACCTAAAGGGACACATGAGAGCTGGAAAGGGACTTTTTACAAGAGCCTGCAGTGATAGGACATGGGGGAATGGCTTTGTACTGAAAGAGGGTGAATACAGAGTAGATGGTTGGAAGATTTCTTCACTGTGAGAGTGGTGAGGCACTGGAACAGGGCTGCCAATGCCACATCTATGGAAGTGTTTAAGGCCAGGCTGGATGGGGCTTTGAGCAACCTGGTCTAGCAGCACGTGTCCCTGGCCATGGAACGGGGTTGGAACTAGATGATAATTTAAGGTCCCTTCCAACCCAAACTGTTCTATGATTCTGTCTTTTGCAGCTGACACACACTGAAGTAAGACAACTCCACAGACCAGCACAGAGCCAGCAAAACACCCACGCGTTACTAACTTCCAAAATAAAATCAAGTTCCAGGCAAGAGCAGACAAGAACACATTTTTATCATGCATGTACAGCACTTTTATCCATCCTATAACCGGGTTAATGGGGGCTGTATAGTCCCAACACACATGGGGGGTGGCTGTGCTGCAGCCTCAGCATTTGATATTCATGCACAAACCTCAGTTTGGTAGCACCAATTCCCTGGAAACTACTGCACTGAAAACTTCTTTTCTGAGCACGTGCCAAGGAATAGTATCAAAAAAATTTATGAAGGTGCTGGTTTAACATCCATTTTAAAGCATCCATTTTCTATCAGTTGTTATGATCATACTTATGATCATATTAAGTGGTCTGTATTAAGTATAAGTGATATTGTTCCAGTTTCAGGAACAAGTGTGCAGCAAAATCACTTTTGATTATTTAAAAAAATTCTGTCAAACCCCTTTGTTATTGCCAGAGAAATATCCAGTCTTTATAAGCAACTGAAAAATATTTACCATTTTAAAAAGTCAGCAGCAGTGGGCATATAGATTAAGTCACCATGCACTGGGTGTGGTTTGGGCAGATCTTTGCTTAGAGAGGAATATTGTTCTAACATTAACATCTGTGAGACCATGGCCTAATCATTGTGCAGTGAAATATGAATCAAAATCAATGGTGGCACCTAAGATGTAATCTCTGCTGTGTTTGGCTCACTGCACTGAATCCTTGACTCATAAATCACTGTTACTAGCCATTCAGTGAAATCAATATTCAGATTCCCTCTTGGTCTATACATATGACCACTAAATGAAATAATAATGACCAAAATCTGTCATATATTAGGTTATCAATATTACCAAAAGGGTTTTCTTGGGAGCAATGAGGTAATCTAGGATAAAATACATCAGATGAGCATGCAAAGAAACGTGAAAAACCTGTGACTATATAAAGACAGCAGGAGAAAGGTAATTTTAAATACTTCTTCCATCATATGCTCAACTATTAGAATTTATCATAGCATCACAATGCTGCATTTTATGAAAGACCATTTCAATAATGCATGCTTTTAATCATGTTTTAAAACATGCTGTACCTAAGCATTTTTCTTTTTCTTCTTTCAAATAACCCCTTCTTAAGTTATTCCTAGCTTTGTTTTTCTCTGAAGCACAATTAATATTACAATGATCAGAGAGTAGCATTTTCTTTCCAGCAGCCTAATGTTCAGGACATTTAGAATCCCACATTTTAGTTCCACTAAAAATCACCACCACCGAACTAGCTTCCAGGAGTAATTCTGTAAAGCTGCATTTTCCAAACCATTTACAAACCATTCATTTATTAAAAGGTAGTGGCTCATGACTTGCATAGAAACCCAAGAACTGCTGTGTGCTGCCATCCCCTACTTGGCCATGAGCCACAACAAAATTTCTAATTTTGACAACAGAAGAAGGGAAGAAGTCTTTTAACTGCTTTCTAAGCAGACAAGAGATTCTCCAGGCAAATATGACTTACAGGTGGAAATTCCACTGAATTTATGTAAGCCTTTGGAGGACTTCTGTGTGGACTTCCTAAGTACAAAAAAAGCAGACAGTGCCAGAAGACACATCTTTCAGGTTCAGCACCTTTACATAGCAGTAGCACTTAGAGGGCGGAAAACTCTAAAATCATGACATAAAAATCAACAAGCTCCTTGTTTTTCTCCCCTTGTAACTGGCTTTTCTCATGCACACGTTCAAGACAAGAACTCAAGAGTGAGAAGCCCCATATGACAGTACTGCACACACTGCACTAACTCTCTTCCTTGCACCTACACACAAATATACTCCTGAGTTACACACATAATGCTTGCACATCATCGAGGATGTGAGAAATGTATGCAATAAATTTGGCAAATAAATCTTCAGGATCTATTCAGAAAGGGCCTGATCCTGCAATGGAACAAAGGATTCAATTCTCTTACTGGATGATGGGCTCTGTAAGGACATACAAGTTGCCGAGGTGTATAATGGTGCTGCTGTAGCTAAGAGTATTTTCTTGTACAATTTAATAAGCAATGAACATTCAGGTGACTATTCTTAACTATGCAAGACAGCTGGATAAGTACCAGTCATTCATCAGAGCGGCAACATTCTTTCAGTTGGGGAAAACTGGGCTTTCTTATTTATTCAAACTATAATAGAAAAACAGAAATTATTTTAGTAATTTTTTATTCCTTGTGTAGGAAGTCGAAGTCAGGAAACTATAATGATTACATCTGGAGAAGTTACAAGCAAGAAGAGCTCTAAATTATAATTCAGCAGGAAGGCTCCTTCTACTTGCACGTACCACTGCTTAAAACTCTTCTCCCTAGCAGCCTACATCACATTTTCTCTACTGAAGAGAAATTTCTGAAGAGAAAAAAAGAAGAAAAACCCCATGTATTGTGGAAACAGTGAAGGTCTCTTCCATGCATGGTGAAAAGGGAAGTGTGAAGTGATATCTTTTAAATATTAAACAAAATGGAATATGGGTTATCTCCAGCACTGCCATGCCAGCCACCACAAGCACTTGAGGACAAAGTATCCTGAAATTGCCTTCATGCAAAGAATTTTTAAAAAGAATGAATACTTTTTAAAGTATTCAAGGGACTGAACTCTTTCCATTGGAGTGACTGAAAACATTATATTTCCTGTACATTTTATTTTTTTTTAATCATCCATACAGCACAGATGAAATTTAAGATACATTTTTAACACATTTTTTAGCAGCAATGTGACCTTTGATATTCTGTGGTTTCATCAAGCAGACCAAGAACTCTGTGCCACACATTTTACAATTTCTTTTAAATAATATAGCTCTTGGTGGCTCAATGTGACAATGACACTGTTACTTAGGAAAAAAATCATATTTTTCTTTAATTAGGTTACAGCATGGTTTTAGATGATAATTTATTTAGCCTTTCATGATTATAAATACTTATTGGCTTTTATTTTGTATTCTTTTACTAGAAATTAAAGAGAATCGGTTTTTATTAAAACCCCGCTCTTCATGCATTCTGCTGCAGTTCATGAACTGTATGTGCAACTAAAGAAAAAAATAAGTCTACATTTGTCTATCAACAGTATTTATAAGTGAGAGAGTGGAAAGATTACAAAATTTTAATAAGAACATTATATTATAGTAGCAATAATCTAGGTGTTTTACTGGGAAGTGAAGTGGATTACCGTAAATGAAATTTTTAAATGTCCTTTCCATTTTATAGATAACACAAAATGACTCTTTTCATGTCTCCAGCGATAAGGATACATGTGCCACACATTTAAATAGTGCCTTCACCCTATCCAACCCTGCTCATGAATTAATAATTCAGTGACATTAATACAAGAAGATAAATGATAAAGAGGTTACAGCAAAAGGGCCAGTGGTACACATATACTTCTTTTAAAACAGCTAATACCTCTCTGCCAATTACAGTTAGAACTTTTTTACAGTTTTCAATGGCATTTTTACAATCTAAATAGCAGCTTATGCACACACAATTTCACACAACTCAAGCTTAATAAATCTCCTGCTGCTACCAAACAATCGTTCTGGGGGATTAAAGTGCAACATCTGCTAACATTAATAAGCATTTTACATAGCAATATGTATAAAAGCAGTTGCTATCAGTCCTCTGAAAAAGCTTCCAGACTGGTTTGGCATAAATTATACCTTAATCGTTCAACTGGTAACTTTAGCTTACGGCAACAATAAGGTAGCTACAATGCTGCATAGCTGGAAAACCCAAAAAAATTATATACGGACTGTTATTATCCTTTGTAGTGGAATGGTTTTCAAAATACTCAAAAAATAAACAAAAAAAATGTATGTGTGCAAAGAATTTCAGGTAAGAACCTCGTAAAGTCGCATAATTTCAACACATAGAAGAAACCAAAGCTAGCAATCTGCTTGCAAGAGACAATTTCTCTCCTAATACCAGCTATAACTTTCTAATCCACCTTGGGCTTTTTAAATTTTTATTTGTATTTCTACCAAAGCGGCATCCACTGTGAAAGAATGCGTGCCTTCCCAAAGAGTAAAATAAATATCAGGGGGGTTATTTAATTAGGAATTCCAGCATACATTTTTAGGTAGAATTTGGCAAATGAGCATGCTTTGGAGTCGAGAGACGTGTAACATCAGCTTGAGCCAAGAACACAGTTGGCAAAGGAGGCACAAACTTCTACTTGCAGCCCTGCCAAGGCAACTCAAGCCCTGCAGTTCAGCTGTGGACAGCTGAATGCCAGAGCCTGCCAATCACCCTTCTCTGGAGTGAAGAAAATGAACAAAGTCATATTCTAGCTTTTAAAAAAACAGATAGGTAAAGTATTTCAGACTCTTGCTGCATAAGCCCTACAATCCTAGTATTTTTTAGAAACTGAAGAGAATCAATAGTCACCTTTGCAATAATAGATATGGTAACACTTAGAATATCTTTTTATAGTGCCCCAAGATAATTTTGTCATATGGATACGTGGGCCAGTATCTGCAAGCTCATTTCTTGGATGAAAGAATAAATTTGTATTAAAAAAATCCATTTATTTAGGAGGACAGCAAACTGGATCAAATACATACGTAGAAAACATTTAATACACCAGTTTAAATTATCAATTAATGTCCCCTGATTTACATTACGATTTGCTTGAACAGGATTGTTTTAACATTAATTTTTAAGTCAAAACATTGCTTTAAAAATTACTATTATCGCATTCTCCTGACATCGCCCACATTCTTATTTGACACGTTTTAAGAGAGATGAAGAAAATCAAAGCAATAAGATAATAAAAGATTCCAGCAATGCCAGTTCTTGACAACTAACACTCAGGGCCTTTTGATGATATCAGGCTTTAAAAGTACCCAGAACTAGGGCTGAAGCCAGGCTTAGCTGAGAAAAAAGCAGTCATTAAAGGACAGAAGGAAAAAGCTTAAAACAAAAGGGAAGTACATTTAGTATCTATTTTTCCTCAAACTGATGGTTTCTTTAGGCTGAAGTCTGCACCTGAAATTCCCATTCATATTTCAAGGATCAGAGTCACTGTTGCCGGAGGAAGCACATGAGGATTAAGAACCAGGTGCCTCAGTGCCACAAAAAGTCTTTCTTAAAAACAGCTTGAATTTTAGATTACCATTTTAAAATAAGGGTTTTTTTAAGTTACTGTGTACTGCCTGTAAAAATACAGCTTTATATTAAAGAGACAATTTCTTAATTTTTTTTTATTTTAGAATAAAATTATATTGGCACATGATTTTCTTTTCAGGCTGTTCTTCCACACGCACTCTAATTCTCACATCAGACATATCCCTGCCATGTGCCAGCCTTACATTTTCTAGAAGATTTACTGCTGCTGTGATAGTCTCATGGCTATTTCAAATCCAGGTCACAACTTTCCACAGTTACTTAGATTAACATTTGCAATTTAATCTATTTTAACACGAGAATTCAACAGCGCTGAGACAAAAATGAGGTGACTTTTCTGCTCAAAGATGACTGAATATTAAATATGAAATTTAACAGGTTGTAATCATAACAGTTTGTAAACACTGTAATATATATGTCTGCCCTAATTTAGTAAGATGGAATTCTCACATAACACTCATCAAACTGAGCACAAAAAAATTGTTCTGGCATTTCAGTAAATTAAAATCTTCAGTCCCCACAGCCAGAATGCACAAATTTAGATTTTATTAATACCTTAAATCAAACTCACTTTTATGAAAGGCAATTTACAAGTCATCTTCTCTTCCAACAGCCAAGAACAGAACGGGGTCTTAAGCATATTTTTACAGACACTTTGATGAGAGTCTAACCTTTTGGTCTGATTGCTACTTTTAACAAAAATAGCATTTTCTTTGAAATCCAGAAAACTCTTGTTTTCATTAATATAGCTTTAAGCCTTCAGTGACAGAGTGGCTGACAGCTCAACAGATAGAAAGCAAATTTAAGGGAAGCTGTCCCTATTAAGATAATGCATGCCATTTTACCAGCTTCTCGTTCAGCAATCTGAAAAACTCCAAATTTAATCTAGATCACCAGATTTCACATCTTGCCCAGAGACACCGTATTGTGCCAAACCTTCACACTCACAAAACCGTGCAGTTTATACACATGTTCAGCAAGCCACCTTGGTTTAACTTGTGCTCTTTGTACTTTAATATTTTAAATTCCTAACACTAAATAACACTATCAGCAGTCAGCATTACAGGCACTTCTGCAATAGATTGCAAATCAGATGCACAATGAAATCATCATCATCATCATCAGGTAGACTCCCTCGTGCTGCCAGTTACTCGCCAGAAATCAGTGTGAGTCACACCATGGGGCCGGGGCAAATAAAAAAAAAAAGAGGGGAAAAAAAAAAAAATAAAAGAAAGAGAAGGGAAAAAAATAAAAAATCAAAAAATCAGCATTTAGGATCAGCTGCCACACTCCCAAAACCCAATGGACAGATCTCACTCCTCTCCAGGACACAACCACAAGCTACCCAGGCTGCAACTGTTTGCTTTTAAATCCATATGAAAAGCCCACCAGTCCACATCAGAATGCACGAAACCCTTTGGACAATGAGTCAAAGGAGAATAAACGTGGAGACAGAGAAGGAGACCAGGGACACCCGATGCTACAAGGAGGGGCAGCACACCCGTGCAATGAGATGTGTGTCTGCATCTCTACCTGCACACAATTATTTCGAAACATTTGCTATGCTGCAAGTAATCATTTTCTATAAATGACTGATGATTTCACAGCGCCATAGCAATATTCTGTAAGTGGATGATGATTTCACAATGCCATGATAATAATACTAATTAAAAAAAAAAAAAGCTGACCATAATTTCAACACATTTATTGCCCATTTTGGGATTTTTTGGGTTTGTTTTAGGTGGGTTTTTTTGGTTGTTTTGGTTTTTTTTGTTTGTTGGGGGTTTTTTTGCTTGTTGTTTTGTTTTAAATTCAAGTCCAGAAGAGGTTGTGACAGTAATACATACAGCTTACTTATGGTTCACTATTGGGATGAACTAAGATTTTATTTCTGGAAGGAAAAAAGAAAGACAGAAGGATGAATAATACAGATGAAAATGGAAAGGAAAAAAAAGAAGTCAACCTAAAGGTCCATCTTCTCAGATATGTAAGAAGCGACAGACAGAGGCATGACAGAACACTTCACTTGACACTGCCTGCTTATCAACATACTCTTCAAAAGTTATTCTGTTTTATTTTAATATCTCTTCAGTCAAAAGGTGATTTGACATTTTTGACCTAAAAATAGCAGCTTTATAGGTCTTTAAAAAAAAAATCTAGTCCAAGACCACCATGGTGTACAATACAAGAAGAGCTTGCAGCAAGCACAGTGGAAGTTTTCAACAGCTAGAAATTTCACCCCAATGATTTCTTGTCTCCACAATAAAAAACAAATCCACTGTGACAGTAATATTACAGCTAAATTAATACCAATTTTTAGCTTTTCCACTGTGTTGTTATTTACTAACTAGAACATGTAGCTGTACAGTCCAGCTGGCTGAGAGCAGAATGAAGGAAAACAGGCTCTTCCTGGCTAGCAGTGACCTTCATCCATGACTCTGGACATGTACTTCTTCCCCTGATCTCACAATTTTATCACACGATAAATTGGACACTTTTTATTTTTAAATAAGTAATGTTTTAAAAAAGACATATGTGTACTCAAGTATATACACATTCATGAGCAGATATTTACTTACTATTGGTAAAACTTTGTTATTATTTAATTGACTTTTGAAAATATTTATAAAAAACAGTCTCTAAAAACAGCTTAAGATAGCTACAATTAAAAATACATTCATCTAACTATTGTCAAATATTTAAATATGCTACTAAATCTCGTATTTGTGTCTAGAAAGGTATTTATCTTGCAATGGCCGCTAACAGCTCTAACTTCCAAATAGTAAGTATCGATTGCTTCAACATTTGCAGACCACCAATTTCTTAAAACCTGAACTTACACACAAGTCCATTTCCCACTTTTCATTTTTAGCCCCATTCAATAAGCCATAATTCTGATTTTTTTGCGTGTGTGTTGCTATTCTATTACAGGTACCCGAGCACAAGTCATTAAACTGGGGTTGAACAGGCTGTGGTACGGGAGGAAAAGTACCACTGCTCTTCCACTAAGGACCAAAACATCAATAATTCAGGTTGATTGGGAAACACTATTCAAGAAGACAATTAATTTTTAAGAATGTGGTAGGGATAGTAACAAACATTGCAAAACAATTTTAAATTTTACAAGACTCGTCAACAAAGCTTACAAATATGAAGCTTTTGAAATAACAAAATCTACGTCTCTTCTTGCTCCAGTTTAAAGGAAAATGGACTCTAGGAAACAACCTGGAATCCAGCCAGCAAAACTACGAGCATCGCCTGTGACCCCAGCTGCTGCACAGGGAGGATCCCCCCAGAAATTCACTAAAACGAAAGAAAAAGAAAACAACACCCTACCAGGCAATATTAAAAATGCACAGCACACCTCTCCACTAAGGCGGCTCCATTTCCTACACACTCGTGAAAACCCACGGACTCCAGACCTGCCATTGCTTGGGATGCTCCCAAAAGCTTCCCAGGGTCCCCTCACCATTCCCCTGCAGCCCTGGCCAGGGAGCATGGCCAAAGCCTCCCCCAGCCCCAGCACACATGTGCCCTTTCTAGGAAGGAAAATAAGTAAATCAGTGTTTCCCATGGAGCACAGGATGAACCTTTCTGCTCGTAAGTGCTCTTACTGTTTCCATAGTGAACGTCATTTACATGAAGGCATTATAAAGGTTCCCACATGAAAATGCATCTCTGGCATAACTACATTCTTTCAAGTTACTTTTCCTCCCACTTGCTATAGTTCTTAGGTGAAAGGAAAATATTGACAAAAACAGGACATGAGAGGGACAAAAGATAACCACAGACTGAAAATCATGAAACTGTCAAGCCATTTACAATTCTTTTTTTTTTAAACTCTAACCCCTCACAGCAACTGGGCAGCCTGAGATCAACTACACAGGGTAAAACACTTTAATTTATAGCCTAAGGGTTCTTCCATGTTTAAGAGGAAGGAGCATGTAAAGAAATACAATATCTTTCTCAGCCCGTCTGTTCTTTGAAATGTCTTCATTAAAATGGAGATTTTGACTTTTTGTCTGTGAATAACAGAAAAAGGACAAACCTGGTTTCCAAGGATCTTCATCTGCAGACAGCACACACAAAGCTCCCCCTTCACTCTCACAATGATCGCACTTATGTAGCGCAGGCAGGTTTTCAGGGGGAAGGGCAGATGGGACCACCTCCAGTTCATGATGATTAGCTAAATTAGTCCTAATTACACCTTCATTTTATCATGAAGCAACTGAGAGAATAAAGCCAAGAATTTGGACCTGCAGGACAGAAGGACTCACACTTTGCCAGACCCGAGGGGCAGCCACGGCGGAGACCACCACTGCATCCAGGGTGACACAGCCCATGCCACCAGGGACACAAGCCTACAAGTAATAAAGCTGCTCCTTTTTGTTTGTTTGTTTTTGAGGAGAGTGGGAAGGTGTGGAAATCTCTTGTATTCACTGGTACTCAGTGTTTCACCTACACTGCAGTAAAAACACAATTTGTTCAATGGTCAGATGAGCTTGAGTGAATGTTGGAGTGCGATACCAGGAATTCCTCCTCTGTATCTTCTGTGAGCCCCACTAAAATTCCACTGAGCATATTTGCCCAGTTACTACAGCAGCAGCTAATATTTCATATATGCAAAGATCTGAATAGTTTTCTTTTAGGTAACTTAAATAATGGCTGTAATTAAGTACTTAAGGATGTATCTCTCAGCTGTGCAGAGGTTGTGAGCACAGTTGTGCAAACTGCTTAACCACGGCACTGAAACAGCAGCAAATTTTCTCACTGCCCCACGTATTTTTAATAAACCCTTAACAATTAGTTTTAATAATCTGTTAATGCTGCTGCATTATTTGGTGTATTGGGTATTATGTATCTATTTAAAATACAAACAGAAATAAATTACTGGACATCTTCCAGCAGACCTACTAAAACATCTTCATTTATTGGAGTCTGATTCAATTAACATTAGGACTTTGGTAACTTTTTTTTATACGTAGAATTGTATTGAACAAAAATAATTGTTTTAACTAATTTTTTATTTATATATATATAGAGAGAGAAAGAGTGATTTTCTGTGGAAAATATGTAAAAACTAAGAAATTTACTGACTTTGGAATCTTAGCGATATATCACATGCTGAGGGAAATTCAGCTAAATATAATTAAAATAAACCAAAATTTTCAACTGGCTGGTAATTAGATAGATAGTAGAAAGATGATGGCTTCACTGTTAATCACTATACTGTTATATTTGTTTTTTTAAACTAAAATCTGTTCATAAGCAGTACTTGCTCAGCATGCCACTGTCCAAAAATCACTGTAATCAGAAATAACACCATTAGCACTGAAGGTGTAGGAACAATATATGAATTCTATACAGGTGACAGCAGCATAAGAAAGAGTTTTATTCACAGGTATACTTGAAAGGTTATATTGGTTTTATGTGCTCTGCTCGGCAGATTTTTCAGTCATGAGCCAAGAACTGCTGATTACTTGCATCCCATTTGCCAAATACAAAAGCTTTATTAGTCATAACAGCACGGCTGTTCCAAACAGACAAAGAGATATAAATAATAATAAAAAAGACAGAAGAAGACTTGCCCCTTCTTCAGGGTTAGCTGTCTGTGGGCAGTTAAGTATGACTTAGTGTGGCTTCATTTCTAATGCACACTACAAGCAAAATGACTATAGTGTGGATTAATGCTTTGATTTGTTGTCTTGCAAAAAGAAGAATACTGATTTTAAGAGGCCATTCATTATGGCATTTGTACAAAAGGAAAAATGGTTAATCTATCTCACAGTTATATATACACATTCTGAATATGTTTCAGGAGAGCACATAAGGCTAACAATTTGGTAAGAATATTTCTGCATATATTTCCCTCTTTCAAATGTAGAAATTGTATTACAAAACATTAGACAACATTTTAAATGAATAATATGTGTAAAAGAAATCCACTGCAATCTATTTTAATACTTTTAAAATTAATGATAAATACTTGTAGTATTAAAGCACGGATAAGATGCTTTACCTCTGAGTGAATTTTTATGCATTATTCACCCTTTTATTCTAAGTACTGGCTTCTTCTTAGCTTGGGTACAACAAGCCAAGCGCTGCCCTCAACAATGCAGTCACAGTTCACGCTCCTAAATCGGCTGGAGCTCCACATTCACTGGGGGTAACATTCATCCTTTTGTGTCTTCTTTCTACTTACAGACAAAAGATACGATCGTTTTCCACAGTTCAAAATGAACGAAATGTGAAGCCAGCCTAAGAACCTACAGGAGTCTGTCTAAAATAGAAATTGTTATTCTTCTTCTGAACACAAAACTAAAGACAAAGTTCCAGAATTTTGCACTAGATACAACATGCATGAGCTACTGGTCACACACGCTGCTACCATGATTACAAAAATAATGGAGTTTTGAGTATTCACTTTAAAGGAGTTTTGAGGTCCCAGTTATTTTCCAGCAATAAAAAAACAACATTTAAGTTGTCCAAAAAACAACATTTAAGTCCGTGTGCAACTTCTACTAGCACATTTTCAGAAGAGGAGTATTTCATGTCAAAAGAAACATGTGCATCTTTTCTCTGATAATCAATAACAATTTAACACATGGGTACAGAATCTTTCTGTAGAAACTCTTACACACAGAATTAATCCAAAGAAAACAGGAAATGTCGTGTCTTACAAATTTAACCAATACCACTGCTGCACGTCTACAATGTATGGAACATATACTGGAAGTTTCTTATACAATAAGAATTGTCACCTATATATTTTCTTAATTTGGAATTACCTTATTATAATTTTGGTGCAGGAAAACAGGGAAATAAAGGTATTTTTAAACTAATACTAAAGGTATTTTTAAAATAATTTTTAAATTATTTCAGTATTTACTGAATTACAGCTCAAGAATATGTGGCTATTTCATCACACTCTGCCTCACAGACTGCTGTGCAACTCAATGCAGTTATTCATAAATGACTATATAACCTAATGTATTTTGTTCAATTAGTCCCCATAAGTGTTTTTTATTGACAAAACATAATTTAGTTTTATTAAATGTGACTGGAACATTGCTTCTGCCAAGTAGTGAGTATTAATGTCTCACTTTTTGTTTTTTTTAAAAAACAGATGGAAAATTTTAAGAATTAAGGAACAGCTTGAATGTCACTTACATGAAAATTGTACAAGTATGACATTATTGTCACTTTTGTTGCTTGCATTAATTTAAAAAATATTCGAAGTTAGTTATCACCATAAAAACCTGGCACTAGTGAAAGAGAAAACGTGTTATGCTACAGCTAAAACAAAAAAATTACATGATCTTATTCAAGTAGGCTCTTCCAATGTAGCATGTAAATTAACATTGTTCTACCTGCAAAATACAAGGCTGTTAAAAATATATCTTAATCCCAGCTGCATTATCCTCACAACAGAACTAAAGTTACAAACACGTCTTGATTTTCATATTGTACGGCAGCCTCCACTGAGTGGAACTCCTGAAACATCCCTACCTCACCAGGAAAGAAAAAGAGACTGTGTGAAGAAAGATTATGCCCATTGCCTCTCCACAATTCCTCAACAAGATTAAATTAACAAACTTCTCTTTCTTCATCACGACTAACACATCGTATTTTCCCGTGCAAAAAGGATGGTACAACTTTTCAACTCCTAACACCTACCAAAATCTCTATGAAAGACATAATTCATATATTTTCTGTAAATCTTACCATTATAATCCTATTGGGGTGTAATTGCTGTGGCTAATATTCTTACCCTGTTATGAAAATGCTCAACATAAATGTGGCACTGAGTTGTTAAGATAATACATGATCATGCTGTGAGAGGGTAATACCTATACAATAGCCCTTGCCAATACCATAAATCTCTTTATTAGACAACAACCTATTACAGGAGATCTACTTAACTGTTTCCCTACTTAGAGGGCCATTTGGTGTTACAATAACAAGCTGACTTTTCACATTAGCAAGGATTAGCCAGTATAAATAATAAATTGACACAGAGTTACTACTCTTTTAGACATGGTAAATCTTTCCTGGTGTTTGAAAAGAGAATCCAAACTAAACCCCTAAGAACACGTTAGGCTGAGCGCATACTAAGTTTAAAGTTCTGTTAGTTTAAACTAACAAAAAAGAAAAAAAAATCAACTCTTGGACCAATTTATGCCACAGATTTATTACAGGAGAGCATATTAGAGAAAGCTGTTTCTGTTTTATGGAATGTGCATACATACTGCTTTATTTCCCAACAATATCATAGCAAATCATCTTTAAATTTACTGGAATATTTTAAAGTTAAATGATTGCCACCACTTTTCCAGAGATAAATAGTACAGAATTCATCTAAGTACCATCTATTATGCTTCTTGCTCAGCAAGTGAAACTGTATTATATATGAATTATTTTCTTCTCTGAAGTCTTAACTTTTTGAAGGATCACACACTTTCATCATCAAGATAATGACAATACAAATTACAAAGCCTGCAATACATCAGATGATTTCTTTCATTGTGCTAAATTAAAGAAAAATCACTATCTAAATACAAATTTCTGATTCTTCATGCTAGTTTTTAAGTTATAATTTACAAATAAACTTAGGTTGAGACATTCCTTGCTCTTTGTTGTCAGTATTTATTAAAGCTTAAGACAGAAATCCTTACAACTGTTTGCCTGCTTTAGCCCCCGACTGTATCAATTCATCAATTCATCAATACATCAATTATATTTGGATGCAACTCATTCACCTCTTTATATTTTAAATAGAAAAAAAGCAAAATTAAGCGTTAGCCTTGCACAGCAGTCACCTTGATTATGATTCATAACACTGCCTGCGTAAATAGAAAATACTTACCTACTGCTTTTTGGCTACCACACTACTCTGCACGAGACGTGTCGAAGACCTGAGAGTACTCTGCTGTCTCTCTCGTGCTGACATGACATTTTTAGAATCTGAGAAGACAGTTTATGCAACAAAAATCTGCTTCCTGTCATACAGAATACCAAAACTGTCCTCTTGCAGCTCGACCGGCAAGAATTGTTTTCCTCAGCTCCTTTTTAAACTTTTGATAAAAAGGCACTTCTTTGAAATATGAAGTGTGTTTTAAGTTAGCTTGTGCTTACTGATGTTTTAAAATCTTTGCCCACTGTGATTTGCTGTTAGTGATGGACAGCCTTTTTAAAAGCTGTCTTGCAGAGCCTTTCTGCTCTGCATAACAGAGAAGGCACTGAGAAATGAAATTGTACTTACTGGAAACAATTCAGCCCTGAACGCCTTGATTACTCTGATTATCTCATATACAAGCTCCCTCTGCAGGTAATAATAAGAATGAGCAAAAATATGTGAAAAATGTGGGTAACAGCCGGCATAGGAAACCAAATAATCAGTCATCATTTTAATGAAACTCCCCCAGAAATCCTTCTCCGATGTTATCCAGCATAAGGAGGTAACACAGAAAACATTCTCATCTCTTTTTTTTCCTGGCTCTGTGTCTCATTTTGTCTCCTCAGAAAAGTTAAACATTCAGCTTTAGTCCTTCCTATATCAAGTCACACAAATTTCTTTTTCCAAAGTCACCTAAATGTTTTNACAAAAATGTTTAAAAAAAAAAAAAAAAAAAAAAAAAAAAAAAAAAAAGAGAAAAAATAGAAGAAAAAAAGAATGAAAACAAAAAAAAAAATTGCTCTGCTTTTTCAGAACTAAACAAAAATGAAAGACCACCCCAAACAGTAAAACAAATTCATCATATCTGATGCATTTCTCTAACTGAAAACAAACAGCAGCATCCCTTCATTCCATTTACTGCTGGGATGAAGAACTTAATGCTACTTTTGGATACAATTACACATGCACTCCAACAAAGTTTAAAATGCAACTGAACTGAAGGGTAAGTTATCTTGAAAATTAGGTTTAAAAAAATGTCCCTATCAATTTAAATCAAATCATGAAGTAACAATGTAGTTTTCATCCAACTGGAAGTAAATAGTTTTTCTTCCAAAAGGCATTACCCTTACCTTAAAATGTCTCAAGTTTGTTTGCCGTAATAGCACGAGCTTTCTAGATAAAAATCCCTTCAATGCAAATGGGACAAAGCTTCAATGAATGAAGCTCTAAATATTAAGTACTTCGTAATTAAGCCTTCATCCTATCTAACCTTTATCACACACTCAAAAAACTGAGAAGCCATCAGCCAACATTAATTTCTCTTCTCACACGGAGAGAACGAACGTACGCCTGTGGTTTTGTTTTTCTTCCAGAGCGAAATCTCACTTTTTGCAAGCAATGCCCTTAGACTCATGAGGAACACTCATAAAATAAATGCATATGCATTGGGCATAAAGTCACATATGCCCTGTGTCAACTTTAATTTTCACTGGGAAAATAAACTCCAAAATACAACCCTTCATGGTTTCAATTATCAGCCTTTTTTTTTTTTTTTTTTTTTTTTAAAAAAAAAGGGGGGGTGGGGGGAAATACTCCTGATATTCCAGTATGGCAACAGCCCTTACATAGGATAAATATACGGCAAATTTTGGGTGTTCACTTCAAGATGATGAGACTGCTGCAAATAGAGCTTTTCTTTGTTGATGGAATACCTTTAACAGTTGGATCATCAACCAGTTACTATGAGATACTCTTATACACCTGCTCAAATGAGGGAAAGAATGAGGAAATAAAAAAAACAGGGAAAAAAAAGTCAACAACTTTTTGGAGAGATGATGCTCTATTCAAGCACGGGTAAGATTACTGCCTGAAGGGCAAAAGGATTTCTTCTCAATTTCAAATTATGTCAGCCTGCACCTCCCCTCTCTCTTCAAAACAACTCCCAGCCTCAACCCATTTTCCTGGCACAGAAGCTCAGCCAGGAATACACCACTGCTGAGGCACTTTCTCTCCTTTAAGCACTTTAAACTGATTTACACAAGAATCAGCCTCACCAATTGACAGTCTGTGTTTAAGAAATACTTATTAGACTGAAGTAAATAAAAGCTGCTGGAGACACTGCCAACAAAATAGTTATGAATTGGTTTTCTGTAGAACACTCATTTTGTTCAAAATGAAGATGCAATCATTATTCATTCTGCGAAAGCAGGTTTTTCCAAATTGGTCACTTCACAGAGAAAAAGTCTAAAAAATAGTGTAATAGTCTAATGAAAGGATGCCTGGATCAGATGAAAAGAATTCTGCCTACCATCAACATGGGCATCGAGAATTTGTCAGAGAGATGCAGAGACAACAGCAGAACTTGTTCTCAGAAATATTTTCTTAAAATGTCATTTTATTTAGAAGCAATGCTGCCTACTACGAGGGAATTGTTTCTGAACACTGCTCACCCCGGCGTAGACTGCTATGCTGTAAAAAAATTACAAATATGATACTATAAGAGAATATACAGAAAAGTGAATCAAAGTCTCCTCCTGGCATGTGATCGCTCTCCAGCACTGCAGCACTGATTTCACAGAAAGGCTCTCTCTCTCTGCACACCCAAGCCCATCAACAGCAAAGCAAGTCTGATAGTCAGGAACAAGGTCGGTCATCCCCTCCCCAGCTGCCAGAAACAACTTTTAACAGTAATCGGCGTTATTATTCTGTCATCTGGATTCAGAGCAGTAATCGGTGTGAGGTGTCGACTGATGGGAAAATACCAACAGAGGGCACAAAGGAAAGCAGCAGCCCAACACAAACGAGGGATTGGGGATTTTATCACATCCACAGGCAACTGGATAAACAGAAGTACTCTAATTTTTAAAGTATAATTGTCCAGTGATAAATCGTTTGCTGCTCTTGGCTGATTTTATCTATTTTTCCAACAGTTGCAGACACAAATGTAACCATCCATGAAGGAGCTGCACCTCTCTAGTGGTGCACACCCACTGCTCGGCTGCTCCCACACTGTCCCCACCACAGGAAGCCCAAGAAATGGGAAAATTCCCTTCTTTACCATAAAAGGTATGAACACTCCCACACCTATCTATTAATCAAGACATCCCTTATTTAAGTATTAAACACAATTTGTATAGTATCAGAACTCGGGATCTTAAATAGCACTCTTCATTCATGTTATTTCACTCCAGCTTTTGTAGCCCATTGCAACCAAGTAAGACGTCATTAACATATAAACATAGTAAAAAACCAATCATCTGTGCTACATTTTAGAAAAACCGCTCCCCCTTTTCCCTCCATTGCCTGTTTTACCAAAGGAAATATCTTTCTTGGGTGATAAACATGTTGTAGAACAATGGCAAAGAAAAGACATTTCAGAGTTATTTAGTACAAGGGAAAAAAAACAGGCAGACCAAGACTCTACCATGTTTGTATGAGGAAATGGCATAAAATAAATCTCTTATGACAAAAAACCCCTGCATTACATTAAAAGGAAAATATTCCTAAAACTGCGTCTACATAAGAAACACAAGTAGCTTCTTATTAGCTCTAACTAGATTTTCTCTGAAGCTAGCTACTCTCACTACTGAAACACAGACATTGATACTTAGATCTTTTTGTGTAAATGTTAGTGTTTATAATGTGCTCCTAAGAGATTAAGATTAGAAAAAAAAATAACCACACACCCAAGACAGGCCCTATTTTTCTCAGCCCATGATCACTTGTCAAGCCATGATTAATGCTGTGCTCTGTAGAGGGAGACATTACATCTAGGCTACAACAGACCTAAATTTTACCCTAAGGCAGAAGTCTGATTTAAACATCTCTATTCAAAGTGACATTTGTCCTCTCTTTTCAACCAGTTTCCTCTGAAATTCCAGTAAACTGACTTTGTGACCTACAAATGGTCCATTGATTCTAACTTGTCGTGTTGCCTGTCCTTGTAGCAAAGTTAGTTTTGGTGACTGAATGAAGCAAGATGCTATGCATTCAAGAAAAATACAGGAGCAGAGTCCATTAGGTGCTCTATTAAATGCTCGGTTGGATAACAGCAACTGGAATTTATGGCTGTATGGATTCCAGCTTACACAGAAGAGCTAGATGAACACTGAGGTCAACATTAAAAATCAGAAGATATTTTTATATTGAGAAGTAACAATGGCCTTCATATTCTGAGGTGATCAGCAAAGACTTTTTTTGTATTACAGACAAGAACACGGGCATCGTCGGAGCCACCCTGAAAAGTAATTACATTTTATCTCTTGCCTTTCACTCTGAAATGTCTGCTAAGGTATTTACATTTGTCTGTTACGAGAACAACAAGTGAAAAAACTAGTTGTTATCACTTATCTCAAGTAAATACTGTTTCTCCAGTGAATGGTATTATTCCATCTATTTTATAAAGATATTGTTAGATCCTCCGATTTATCTGTAACTGCTATTGTAGGAATAAAAATAAGACATGCTTATATCTTATAAAGAAATAGACAAATAGCAGACCTGGACATGTAGAATAGTCAATATCCTTCTTACTGAACATGAAAAATGGCAACATTTGATAATATTAAGTAATTTAGACAGTGCTGGCAAGTTCTTACTAGCCAAGGTAATCTTATTTCTGGTGCTTTTCAGAGTGAATTGATTTTTTTTCTTCCTTTTAGCTGCTCTGATAATTGAACAAACATATACAAGTGTGATGGGATTTTACTTAGCAGACAACACACAAAACATTCCCCAAACATGGAGTATCTTACTCATAAAAAAGGATTTTTGTTGTAATTAAGCAAGCTGTATTTAAGCTTGCTTTGTGCCAGAGTAACAACCAACAGCGTTTTGCTAGAGACTGCACTCTACCTGCAGGTGTTGAGCATTGTGCTTGCTTCAGCCAGGCTGCAATGCTTTCTACTATCACACGTTTCTAAACAATTTGAGTAAACGGCAAGCTAGAGTTGGTTCAACCATTAGAGAACCTCATGAAAATCAGAAAGAAAGAATTCATGACGTATGTATATTACATATTCTTTTAAAACCCATAAAATGTTCCATTTAATGTAACAATCCATAACCTGGAGAAACTACAATTCTGAATTTGAAGACTTTTTTTCCTTCCTCCTTTTGGAATCAATTTCTAGTTAACTATCAGTTTGCATCTAGAGAATGCTGTCAGACCGTAGCACTCACTAAGCAAGTGTCTTTCTGTAACTAAATTGCTGATATTAAGCGACACAATGTTCCCAGTCCATGCTGTAGAAACACATCTCGTATATTACAGGCTGAAAGAAACATGAACTCCTAGAAAATTATCTGTTGAAGAGGGCTTTAAGCCTGTCATCTTTCACCTTTTAAATGAAGAACGTTAAAAAGAATCACATTTGCTAAATAAAGACTAGAAGTATTTTCTACACGAGGTATATATTCAGATTAAATTGTAAGTTACCAATATTCCAGAGCCACCTGCACTTTTATTTTAAAAACTGTTGGAAACAAAATGCAGCTATCTTCGAAAAGTATTTAAATATTAAACACGATTGTTAAGAGTATTGAGAATGGCCTTAAAATAGGTTGTTGTTTTTCCAGTTTTCTTGACATCCAATTACAAACATGATGGTTTAAATTTTTCACTTGTTTCAAACTGAGGATGTTTTTAAAAATAATAGACAGCTTTTAAGTTTAAAAGCTGCGCATAAATACTTTAAAGGTGAATTTCTTGGAATTTTAAATCACTTTTGTACATCATAAACATCAATCCTAAAAAATGCTTTGAAAGAGCCTGTTTAACATGACATCTCCAAGTAACATGACTGACTGTAAATTTCACTGGCCTGTGCTCTGAAGTCTCTGGGTTCAGAACTGACTGCTTGTCTACCTGGGCGTGGATAGGACTTCCAGTACACACCAGACACAGTTTAACTTCTTCACGTGCAGCTGACTAGGTAAAAATCACTATTTGTTACTTCCAGTTCCTGTATAATCCGTCATCCATAGATATTCCTTAGTGGAAATGCAGAGGAATCATAGAGCGTTTCTTGATATGAAGTGTTACTGGTGGGTTATTTGTCATTAACTTTAGGCATGGCAGAATCCTCAGCAGGAGCCATACTACAAGGTAACAGTATTTTCTTCCAGGTATGGCAACATTTTAGGTGGACACAGGGTGAGCAAAGGCTTGCAAGTACATAAACTTTTAGTCCGAATTTCAGTAAAAACTTATGATTGTGCTTCTGTGTTCTCTAGATATCAAGTAATTCTTTCTCCTATATGGTTATTATGATTTACATGAATTTATGACACGCTATCTAGAAACGTATTTCAAATAAAACTTTGATAAATATTTTGCCTAACTAGAGACTTCTCTCTCCAAAACCCTTAAGCGAAAATTCTGGACTTTTTAAAAAAGCTGTAATTCTAAACTGTAGCAAATTTTCTTCATCACAACTATTCTTATTTAAAAAATCTCTATTAATCAAAATGTCATGTCTACATATCACATTTCCAGAATAAAATCAACCATACTATTACATACTATTAACCATAAAGACTACAGACTCCTAAGACTACACTACCTTGCTTATTTAAATTTTAATAAGGTGCTTCCTTACTAGAGACTAGGATTCCTGAGTAACCCCCTTTCCTGACTTTACGCATTAAAAGTGGTAAGAGATAAATAAAACATTGAGAAAGCTTCTGAAGTGATCAAATAAGAACTAACTAAGCAAACTCTGGGTTTTTTAAAGCTTTCCTCTTGCTCATTTTAAGAAGGGAAACACCCAGAAGCCTGGTGTTAATGTCTCTGCTGATTGTGAAAATTGCAGCAATAAAAACTCCAACTGCTTGTTTTAAATTAAGACTTGCAAGACTACATGTGAGATCTGTATCTTTACATTAGTTTTTATAACATTTGGAAGTTTGGTTGCCTGCTTTGATGTTGGTCTATTAATGAGCAGGGGAGCCAAAAGCCAAGGAAAAAAAAATGTTTACTGGAAATTCTCAAGTCAAAACCTGAAGTAATTGGTTTGTTCTACCCCACATGATTCAACATCCTGATTCCCCCAACTACCAGCTCCCTGAGCTATCTGAACGTCTGTGCTTTTTTACTGTTGCCAACACATAGTAACCCACAGTGATTGAAAATGGCAGCTGAAGTGCTGCTGCAGCACATTAATTTTTCTCTAAGTGGTCCAATTTTGTCATCTGAATGTTGAAAAATCTTCTTTTTACTACTTTTTTACCTTTAGAGAGTTGTCGAATTTGGGGTTGCCGTCACATAAACCAAAGTGCAACATTTCCAAGACAATTTTTAGATTATCCCTAATAGCTGAAAGGATAATGCGCTTTCTTTATAGCACTCTTCATTCAAAGCAGACTAGTTAACAGCAACTTAAGTGTGATAATGGCAATTACATCAATATGTTCCTTTTACACCACCAAAAGGTACTACTTCAGACAGCTGAAGACATTAGGTAAATAAACTGCTGGAAATTACCTGAAAGTAATTATGTAATTTTAGGACCACTAAATACATCTACTTACAAAATGCCGAAATAGCCCTGTCCATCTAGGAACAACAGAAATCTATATAAATTGCTTGATCAACTGCAGTGTTTTTCACTAAGACATACCATATATACTCAGTTCCTTCATTACATGAAAGGAAATTGAAGCCTGAAATTGAATATCCTACTCTAAAGGCACATCACTTTCATGGCAGTAAAAGAAATACCCCCCAAATGGTGAACCAGAATAAAAAAAAAATTATAAAACAAACAAACAACCTCCCCCCCCCACCAAACAACAGACCAAATGCTACATATCAAGGACTTAAACCAACTTTTGAAAACACAAAATACGTGTTTTAGTATCTGTATCACTCAAGTAAAAGGTTTGGAAAGAAGCAATAGGCAAGGAAAGCATAGGAAGTTCTTTTTTGCCAGAGATATAAACCAGAATACAGTTCCCAAGAAACATCTGGTCCCTGGAAAAGGTCCCAACTTATTGATGGATAACTGGATTTTGCTTGGCTTTTGGGTTGCTGGATTATGAATATTGATTTGCAAAGGTAATAAAAGGGTAGGCCAGGCCACATCCCCTTTCAAACTCAAGAAAACAGTAACAAAAGAATAAAAAACTATGAACATGTAATCTCGTAAAACAACTTGCAATGCAATAAATGTTCTACACAGCCACCAAAACAGCACTCCTGCCATAGCTGGTTTCAAATCATTTATGATAGGGTAATACTAACCACAAATTAGGTTATCTTAGTAAACACGCTATCACTGATTAAATGAGATTAGAAGAATTACTCATTTTTACTTTTTCTAGAATGAAAAGGAAATGGGAGCATATGGCCGGTGGTGATCAAAACTTCTTTTAAAACTCTCCATAAAAATATCTATTATTCCAGCCTACCCACCCATTAAGGAGGGAAGCATATTTGTTTCAAAGGCCTGGAACCGAGAGGTCTTTTATTACAAGATTTCATTTGTTTTCTGAAGTAATTAGAAGGTCTTCCCCATTCAGCCCTCCCCGCAGTAACGTGTAGGCCATACCCAGAGCAGGAGCGCGGTAGAAAGGGCTTTCTAAATCCCCCTCCCTGAGAGGAGGCATCAGAAACCACGCCACAGTGCCTGTCATAAAAGGTCACTTTTTTTCCTCGGAACAAACCATTAATCAATAGAGTGTAATTGTCCGAGCGCTCGCAAGGGCTCTGCAGCGCAGGGACCTTGTTTTTCACTCGCATAATTGCAAAACAGCAAAAGTTCAGAAACATAACCCAAATCCACCTCCCCATTTTACCCCTTTACAATTCCCACTGCCCTTTGGGCCTCTTCTTGGAAGCAAATGGAAGACAAGCTGAAGTTTTCTCAATTGAGCCGGAGCTAAGAAACCTTTGATATGCTAATACCTTCCTTCAAACGGTAAGAATTCACACTTGCATTAATTCAAACAATTTCTGCAGAATGATGCGAAATGGCACCTCTTTTCGTGGCAAGCAACAAAAGGAGGGAGCCGGGGCGTCTGAGGAAGCCAAACAGCAGAACATTTGTTCTGCAGGATTCCTTCCGTCGCGCACAGGGGCATTTCTGGGCAAAGAAAACACACCTGAGCACCAGCAGAGCTCTTTACTTTCTGACAAACCGCGCTCAAATCCCAGCAGGGCCGGCGCAGACTAACAACAAGATGTTATTTTTAGAGCCAGACACAGCAACGGTGCCTCATGACACACTGTTTTCTGTCTCCAGATGGCCCCAGATTTCTACATGTGAAAATAAATAGAAATAAAAAGAAAAA
>VZRO01001500.1:86126-97839 GCA_013397915.1 Daphoenositta chrysoptera | reverse complement strand
CGCGCACCCCGCCTGCCGCGGGGCCCCGAGCGGAGCTGCGCGGCCGGCTGGGCTCGCCGCGCCGGGCCGGCTCTCCGCACCGCAGCGCCTGTCCCCCGCCTCCCCTTCCCCGGCATCACCCAAAAATCGTTCACCGGCTGCGCGGGTAGCGAGAGAGCAGGCAGGGCGGGAGGACGGAGGTGCCGGCACCCCAGCGCCTTCACGGCTCCGCCGGTCCTTTCCTTCGCTCCCTCGCTCTGACATGGCCCGGCTTCTGCCCGGCAGGGACGGCGCGCCGAGGCACAGCGATGCGTTAGGGAAAACATGTCAGGGCACGGTAAACAGCACTTGGAAACGATTTAAAGGATACTCAGTTGACTCACTGCTGTGCTCGGATAGAAAACGCAGTCTAGTAGCGTTGTTGCATTCTCCCAAAAATCTGCTCTTGGAAACCAGGTCTGGGATTGTCAGTGGGGTTTGGGTTTCTCCTCTGTATGGATGCAGAACACGGAGGATCCGCTCTGACCTTTCAGGATGTGCAACACGGGCAATTCCAGCTCTCAAGGTCAGGGAGAAGCAGCTGGGCATTAGCGAGGGCCGGCACCAGCGGGGGGCGAGGGCCGTGCGCGCGTCCCACGCTCCGCGCCCGCCCGGGGCTGCGGTGACCGGAGGCAGCGACAGCCGCGGTCAGAGCAGCTCAGACCTGACCTGATAACTGCCCCCTCCCTTTGTTTGGGGGTTTTAGCAATCCCCACCCTCGCGGCAGCACTGGAATGAAATCCTCTCAACTGCATCTACCCACAGAATCGCATGTGCTAGGCAGGACCACTTGGGGGTTGATCAACTGTTTTAGGTCCAAAGCACATTGACAATCCAGCGTACAACACCCGCACCGCAGCGGAGAATCTGGATCATTACCTGTGTTAATGGTAATGATTTATCTTTTTACTTAATCATTTTGATGTCTCTGCATACCTGTGCAATGAGTGTTTAGAAATTGTAGCATTTTTTAAGAGAAACATGACATGTTAAAAGGAGACTGGATCTTGAATACCTTGCAATATGGAGTAGCGAGAACCATAGAGTTGGTCCACGGCTCTTCAAAACCACATCAAACTTTCAACAATGCTAGCAACAACCTTGGGGATGAATATCTAAAAGTCACTGAAATACGGGTATGTCACAACCACGATGACCTTCCTCAGTTCAGCGTGTCTGTCCAGGGGACTGGGGAGTGCAAGAACAATCTCAAGCTTTTAGAACCAAAGGAGGAGTTCTGCCATAGTAAGCAGTGCACCTTCCTGAGGCCGATTTCACCTGGGTTAAATCTGCAAAATGCCTCAAAGCCAAACAGAATGGAAGGACAGATCCTCTGTCTATGTAATAATTTTGAACCGACTATATATAGTTAAAATATGGGTTACTGTGAGAGCAACATACAGCAAAAGAGCAGATTCTCTATTAGGTTCCTTGTGTATTCCTAATGTACCCAGTTGCCCTTTCTTGCTGAAAGCATCCTTATAAACACCTGTATAAACCCTAAATAACCCCTTATGCATTTCTAATGGAATTAAGTTATACAGGCATTTTAATGTATTTATTAGAAGCTGATTTTCATTGAGAGGGTTGGATGCATGTGTTACAGAAACACACTTAAAAAGAGGGTCATAGAAATATAAAGATATACATATTGACTTTCTATGATTTTACCAGAGTTTTTAATTGTATCATTAACAAGTCCCACTTTTCCTTTCCTTTTTTTTTTTTTTTTTTTTTTAATAAATGTAATTGCAGATAAGCAGAGATAGCCCTGAGCTAACAGACTTGTGCTTAGTTGATGAGAACAGGATTTAGCCAGACAACTGTCGATAATACAAGAATTATCTGGGGTTGATGGTTTTCCTTTGAGAGGACATGAGAGAGAGAAGTTCTTCTGTTTGCAAAAAAAAAGGTCTGTTGGGTTCTCTAAATTTTTTTCTGCCCACAAAAAGATTGAAAAGAACTGCAGAACTAGGCTTTGTGCTAATATTTGCAGAAGTCAAAGTGAATTCACCTATGTGGATTCAAATGTAGGACTGAAGTTCATTTTCCCTCTTTTCATCAAAAACTTCTGGAATCATATTTCTCTCTACATGCAGAGATGGAGTTTTACAACTCTTTTACAATGGCAAGCTGTAAAACTGAGTTTTAAACAATTGGTAAAAATGCAGAGACCTTTTAGCATTTGTTTCGAAAACACATGTTTCCATTAGTTCTCATTAAAACTGCACTAAGATATAAGAATACCTGGCAGAGGTGCATATTGTTTTGGCAAGTATAATACTATTATTCAAATGATTAATTTTACTTCACATGAATCAGCATATGTTTCTTTAAAAGAAAAATTGTACACACATGTACCCATGGCATACTTAAATCTGAGCCTTTACTTTTTACTCAGCCACAATTACTGCCAGATTTGAATATTAATATGTAAGAAGGAATTATAACAAATCAAGTTCCTTTTCACCATTATGACTTCCTACTATTTGCTTTTTGACATATCCTTATAAATACGGATCTTATTCCATACAGACTCCACAAAGAAGTACGGACAAGTAGATTTTCCTTAAAATCTTGCTTTGCTGCAACAGTGCAAAATATCTAGCTTGAAAACACAACAAGAAATGTTATAATCTTGTCAAAATAATTTGCAAAATTTTATTCCCACTCTTTAACTATTGTTAAATTTGTATTATTTCATGTTAAGGTGTATATTCTGTGTGTATTGCTCTCCAGTTACTTTCATGATTCTGCTGGATGATGTCCTTGAAAAACTAAAAGCAAATCCATAGTAATTTTTAAAATAATCACAACAATTGTGTATTAATTAGCATTTCCAGGGACTATGTGCAGGACAGTAACAACTGGAAAAGATTTAACTGTCATCTGAGTACTTGAAGGAGATGCATCTGAGAAAGATGATTTAACTTGTGGCAAAAACTGGCCAAATTATGATGTCTGTAATATGATCTTGTAGGCTGCTCTAGATTTTTTTTTTTTGGTCATAGAATTGCATCTTACATCTGTCTATTCTTAAAAAGGTTAATTTAAAATGTTTAAATACCTTGATAAATAATACTTTGTATTGCCCTAAGTGTCAGTTCCCCCATGAGTAATGGTTTACACAGATTTTATGCAGCCTATTTTTTTATTACTGGAGTTTTATGACTGAACTTTAAATACTAGCGACTGACATTTCCTCTTATCTGTCTGTACTCCTGTGAATAACGTATCAATGAACCTGTAATTAGATGTAATGTTGGCAAAGACTGACAGAAGAGGTAGTAAATATATGTATGCAGTAACAGCAGCTAAAATTGGTGTACTAATATAAAGACACAGTTTAATTGCTATGATGTAAAGACTGCAGGTTCCTTTCCCATGGAAAAGTAACAAACCATTAACTAATTTTACCCTATCAACGTAAAACAGAAAAGAGAAAATTTTGCTTGTTTTATTTAGGAAAATGCCCAATTAATTCTGCAGGCAAATTTATATAAATAAACTGTGAATGACACAACCCATAATAGGAAATATCCAGTGTATTGCCTTAAAAGTTTGGAAATATATCTTGACAATTACCGGTCTTTTAAACTAAGTAATTGATTTTAGTGTCACTTGGGGAAAAAAATGAAACCCATCAATAAAAGAAGAGAATTCTGCAGCTGTTTCTAGCAAATAAATGTAATATGAATTTGCATTTTGCATAGTTTACTTCAGTAATCAATTTTAATGACTCATAATCTATACCATTATTTAAGAAATGAAAAAATCATTGACTTACTCATAACACTTGCTAATTGTTTTTAAAAATAAATTCTACACATGACTAAGGAAACACCCATTTCCACTTGCTTTATGTTAAATCAACATCTAACCACTCATGGTGATTTCATTCAAAGAAAACAGAAGGAACGCATTAGCTGTGTGGTTAAAGAGATTGATGGGCTTCAAACATTTTAACCATGGATGGTTTTTTTCCAACTGTAGAGGCGCATGTTTTTAATTTAAATAGCTTCAAGAAAATGAAGATCATTTTATTCAACAAAGCTGTTTTTTCTTGTTTCTTAGAAATTAATTTAATTTCGTTTAATTAAGTAATATTAGAAACAACCTTGTTCAGAGAAAATGCAGCTATGAAACAAAAGCATGTGTATGCCATATTAACTCGTATTCTGAAACAGAATTTTTTTATCACATTGAAAAATTAGAAGAGATCAATATGATTTTTGCCAGTGAATTTAGATACAGTTTTTAATGCATTTTTTTGCAGTTACCTCTCACTCTCTGAAGTAAATTTGGGGGAGCAGTGGAGCTCAGTGTTACTGAAGGAATACATTCCTTAGGAATTCAGGTATTTTGGATGTATGTTGGATAAAAGTTTACAGTTTAACACTGCAGACATTTACAAAGACCAAAGAGTTCTCAGGACTGAGCTGTTAGGAGGCACGTATTAGGACACATTTAAAAAGAAATGAGTACAATTCCCTGTTTTCATATGAAAAGCTCAGCACAGAACCTTAAATGATCATCCCAGGAAAGGAACTGCAGTGCTGAGCTTTCAGGGAAAGGGATGTGTCATGAGATCCCAATTCTCCAAATAGGTTTGCACATTCTAGGTTCCCTTTTCTCCAAGTGCTATATCTGTATAGGCACACGTTCTGCATTTGGGCAGCAAAAAAATGTTTTGTTTTAGTTTTTTTTAAGGAGAGAAGCCCAAGAGGATACTAAGAAATTAAATAGATTTTTCTATTTAAAATAAATGCAAATTTGCCTGACAGGCAGGGAGCTCCTTCTCCTCCTCCCCTTACACAACTATATTATACAATTTGCCATGACTTTGCTCAATCTCTGTAATTTGTAGTGAGAGAAGTACCCTATGTCTCAGACTGGCATGTGTGGTGATCTCTGCATATTCTCACCACCTCTTCTTACCTCTTGCAACCCTCCTGCTTGATATAAAAGAATGGCAATAATTTGCTTTATCAAATTCCAATTGCATCTGGACTCCAATCTAGAACTTATATTTATTACATAGTGCTTTTAAGTATCATAGTACCTAGGTTTCCAGCCACTCTTCTGTTGCTTCTGTATCACAAAATTAAAGGTAATGCAAAAAAGATAGACAAATAATTCCAAGGCAAACCATTCTATTTACAAGTATGAATCCATGAAGGCTTTTCTCTTCTTACCCAAACACCTCACTTAATCTGCACTGTTAAAATCCGTATGCTTGATGGCACAGACCAAGATTTGAGGAGATGTGCACAGCTTTACAAACCCATAAAGATTCAGATGCCTGCAGTGGGGTAAGGTTAAATTTACGTTCTTGAGAAGTTATGGGATAAAATACATCAAATTCTTGGACCACCAGCCAGAGCTCAGGCCTCCCCATTTCAATTGATTGCTGAAACCATTAAACTACAGAGTCATATTCCCTCTGGTGTTCTCACTTTCTAGCCCAGTGACTCATGAATCATCTTCTGCCTGGTGCAAGACTTCAACAGGAGAAATGGAGACTATTTCCATCTCCAGTCAGGTTGTGGGTTAGAGAATTGTCTACCTGGTGAGAAATGTGCATTCAAAACCCTTCAAGCAGAGGAGGGAACTGAGCCTGTTTCACACACTGGACAAGTCTCTAACTCTCTGCTAGTTGTAGAATAAAGCTACACCTTTAAAAGAAAGGGGTGATTGTTGTTGGGTTTAGTGGCAGAGTAACTGCATTCATGGGTGTCAGATGCTCTTAAGAGTTTGACTGTCACCTTTAACTGCTCATCTTTGTTTTGCACAAAGCCTTAGCAATAATATAGATGCAGAGCTCCGTAGCCTGGTTTGTCTTGACTGAAGCAATATTTGGCATGATGAGTATTACAGCTGCAGGAAAATTTGATATAAAAAACATGGAAATGCCTGTTGAACAGAGATATCTTCCCCAGGTAGATGGCATTCAAGCAGAGTAGTCTTTAAACTTAACGGCTTAAATTCTTTCCACGTTTCTCTTTAGGAGTCAAGTTGCAGAAATTCTATACATTGCCTACATGAAAATCTGGTCCATAGTCATAATAATCAAGTTGAGAGATATGGTAATAGGTTATGAACAGGAAAGGATAGGGTGCTCACAATCAATCATGAACAGAAAAGAACCTCCCACTGGGACTTCCTCACCTCATGATTGCAACTTTCAAGTTTCCCTTACCAAAAGATGGGGCATGAGAGCCATATTTGCTTCCAAACTTGCATATTTCAGTTCACTTTTCCTGTTTTTCACAGGTCTCAATATGTGTTACTCTGCCAGAGAAAATGTTTAATTTTTAATTTAGAATTTTCAATTGGTAGCTTTAATCAAGGCAATGTTAGTCATGCTTTATATACAATTATCTGGCTCTACCCATTAGTTCCTCACGCCAGTCTGAAAATGCTTTAACCTCAGTTGATTGGTTATACTTGCTTTGATTTTGTTATGTGGTTTTACACGAGGACTTGATACCTTATATTTTTTTATAAGATTATATTTTTTCCTTTTGTTACTGATTGCCATTGAAATGGTGAAAGTTATGTGATTGGCTCCCTCTGGAGCAGATACCAGAGATGCATCATGGATCACTGGTCAGAGAGCTCAGACACAGCAGCAAATTCAGTCTCCCTCCCCTCCCCATCAACTTTGCACAGCGGCACTGCTTTGCAATCCATCTCAGCTGACATGAGCAGAGCATGGACAGGGAGACCCAGATTTGCTTCCAGGCTTGCATCTTCTAGCTCACATTTTGTTGTGCTTGTGCTACATTGCCAGGTGTAACTCTGGCAGCTGTAAAGAACAGTCATTCTCCTTCACCGAAACTGCCTATAAAAGCCTCTGTTTCGGTAATGATTTGTTATATATTACAAACACCTGCAGCTTGGGGAATTAATATCACTAAGTATAGGGATCAAAGATATTCCACCTCTTTTTTTCTTTAATTAAACGATCATTTACTTTTGACAGACCTCAATGTTTTTGACAAATAGATTTGAATCTGATTGAAGGTATGGCTACGCCTTTCTAAAAACACTGCAGTCAAAGAATGACATTAGTAGCATGCTCCTGTTTTGAGGAACATCGATTGACTGCTTAGTACTACTGCTAATTATAAATAATAAAATGTATTCAATAATTAATTAAGATGCTATTCTTCACCTCACTGTGAGCACTGGCTGCTGTTTGTTGACTACTCAGCACCAAAATATGATCTTTTTGTATTATATCTGGAAAATCATAGTATTACATTTAATATATCATTAAAACAAGACACTCAAACTTTTATGACATGCTTGGAAAGCAAAGTGATAACCCCGCATGCATTTACACAGGAATGGGAGAATTTTCTGCATATGCAAGCACTGAATATTACTAAAGAATAAGCCACAAATTTGCATTGCACTATGTAGGTACCCAGTTTCGCCTTTTGGTTTTCTCTTCCTGTTGCTCCTCTATATGGCTATGTCAGTTTAATTTGCTTTCATCAGAATTTTTGTTGACAGTAAAATTAATGTGCAAATTTCCTATCAGTTGTATATATTAATATAATTCCCTCTCAAATACAGTTCACTGAAATTAGCACTGGTAAAAGGTGGGATACATATTCATACACTTATTTACATAAATCCCATTCAGCTTTATGCACCCTAAGTTTTAATGCAAAGTGTCTACTACTGCAGGTAATTTTAGCACAAGCAAAACAGCACATAAGTGACATCTGACTTCCCAAAGACTGGGTGTCTTTTAATAAAGAGATTATTTGAAGAGAAAAATTTCTGTTAGAAATTACATCTGTGACATAATTTTTATATGTAAAAACTACCGTCTTTACAACAACAAAAAAATATTGAAAATACTGATGTGTTTCTCCAACAAATCAAAAGCAACTGTTTATTTTCAAATTACATAAATTGAGCATGATGCCTCATTTGTGATACAGAGTAAGATAGTGTGTTAATAAATTACTACAGTTTTCAATAAGAACTTTATATTATGAATCAACTTATACAACCCAGTACACACTAGACCAAAAAGTAAGTTTTATAAAAATAAGTATGTACTGGGAATTGATTCATGCAGAACAGCATTTTTATCAGTTCCAGTGACAAAAATATCTTTAAAATCAGTTGCAATATGTATATTGATCTGCAGATTATTTACTTGGATTTAGAGTGCTAACTATAGGAACAGCCGTTAGCTCATTATCTCTGTAAGTTTAGGGAGTCCAGGCACCATCTACTCCTTGTTGTGAAAGGAATTTGCTACTAAAAATATAAACTGGAATCTACCACATGCAGGTGCAGATTCTTCTTAGCCATGCAGCTCTGTCTGTGTGACTTTTCCCTGGTAAACAGAGGAGCTGCAAGGTCACCAAACAGACAATGGCACATCTCTTAGAAACTTAGGCTTCACTGTATAGACTTGCAGTTTTTATATTTCCCTGAGCAAAATGCTGCAACACATGACTTACAGCAGTCTCTATTTTTCACAATTTTCCAGTTAATGAAAGTAATGTTTAAATACTCTGAAGTTAGATTATTAACTTCTACAAAATAGAAACAGATGTGTGTCTCAGTATGCCATTAAATTTATGATTTACATAGTATTCTTGAATACAGCTGAGCAGAGGCCAATGATTCTAATTTGCTCTAGATTTACAATAACCTGATCTGGTTTTTGTAAGTACTGAAACACTTTAAACAAAATTAGAAAGCCGTTGTGCTTTGTGTGATTAAAGATGCAATTCCCTTTGGGGTAATGAGAAGAGTTAGAACATGTTTCTTTCTTTATGGATGTTTCTATTATAAACACGAGTACCATATATTATGTATTTTTGTTACTATTTCCTTGCTTTTAATTATAAAATAAACTGATTGAGTCTTACTGGAGTTACACTGAAACAATGCCAAAATCTAGCTAAAAAATGCATACTGAGGTTAATAAAAATCCTTAAAATTCTTCTGAGGGCCTTAAGATCTTGTTAGAAAAATACTAGTTCCTTATAGTTTGCAGAATCCAAAACATCTCTGTGATTTAGAACTACACAGTTTAAAGAATTATTTTAAAAGTTAACACATTTCTCAGCTTATTATACTATGTTAATGCACAGCATTTTACAGGACAGTTTCTGTGTATTCACAGCATTTTACATCTGGAGATACAGATTCACTGTATCTAATGGCAGAAATCACAGCTGGAATGAATATTATTGTTTAAAACAAGGTGTATCTGTGGGTAGAGATCAAGTTGTGTTGTTGTGACACTAAACACGAGTTTTTTAAAAAGAGGGAAAATGAGATTAGATCTGTCAGATATAAGTAATGCAGGAGGAATACCCTGTGTACGAATATTTAAGGTCTTTTTCAAAGATTCTGAAAATCAGAAGCTAGGCCTATAAAGATGTAGGGATTCAATGTTAGCTAAAAATGAGGTATTTCCAAATTGTAATCTATGACTCTGTGGTCAAAAATGTAGGTCATTTAGCATTGTAATTAACTTTTCACAGGGAAAGGTGACATAGTAAGGAAGTGTATGCATCTATTTAATAGGGACTTTTTATAAGAATTTTTAAAACTACTTCATCTATTCTTTTCATATTGCACCCCAAAAATCAAATTGATTTTATGAATGTAGATGTAATGAACCAGACATTCATTTTACATAGTACCTGGAATATAATATTATTTCATGTATTATATTATATTATTCATTTGCTATTTTACATAATGCATTGAAGATAATATAGGCTCAATATTATATACTCATATTAAATCATACTACAATATATGTATTTATATTTATCTTTACCTCTGATGAAATGTTTAATATTATTAATCCTTTCATTTTAATTATATATAATTAACCATCATTAAAACAGGAGCATTACCTTTTAATAAAAATTTAATCATACATTTACTCAAGCACGGGATCAAAACGCTACACAAGGATGACATGTCTTAAAAGTGATTGAATGAATCCAATTTATTTGGTCACTCACTCTTCCAGCTCGCTCAGAGCTTGCCATCTGTGCTTCACTCAGGAGATCTCCCAGGGTGAGCTCCACACTCCTGCGCGTTGTTGGAGGTGGGATTGCGGCATTACACTGGAACAGAGGGAGCTGCAATCCGTGCTCAGCCTGGGTGCTGCTCCCAGCCCAGGTTTTGGTGCCAGCAGTGCCCCTGACAGCTCCAGCTCATGGCCCCTGGCAGGGACTCCTGTTCTGGGCCAGGGGCGCTGCAATGCCCTGCCTCAATTCCTCACCCACATGCACACAGCTCGTTTTAAGGAAGGATGAGGATCGCTACGGATTTTTTTTCTGGGGGATCTGGCAATGGCAACTGGAATGAAAAAATGGTAGGGGAAAGATTTTTCATCATACGTTGAGGCTGAAGTGCATATAACTGGAGAAATTTGGTGGTTTCCTCTGAACTTTCTGGGAAGTTTTTCTGTTCAACACACTATTACCCATACATAAAGCATCAGGCTGACAACAAGAGATTGGGAAACACTGTAATTAATTCGACTTTAGGTTGTGTCTGGGGAAGAATTAGTATTTAAGAATTGCTTGCTTTCTTCTTGAAAAAAATGAGTATGGATATGGAATAAATTATTGGTAGGAATGAATGGCATCAGGACATCAGAACTTCATACTTTTCTCCCGTAACTTAACGTTGCTCGAGGCCCCTCTTCTGCCTCACAGGTAGGTGAGCAGGTCTAGGTCAGCAAACTTCTGCTGAACCAAGACCATATCCCCAGTTCTATAAATACTTATTCCCAACAACAACATTCACGTCGAAATCACAAATAGAGGGAAATGTGTCATCTTCTGTTAAAATTAGTGGGGAGTTCTGGAGAAGTTTTAAATTGTCCGGATAAATTCATACTAACTCACTGAGGCCCAGATTGTGGAATTGTGTTTGCAGCAAACTGTTCTTCAAGAAGCCCTGTGTGATTAACTTGGGAGGCTGGAGGTAAAAACTGCAGATGAGAATTCCATATGTCTGAGGCAAAGCACCTGAAAGGAAAACTCACATTTTAATGACAGGGCATGGGATGGCCATTATAGGAATATATTGTATTGATAAAAAGGGAAAACACCTGGTCAACAAAGGTTTTACAATATTTTTTCATATTAATTATTTCAAAGTCATATTAAGCTGTCAGAAGACTTTGGTTCATTATGAACACTCTGTTTCTTAAAGATGCTCGGCGAGTCTGGATGCACTTAGGATAATTTATTTTCCAATCAACTCTGAGTTGCCCAGACCTACTTCTCTTGAAGTCAACTTTTATTTTTCTAAAGAGAATTAAATCAAGTTTAATTTTTCTTCAAAAGAAACTTAGTTAGGTTTCTTAATTGTCAATTTTCTTCATACAATTATTGCATGACAAAATTTTCAATAAATTAACACCCAATAAATTTTGTGATTCCTTATATTAAGCCCACTCTAAAAACATTTGTCTGGTGCAATTATTCATCAACTCAGAATAAGTGGGAAGTTCAAAACTGTATTTATATTAGTTCTGAACCTTCCTAATGTGGTTTAAACTTACCTTATCCAAAAATACATTTAAATTGAAAAGGGGACTGTATTTTAAATGTTTCTGTGGCTGGAAGGCTTCATACATTGAAAAAATATTAACTAAAAATACAATGGACCCTTTCCTATTTTTTTT
>VZRO01001500.1:0-86107 GCA_013397915.1 Daphoenositta chrysoptera | reverse complement strand
TTTTTTTTTTTTTTTTTTGTATTTTGCAGGGGTGTTTCATATTATATTGACATGTATAAGACACTCCAACTAACTTGAGAATGATAACAAGGCCATTTTGCAATGGCTCTTTTTTTGAACAATGAAAGTGTGAAGAGAAGAGAAGATTTGGGCTATTCAGTTCCTGCCACTCTCTATTGCATAAGATTCCAGTCACAAAGTTTAAGTGTCTAAAACCTATAGACTGCCTGTTTTCAGAAAATGCCAGAACAGAGATTCCAGTAAAAACATGTAGGAGAACTTTCCACCTTGTGACAAGAATTTTTTACTTCTGCAGAACTGGTCTTCGTTGAGGAGCTGCTGTCTTCATTATTTAATTTCTTTGTGGAGCTTACAGTCAACATGATCCCGTTGAGTTCTTTATTTAATATGTTTCAGAGCACAGGACACCTGCTGACTTCTTTAATAACGAGTTGTCCTCTGTTGGCTTATATGTGAAAAGTGTTCAGCAGAGGCAAGTAAAGAATAACCTTAGACATTAAGACTGATTCCATTAAAAAATAAAATAAAACTGTGTCCAGGCTCCACACCCGAAGTCCCTAAAATAAATTTGCAAGGGCTTTTCACAGCATGGAATACAGGCGGATTTTTTTTTAAATTGAATTCTGTTCTGTGTAAGTGCAGCTCAGTGGAATTCAATTTCCATGTAGGCTCCCAGGAAACAAATACATGCTAAGTATTTTTATTGCTAATGTCTTGGATTTAGTTTCTTAAGTATTATTTAGATTTGACTGTGGACAGAGTTGCTAATGTTTACCTTAACACAGGGATCTGTGACTCTCATTGGAGAAGGGACTCTTGAAAAAGAATTGGCTAAAGCACAGAAGTTTAACCATGAATAAATTCCAAGGCTTTGGATTGTATTAATAAGGATCAAATTCTGCTTCTTTGTACAGATCCTATGAATTCGATGGAAAATCTTCATATTCCCAGTTCAACCTATAATTTTTGTCCCACTTTGAAATATCTTCCCTACTTTGTTGGAGGCCTCTTTCACACCTTGTTAGAAGTATGGGGTTATCCTGTTACAGGTGATTCAGGGAAGCCCTACACTCAGTCCTGCAGTTTGTAAGGGAAGGAAGCCCACTAAGATCAACGAGCCCTGCTCTGAGTGGATGGTAACTAAAACAAAGAAATCAGACTTTGGCCAATTACTTTATCTTAATTGGCCTTATTCTGCACTCATTCATATTTCTCCCATAATTCTTTCCCTTCTGCTGAAACACATTATTTTACCACAACCCACAAAACTCAGCTGATGAATAAAAAGCATTGCACAAATGAAAACGATACTCAGCCACTGTTAACTCACACTCAGATTCTTCTTCAATAGAGTATTTTAAAAATGTTTTTCCTTTCACAACTACAGAGAAAAACGTTGAGTGATAAGGCAAACTGTTTAAAACAATTAACTGGTTTAGGTTTTTTATGTTAACTCTTTACTTTAGTCAGAAATATTCTGAACCAGAGGTTTGGCCTTGTTAATTATTTTATGTTGCAATCAATAAATTAAGCAGTCTTTATCCACACTTGGTGTTATGGGAAGGATGCTTGTCTGATGAAGGCACGTGTGCTCCCACCTGAGATTCTGGCTGAGGACCGGATCCAAAGTATGCTCAAACCTCTATTAGAAAACAGACTCTGCTTGGTTTTAAGTCTGCTTTCCTTTTCTCTAAGAGGAAATGTCTCAATTAACTATATTGACTACTATATATAGTCTATATTACCATTATGCCCATGCTTCTATATTCTATATTATTTATTATCTATTGCCTCTTTGTATTATATTGTTGAAGAATCTTTAGGTGTTGGATTAATGAAATTATCATTTTGTAATTGAGTAGTTTTAATAGATAAGTTTATTGATACACATGTAAGGTTTATTAATACTTTTGTTAGGTTTGTCAGGAAATTAGGATATGGTAGAGATATATGTCTTTTTAAAATCCATGTTGTAACAACTTGTGCACATAACCTCTTTTCAATTTCTGCTTACGAGTAATCATTTTTATATGTGTTTAAATCACATTTCAATTTTCTGTAGACACAGTTCTTACTACATAACATATACCATTGCTAGTTTTGTAAATATGTTTTCATTATTACTTTGTAGAACTGGGACAAACAACAGCTGCTCTGCAGGATGAGAGCAATGACTACCAAAGGATTCAGATCAGGACGGAAACTGTAGAGCACACAGAGCAAATAGCAAACCTATCCCAAAACAAACCTATCCCAAACAACTTCTGTAGCACTACCTCCTCTGGAAATCACACAAGTTTTACTTTTCAGTCTTGGTGGGGGTTGAATGTCATGGGAGTCGGGGGAGGACACCAAACCCCACAGAAATCTCCAAGCTGAAGTCCAGCAAACCACCACCACCATTTCAGTGTCTGCTGCAAGAACAGATCTACAGGGTCACTGTGCCCTGTACCTGCCTGCAAGTGCAACCCCCCGAGAGAGGCTGGATGGATTTAGGTCTGGCAAATGTCAGGCAAAAATAATAGTGAATACATCCTGCCTAGGGACCTGTGTGGGATTCAGGCCTGATTTCAAGCCCAGCAAGGAGGTGCAGGCAATGTGGGCAGGGCAGGCTTTGTCCGTGCCCTTCTGTGCCATTCGCCCCAGGCAGCTGCATCAGGGTGGCCTTGGAGGAAGGCTGCAAACTCCAAAGATGTTTTGTCACAGTTTATCTTCTTTTTATTTTACTGTAATTCTGTATGGTGTGGCTAAGCTGGTCACAGACAGATAAAATGAGTTGTATTTTTTTCATTTCAGCTCATGTCTTTCCTTCCTGTGCTTCATAAAAGTATTTTGTAGCACATGAAGAAAAATGTTTATGTACTGTCTGATTCAGTCTAAATAAAATGTTAAATGTGACAATTTCTTTAAACATTACTGATCATTACGTACAAAACTCTATTTTAAAATTGTGAAAACAAATGCTTTGACCTTGTGAGCTATGGAAATATTTTAAAAACAAATCTGCTCTGCTTTTTTGGCTAATAGTTGTGATTTGCATAGTTGAACCTTGAATGTAGTCATAAATAGCTACAGAATCCATCTTGGCATGATGCCCAGCAGTGTTAGGGTGCCAGACAAAAAATCGGGTCAACCACTTACCAAGTAAGTCATTCTGTCTCAACAAGGTGATGTCTAACAAAGAAGCTACAAGGCTGAAGACAGCTAACATATTCAGCTGCTGTTCAGAAAGACAAGAACTTTTCATTTATCAGGATAATCTACTACTCGTAATCAGTACACCAAGTGAACTCCCTCTTGTAAAAAAGAGAGAAAGCCCATCAACTGTTTTTGCTAATTAAGATGAATATTATTCCTGTGAAATGAACCAAAAAGTTCTGTGTAACCAGAATCCCAATAGAGATCTATGATCTCAAAGAATAATTGCAGAGTTTTAATTGAGAAGAAAGTGAGAACTATTTTTTTGTCTTCTTGAGTTTTTAGCTGCAGCTGTCTTCTGTGTGTGTTAGTGGGTCTTTTATGTTCTCAGTTCATCTGAAATGATTTTCCCTATATTAAAACCCGTGGAATTAAAAATTTATGACAAAATGCTTATATATTTGATGAAATGCTACCACTAAATGGCACATATTTAGGAATAATTTGAGGTAACAGATAATTTATTAACATATATAGAAAATAGTCCATTCTTAGATTAAAATCTAGATGTTATGACTGCTCATAGTAATGTGCATTTAATCTTTACACATTAAGCAGAGGTAGAACTAGATATGAGAAGGTAAGTGTATTTTCTTAAAGAGACATTAATTATATATTCAACAATTTATTTTATTCTGTGATATTTATCTTGGTTTTAAGATTAGAAGAAAGTCTTGCCATGTTGAAAGGAAGTAATGTGATGAAGCTCAGTTTCCCATTTCTTAAACAAAGGATACCCAACTTGAAAATACATTTATATTTGAATTAATATTTACATAAAGGAAATCCAAAATCAACAGAGTAACCGTGTATTCCTGAGCAAGTCAGAGAAAATTAATTGAGGTGTACATGGTTATACATATAAAAATTAATTCTACCCAAAATAATCCATTAATATCTTTGTTGTAGTAACCCTTAAAGTCCAAGCTTTTGTCCTATCTGCTTCACTTATACTGTAAATCACACATTTGGCCTCAAAATAAAAATAATTATAATTTCACTTAACATGCAAATTTAGAGTTATAAATTTCCTCAGATCAGGATACTGGCTGAATACATTTGTTTTCATGAAAAAATGAAACGTTGTGTCTCTCTTCTTCCCTTCCCCCAAGCCTTCTTCACAGAATCAGCCTCAGGCCAAAATGGTTTTAAGTAGACTGAAGCTGCTGGTAAACACTTACCTTTGACAGTATTTTTGTCTAATGAACATTGCAGAGGAGGGTGTATGCAGTGCAAGTGTCTGGCTGCAACCTACGTACAACCCTTGTGCCAAGGACCCACTGCTAATAGGCAAATATACACAAAAGAGGCAGGCCCTTTGATGGTTTAATCCCAAACATACTTAACTGTCACATAGTTAATCTTTTAGATTAAAAATGACTCTTGAGTTCTTCTTGAACATTTTTATGTTTGTGGATGAAAGAGGTTAAATGTAGTTCTCATGCCTGTTTGGACTGTTCTTTTATTTTTCTTTTTACCTTCCCCCCCCAACCCCTAGTTCAACATGACTTTTCCCTTTCTTTAATCACAGCTATGCCCCTGAAGGATCTGCAAGTGTGGCAGTTCTGAAATAGCCCATTCTTTCCCTCCTAGCAGGCAGGTAAAAGTGCATTACAGACCTTGCCAAAGCAGAGCTCACTGCTGTTCTCAGAGGGGCAGAGCTACAGGTCAGAACCACGTGCACCCAAACAGCTTCACCTGCAGGTTTTACTTTCCTAGAAAAGAGTTTCAAAGAACAACTAACCCTCCATGTTGATCAGATAAATTCTTAAAAGTCATCACAAAACTTGTGTTTTGCTGTTGGTTTTCTTGAACACTGGCAGTTTTGATACTGCTTCTATCAGATACAACAAAAAATCAGTCCTACATATTTTAAATATATCATAGTTTAAAGTTCTTATGCATTAAATTTTGTGAATAATCACCTTTTTTTAAGGAGTCTTGAATTCTTTTTGGGATTACATGGAAGATCTTTCAAGTGTAACACTAAGAAGCACATTTTAAGTCAGAACTTGTGCCCCAATGAGATATTTTGCAAGTAATATTTCTTTCCACTTTAGCTTCCACAGTAGTTTCACTTTATGATGGTTTTATGTTGATTTCAGACTACATTTTTATGTAGTGGGAAAGGATACTTTTTGTAAAGTGAATGCCCAAGACCTGTTGGCAAACATTTCTCCTTAGCAATGTACTCATAGGATTCAGTAGTTCGCTCAGAAGTGTTATTTTAGGATGACCTTTACACATACAGTATGATGAATTTTTCTTTTTATTTGATTGTAAAGATGTTATGATCAAGGGGAAAAATAAATACTGCCTTTTTCAGCCACAAAAAAACCCAAAAGAATGAAAGATGAAACTATCTTTTTAAAACACCATGATAGCATGCAGAAGTGATGTCTATGTTTGTAAACTACATATTTTTAAATTCACACATCCAGCAAAGCTCCAGTGAAACATAAACAAATATCAATTTTATACAGTTCAAATAGTAACACACTATGAAAACCACCCTTTTTCAACATAAAGAAGAGAGATTTTTATGTTTAAGGGAATTTATACATTATAAATAGTTGTTAATAAAAATAAATAGTTGAGCATTCTGTGGTCATCAGCATTTCTAACAAGGATGTTAAATCCTCCCGTATTTTCTCTAGAATAATTAGCATAAGGTTCTGCAAATCTTTTCTAGGTAGCTTACAGGATTTGAATATTCAAATATTTTCAGCTGTATAAGCCATATAATTATGAAATTGTACAGTACAGTTATTTCTCAAGCAATTTGGCAATCCATTCTTACAAGAATTTACCTTCTGTTCTTTGTTATCAGAAACGGAAAAAGCTTTTTGCTTACCATTCTGGGAAAGATGGAATTCATCATTCTGCCATAAAGACCCTAGAAAGCAAAGAAAGTGTTATTAGTTATTATATTCTTATCTGCAGGGATTCTAACTGCCAAACAGTGCATCAGCATCAAAACAAAAAATGAAAATGCATGTTCAAATCATAGATCAATAGTTTAATGCAGTTCCAAACATGTATTACATGTACTTAGCAGGTACTGGATTAGAAAAAAGCCCAAGCTATTGTGCATATCTGTATTTAGAACTGCATGCCAGCTGGAATTTATCTGCGTAGTGTTCACAAAATACAGACATAGGATCTTGACATCCAACTTGTGACTGTATTTTTGAAAATAAAACCATGGGCTTGCTGTCATTCTGCTATGGAGTGGGATAAAACATGAGCATAAAGGGTTATGATCACAAGAGATAATTATCAATGACATGTTAAAGGCTTTCGTCCTAACTCATTCAGAAATTTGTATTAGTATTGAAAAGATTCTATTACCATTAAAACAATTGATCAGCCTTTACATTTTGCTTCAGAATAATATTGCTCTGGTCCTAAGTTTGCAGTGGTCAGACTGGGGTCCTGAGGAAGTACTGAGTACACCCCACAACTCATCAGCATGCTTTAACTGTGGTTTGAAGATCAAAGAATGGATAGGAGTTAACTCTCTCCACTTCCTTCTTTTCTGTGCTCCCTTTCAGTCTGTTTTACACCTGACATCATGGCTATTCTGTTTTCTTTAGAAAGAAATGAATCACTGCTACCATTGCCTGTACCACAGGCTGAACGGAGAGGGAGTGATCACTTTCACTCAGTGCCTACACAGAGATTTCTCTGTGATTTCATGTGCTATATGTACCAATTGTGCACTTGGAGAATAAAAAGTTTTCAGGATAATAGGCTAAATTCTGTGATCATTTCTCATACAGAATACAACTTTACTGCTGCTGAAATGGCCAGAGTTAGGTACAGAATCTGCCTCATATATAGTTTTCTGAGGTAAAACAGTTTTGTGCCAAAGGAGGAAGAACACTTAAACCCCACTTATTATTCTTAACTGTTTTCACCGTTTGAGAAAATGAAATCTTTAAGTAAACACGCGAGGGAGAGAATTAAGGAATTCAATTAAATATTATGTTGAGAAAATGTTATTAGAACCGAAAGATGAAGTCTCTTAAAAAAAAAAAAAAATGATGTCTAAGTAGGACTATTACCTTTACAGAGAAAAAGTAGAAACTCAAATAAACAATAGGTCAATTCCAGGTTCTCACTGCGACCAGAGGTACCACTGGATGAACTACAGGAATCTAAAGGTACGGGAGGCTCCAGACAGAGAAGAATTCCACAGTACAGTAAAGAAGTTATTTCCGTTCAAGGAGTTTACCTTGGGCAAAAAGGGAGTTTCCAGGGTGTGCAATGCTGCAGAAATTCAGACTTAATCTAGGTTGCACACAGCACAAGAAATAGGGAGCCTGGCTAAAGCTCGTGTAAATTGGAACAATCCCTGAGGGCCGCTCTATTTCCTGTGAAGATTCATTGGCCTGTAGCAGCCTTGAATCTCAGCATCTACAGAGGTGGCTTAAAGCTGCCTTTGCTCCATTCTTCATGGGCTGCACCTTCTTCACAGTGCCTCATGTCTAATCTAGTACAGGATATTTCTTTTGCTCCATTTATAAAATACTGGAACACAGGGTCCTCTCAGGGAAAGAAACAATATTTCACCTAAGCTCAAAGTGAATCCTTTGAACATCTGTTCCAGCAGAGCCAAGTTCCCACAAAGCATTGGCTTCTGTGTGCCTCCCAGAGATCTCTGCTCCTCAGCCCTCTGTATTTGCAAACATGCTGTTTGAGTGAGGTACACATTTATCAACTGCCTGCTTGAGACTCTTACTAAAAAAATCCATTCATTTCAGCAAAGTAATAGTTCCCTTTCCACCGCGCAGCTTTTGTGTCCCCTTGCCACAGAGCTGTGATTTTTTTTCCCCAAAGCTATTTGTAAACCAACAAAATGTCACAATTTCATAAATGAACAAAAGCTCTCATTGACTTCAAAAGGAATTATATCCGCAAAAGATTTTGTCTCTAGTTCTTACCTGCTTAATTATTAAGATTCTAGAACATGACTTAGAGTGCTGTAAGATATGAACTGAAAATGGTGGGCCTGTCCCCACCCATCAGCCAGGTATGCAATCCACCAGGCTGACACATGAGCTGTTCAACACTTTCACACGAGTGTCCTCCGGAAGGCATTGCAGCAATGTTTGTGCTTAGAGTTAAGTATATGTTTTAATGTTCCACTAAACCATGGTTTAAGTACTTGTACGGTTTCAGATGAGCACAGCAGCTGAAAGTAAAGTAAGTTTAGGGTGATAGCTAATGTCTGAACTCCTTTTGGACACAAATAATTTGGATTAACAGGTTATTTGCTGCTATATAGGATACAAAATTATTAGTTTAGAAGAAGTGAGTGAAGGCTTCTCCTGTTTTTTGTTTTCACTGGCTGAAAGAAATAACTGGCTGGGTGCATGTATGACCACCCAGCTCTCCAATTTAAAGAAATGCTAACAAGTCTTTGATTTTCTTTTTGAAAAATTGGATTTGTCTATTTAGGTTATAACTGTTTTCAGTGCCTCTGGCACTGGCTTTACAACTGTCAAAGAAAAAAAAAAAAATCAGCCGTGTAGTTCCTGTTTGCTCACTCCAGTTTCTGGAGCATGAAACAAAACTGCCCATTTCTGATCACGGGCTCCTGAAGAGGGCAGCACGTTCTAGATATTATTGAACTGTGAGCTTTGAGGTGACAGCCTGGGCTTTACTGCACTGCACGCGGAGGAAGGGCAAATAAAACTTTCTGGATATTTTGTGTACACGCTTCCCACGATACAATAAGTCAGCAAAAGTCCTAGGCTTTTGACCAAGGTCAAAACTGTATTTGATTATTAAAGAGAACATTCAAATTAGCTACCTGAAGCAAAGTATTTAGAAGGAGAGCAACAAAATACCAGGAAGGAGAACTTCCACAAGGAGTATGTTTTATCTTTAACACTGTAGATAACTTTTCCTATTGGCAGTGCATTGACTATCAAAACTACTAAAGGGGTTAGATTTAATTATCTCACTTCTTTGCACATTTCATCTCAATTGCTATGGCAACATTCAGTTGCCTCAGCAGCAATGTACACTTTAATCAGATATTTCCTCACTCATTTCTCTGTGCACCACAGCAATGTAGTCAAATTTACAGCCAAACCCTGATGCATCTGATAACACCTCTTAAGAATTAATGGCTAGGTTTCCCCTGCCCCTCACCCATAGCCACAAATATTTCTGGAGAGTTTTGTGCTCCAATGGCGAAAGCTTTAGGAGTTGGAAAATGTGTGTGCTTCCCTACTTCACTGTATCTTCCCTACTTCACTGATTTTATGTTGTCTTCTGCCACCACTCCCTTTTCACAAGGCTTCTCCTTACTGGGGAACTCTTCCCATCAAGCAGTGGGCAGGTCTTCTGGTCCCTGCAGGAACTCTTTCAGGGCTGAGAACAGGAAACACAATAATTGGGCAGACAATATGGTTCCTCCCATATTCCACCCTGCCCTGAAAAGCTTTTTGTTGGATTACTCAGCCCTGATTAAATGCTTCGTCAGAGTACATCATAGTTCTTTAAAGTTCTTGGCCCAGAAACCAGGAACATGGGCTAAAATAAAAGTAATTAGAAGTGATGAGCAGATAGTAGGGACTCCTTATTGAAATGCAGACAGTAAAAAGAGTCAGGAAGCTAAAAGTACATGGGGATTACTAAATTCAGGTTACGGGAAATCTTGATATTTCGGACATAGAATATTGTTTGGTTTGGAAACGTCATCATCAAGGTAAAGGGCAAAGAGATAAGTTCTTAATGCTGCCTTAGTGTCTATGGTGAAAAACACAGAAATGCATTAGAAGGATTTTATTTGTTTGCACTACAGTCAAATATTTAGGAAAGAGAGATAGGCATAAAGAAGTAAAACTTAATTCTGTATACCCTGAAGACTGACTTTAGACAGTCAATTTTGGGTTTTTTTGGCATTAAACAAAATATTCTACACTGCTTTTTGTTCTACATGTATTTTTCATAGCTGTTCCCCTGTTTGCATGCAATCAACTATCACAGCTCACTTTTTAATAAGGTCTCAGATTACTGCTGTCCTAAAGATTTTTGGAAACCCTGGGTAAGTACAGAGTTGTCTCGGACCATTTTCTTCCAGAGAGGTATAATGGAGTCAGAACCACTGCACATCTTGTCAATGATAACAAAGTCTGATCAGCCTCCCTGACCGTGCAACATAAAGTCACTTTCTACAGTTTATCTCCATGTGAGCCATAGCAGCTTTTCTAGAGGTTTCATAACTCAAGATACCAAAAAATATAAAAGTGTCAATTTATTAGGAAAATACAGGAATAACTGTCCACACTCTGCTTTCCATCCATGACGAGGGATCTGATCATATATTACAAGGAAGTTCACAATATTTGGGATGTTTATTATGGACTGGGGAGACTTTCTCAGCTGAGGTACCAAAACCTAACATTTGAGGGCCTATGTCATATGGCAGCACTGTCTCCCAATCAACCACTGAAGTTGTCATTTTTTTTAGGATTCTGAAGAAGAAGCTGAAAGTTACTGAATCTACAATGCTTTTTCACATCAGGACTTCTGGAGATGCACATATATTGTCTTTGAAATTAATAGGTCTAACCTTAGAAATAAAAACTATTTCAGTTTACAGGACTGCTCTCAATAGCTTAAAAAAGTATCCCCTTGCAAATTTGTATACATATTATGAGCTTTATATATAACTAAACACAATATGTAACAAACAACATTTGTGCCATAGGGGATACAAAGATCTTATAAAGTTCAGATTTTGAAACTGTATTGGAAAATAAAAATTTTAAAAAACCCAAAACTTTAAACCTAAAAATTTAAACGTCTATGAATAAGTAAAGATTACAAAAGTTTTGTAGTATAACTTCTTCCACTTAAAGATTTATTTTAAAAGTTTATTCATGTAACTTGGGAAGAGCTATGCTGATTTCCACCAGCTGAGAATCTGGTACACAGTCTTTGTAATAATAATTTTTTTATTGCTGAAATTATCTATGTCATACAATTGGAAATCTAGGCCAGACAATATATTCCTTGTTTGAATACTCTACCTGTTTGCGATGTGAAATAATCAAAAGTAAAGTATTTTCAAAACAGGTTTTGGTGAGGGTGTGATTCCCACAGGGTAGAGTAGAGTTCAATACAATGTAATCTCTAAACTAAGGCACATCACACAGTTCTGAAGGGGACACTCAGCTCGCACTAGGTTTCTTATCAGCAGTTTACAAATTTTTGCTATGGGTTGCCTTTAATTTTCAGTAATAGTTTGTTTCCTTCCCCCCTTTCATTCCTTCTTTAAGGAGATTTTTCTTTAGTCTGTTTTAACCTCACCCCACCCCTTCCCTCATTCTGAGTATAATAAACTACATTCTTTATAACTTAAGAACTCTCCTGTTTCCCTCCAGCACAAGCAGAGCTCCTGGCATCCTCCCACTGCCCAGCAGTTGTCCCTCCCACTTCTCCAAGAGCTGCTGTGATCCAGGTATTCATCACAGAGTATCTTCCTGATCAACCAAATCAAACATTTTCTTAGGAGAAGTGCCTGTTTTCCTTGACCTTGGCTCTCTGCAGCCTGAACATCTTGTCTCAAGGAGAGGACATGGAGTGTGGCACCTGTAGCTGCTGCAGGTCCATTTCTCACATGGTTGCAGAGAAAGGAGGAATTTGTGTGACAGAGAGACAGGGTAGGATGACAGGAAAACTCAAAAGCTGAGTAAAACTCTGGAGACTTTTTTTTTTTTTTTTAATTCCCACATTTCTAGTCACTTAGTTTCAACTCTAGTTGAGTTTAAAGACCCTTTCTATAAAGACTAATTATTGTTTATGCAAGTGACCATATTATTTTTTTAAAAGCTTAACCAAGCTGGAGAGTGGAACTGCTACAGGCAATGCACTGCTCAGTTTTTGTGTATGTTGTGCACACACACGTGTGCATGTGTACACAGAATATATGTATGCTCTTACTGTAGCACTAGTACTCCCTAAAGGTATTATTATGTTGTAAGACAAATTAAAATTAAACAAGAGGCAAAAGTGCACATGAACTGAAAACTGTTAAAAAATGCCTAGAGGCAAGACAGAAGTGAACAGCAGGAATTTATCCAGCTGTGGGTGCTCTGGAGTTCCTCTGGGCCAACTGATTGTACTACCATTTCTGCTGCAGGAAATGCAATTTAAAATATCATATAGGTGGTGTGAATTTCAAGCAAAATGACATTAATATTTTTTTTTTCTGCCTGTAAGATAAAAATGAAGAGAATTTCTGTAAAAATCATTAAGCTACAGGACTGAATGAAGAGGGATGGAGGTAATACATGACAGAAGAGATCAGAAACAGTAACAGAGATATCTACCCAGGTCAGAAATGTGATAGCAGGTAGGTTTGCTGACAAGTGCATCTAATAATATCTGGAATCAGTGGAGTATGAGAGATCAACTTCGAGAACTTTTGTAAAAAAATCTGTCCTGATAAGAGTATTTGCTAAATGCAAAAGGGTTTTTTTTCGTACTGGAGGATGCAATGAGACCCTGTAAAGGATACCTGAGATGTGCAGAACTGACATGGCCAAAGGTCTGCATACTGAGATCAAAAACAGAATCATAAACAACTACAGCAGTAGTAGCATGTGTTAAATGTATACTGAATTTGGATTTGCAAATCACATTTTATGTAGGTGTAAATGGGTGCGCTCATTAGAGGTGAAGGTGATCAAACTGAGTAATTATTTATCTTTGTGAGTAAAATTGTTAGGTTTACTACGTCCCTTCATTCAAACCTTAAAACAATGTATCTCACAGAGAAAGAATTTGCTGTGCAAATTATTACCTGTTATGCACTGAGAAAGAGAATTGACATGGCTCAATGTCACAGTCACATAATGAAATAAGGAACTGTACTCCAACCAGTTAATTCAGTTATTTTCGTGACAGTGTTATCCAACAGTTATCACCATGACAATGCATCTTTGTTGACTTAGAAGTGCACAGAAATGAAAGAGCATTTGGACATGGAGACAAGGATATGAAGCCACGGTAGGAAGGAAGATTAGAAATGTAATTCTGTCTCATTTTTACAGTACTGTAATCCCAATGGTACCACTGGAAGTGCTCCCAGTTTCCATCAAGACAAAAGAAAGCATGTCTTCCTCTGATTCTATGTACTTGGAAACTATATCTTTATAACAGCTGTATTTATAGTCCAACTGCTATATAATGAAAGGAAATACATGGTAACGAAAAATAAGTATTAGCTCTTGCATCAGAATAACACGACAAATAGGATGTGGCTTTCTCCTGGTGAAAATAGAAATTAATCTTCTTTTCTGTTTTGAGCACTTTGACTCCAAGTGCAAGTCTTATAATCTAATTGGTATTGTGGAATCATATAATGTTTACATTGGAAAAGACCCTCAAGATCATTGAGTCAAACCATTCACCTCATGCTGCCAAGTCCACCACTAAACCATGTTCCTAAGTACCACAGCTACATGTTTTTTTAACTACCTCCAGGGATGGTGACTCAGCCACTTCCCTGGGAAGCCTGTTACAATGCCTGACCACCCTTTCAGTGAAGAAATATATCCACTCTAAACCTCCCCTGGTGCAATTTGAGGCCATTTCCTCTTGTCTTTGTATCGCTTGTTACTCGTCAGAAGAGACTGACCCACACACGTCTACAACCACCTTTCAGGTAGTTGTAGAGTGGTAAGGTCAGTCCTGCGCTCCCTTTTCTCCAAGTTAACACCTCCATCTCCCTCAGCCACTCCTCATAAGACTCTGCTCCAGGCTCCTCTGTCCTTCTCTGGACTCACTCCAGCCCCTCAATGTCTTTCCCAAACAGAGGGCCCGAGAACTGGACACAGTACTTGAGGTGTGGCCCCACCAGTGCTGAGCACAGGGGGACAGTCACTGTCCTGGTCCCCCTGGGGACACCATTGCTGATCCAGGCCAGGGTGCCATCGGCCTTCTTGGCCACCTGGGCACAGCTGGCTCGTGTTCAGATGCTCTCAGCCAGCATCCCCAGCTCCTTCTCTACTGGGCAGCTTTCCAGCCACTCTGCCCGGAGGCTCTTGTGCTGCCTGGGGTTCTTGTGACCCAAATGCAGGACCCAGCACTTGGTGTTGTTGAACCTCACACAATTGGCCTCAGCCCATCGATCCAGCCCATCCAGATTCCTCTGCAGAGCTTTCCTGCCCTCCAGCAGATTGACACTCCCACACAATTTGGTGGTATCTGCAAACTGGCTGAAGGTGCCCTCAATCCCCAAATTCAGATCATCAGTAAAGATATTAACCAGAAACTGTCCCCAACACTGAGCCTTGGGGGACTTCACTAGTGACCAGCCACCAAATGGGTGTAGCTCCATTCACCACCACTCTCCAGGCCAAGCCACACAAACAGTTTTTAAGTCAGTGGAAAGTGCATGCATCCCCACCAATGGCAAGGTCGTTTATTCAGGAGAATGTTGTGGGAAACTGTCAAAGGTTTTACTAAAGTCTAAGCAGAAAACATTCACAGCCTTTCTCTCAACATACAAAGCAAGTCACCCTGTCATAGAAGGAGATCAGGTTGGTCAAGCAGGACCTGCCTTTCATAGGCCCATTTTGGCTGGGCCTGATCCCCTGTTTGTCCTGCACCTGCTGTCTGATGGCACTAAAGATGATCTGCTCCATGACTTTCCCCAGCACCGAGGTCAGACTGACAGACCTGTACTTCCCTGGATTCTCCTTTCCAGTCATTTGTGTAGATGGGTGTCATATTTGCTAAGCTCTTGTCAATGGGACCTCTTGGGTTACCCACAACTGCTGGTAAATGACAGAAGGTGTCTTGGTCAGCACTTTCACCACTTCGTGCATATTAAATCCAAGTAGCTGAGATTCATATAGTTTTTTCTATAAGAAACTAAACAATTTGTATATATGAAACTATTTTTTCCTCCAGAATAGAGCTCTGTGAAACAAATCTAACCTTAAATTAAACAATAGCCTCAAAGACTTCTGACTTTATAGGGCACTTCCATGCTTAAAAGCACAGTGCAAAATGTACTGGTTTTGCTCAACAGATCTGCTCTTTGGACTAAATCCAGATTTCTAGTTATTGGGAGAGACTTTTACTTCTGGATCAGGCCCCTTGTGTATATTCACATTCATGTATGATTACTTTAGTGGAAAAAGTGGTTTTATTCCCACTTATGATGGAGTGAACTGAATTCTCTTTTGGCATTACTTACTGTATCAACAATGAAATTTATGCAGTCGCAGTGCATTTATATTCTGTACTATAATAAAACTGCATTATCCCAATGAAGGGTGGCAGAAAAACTACTAATGTTTAACTGGGAGCATCTTTAGTAATAACAAGATGCATAAGATAGAAGGAATACAGCCTGGTCTCTTGAAGAACACTTGAGTTTTCCAAGTTATGCAGTTAAAAGCTATAAAATATATTTTTATGAGTCAACTGAGAAAATTAGATAAATTCTATGAGACTTAAAGCATGTGGAAATCTATTCTGCCATTCTTAACAAAGTAATTTTTCATGATGCAACTGAACTGAAATAGTTCCTTTTGTGAAACAATTAAATTGTTAAAGTATTTCTGAGTATGAGTAGAACGCATTTAGTAAAAATCACTTGTACCCTTTCTATACTGTTGCTTTCTTTGGCAAAAATTTGGCATATACTGCATGTTGATATTTTATTTATTACATGCAACATTTTAAAGAACATTTGAGAAAAGGGTATGAAAACTAAGGTGTGTGTTCATGTGCATGTTATAGTTGAGACTGCCAAAGGTGCATGGAGAAATTAGACCCCTAGCATTTATTGAAATTCCATGGAAGGTAGGCCCCAGTGGCAATCCCAGACTATGCAAAGAACAGAATTTCTCAGCATTTATTCAGGTATGCACCTTAAAGCAAAACTTCGGTGTGATCAAGTACCGTGCACATAGGATTGAGCTTTGCAATTTCCTGAATAGCTTTTATGAGGAGGGCTTGTGCCTTTGCCTTTCTCCTCCCTTTGCCATTTATGTCCTGCTTTCCATTTTCCACTCCCTCCTTCTTAAAGCCTCCCCATCAGCGTGCTGGACTTAGCAGGAGCTGGGGTCAGGGTGGTGATCAATGGCTCGGGCGGTTCAGCATTCAGCCATTGATCACACTGAATAAATTCATAGATCTCAGCCATGCCATCACCAGCAGCTGCTTCTACTTAGCCTGCCAACTTTCTGTCACCTCGAGGATTCAATGAAGTTCAGAGGCAGTGTGAGAAGGTTATATAATTCTGTCAAGAGATCATGTCTTTGATTTTTTTCATCTCTTAGACCTACATGTCTACCCTTTGGGGGTCTATCACAGACTGAGAAGTTCCAATATATTACATACCATAACACAGCAGTATAAAGAGTGCTGTATAAAATATATAAATGCCCTTCCTTTGAACAGAATAGCAGGAGCTTTCACTCCTTTCTTTCATTAAAAGAACATTACCTAATGCTGAAGAGAAACCACAGCTGTATTCATATATGTATGCACATGCTTTGCTTGTAATTTGAAACACATTGTCAGATATTATCATATCTAGTGTTCCTTCTCTCACTTATATTTAAATATTCTATATCTAATTTGTAAGAGTAAAAAGTTACTTTAATCGCTTGGATAAAATATTCACAGTTTAGCAACTTTACAAGGAAAACAAAACATGTTTCACCAAGCCATTAAAAGAACACTGGGAACTCGAATACCACTTTCTCCTCTAAAATCTTGTTGTGCAGTGTAGCTGACCTTTTTTTGCTCCATTTTTCCTGTTTACTTAGCACGGGTAGTTTGTGCTCTTGCTCTCATACACTGAGGTACAAAGCTGCCACACTTTTGGATGTTACCACTTCCCAGCCTCACACCCTGCCCCTCCGCTGGAAGATTGCAATCCCACCCACAGTCCCAGGATCAGGGCAAAGGCTTTCCACAGGCAGTTTAAATTAGCAGGCAATGTGAATGTAGGTGGCTCAAGTACAGACACATGCTCCCCTCACTCATCCCTGCAGGTTGACAGTAATTTCCAGCAGAATTGTAGGATGGACAGCTGTGAGCATGAATATCTGAAATCATGGCAGCGACATCTGGCAGAGCTTGTCTGTCCCAGCCCCACGGCTGAAAGGCTGGTTGGCAGTGCAGGCTCTGCAGGCAGGGTCTGCTGGAGAGAGGTGCTGGAAAGCTCAGGACTACAAATCCTCTCCAAAAAACTGGCAGCAAAGAATGAAAATAACCACAGTGCACAGAACAATGTTGTAGCAAAGTCGGATTTCAAAGTTTTAAAATAATGTTGTAATGATTCACAGGATTCAGGATGGCTGAATGCACTGGGCTGAGTTCCTGTTAGAGGAAAGGATGTGAGGGGGGAATATGAAAGTATTCATGATTAATAATGATGGCTGTGATAGTAATATTCTCTGGTCTTCTAAATGATGCTTCCAAACATTTATGGAGGAAAAAAAAAAGAATTCTAGATATTTTCTAGGAATTAGAAAAAACCCTTCCACATTTTTCAAAAAAATCTTTTCTTGAATTGGTCATTTTGAAAAAATTCTAATTGACTGTGTCCCTTTTAATGATACACTTTCAAAGCTTTATGAAATCTCCCTGTTAAATGAGGCTACTACTTTAACACATTCAAAGAGGTCTATGCAGCTTGAAAACGGATTCAACAGCCAGGAAAAGAGGCCATATTCTGTTATACGAATGCAGTTCCAGGGCTTTAATGAATCCAGAGAATTTACCAATAAACATAGTACATAAATTAAGTTGATTTAGTATGCAATCTGCAATTTAAAAGCTGATTAAATAAAGACTTAAAGCTTCCTATTCTACTATCTTGCAATTTTTATAGTTTATCATAATAAAAAATGAAAAGAAAGTGGTATCAGTCAATATTACAGGATTCCATATTAGCTCTTCACATAAACCAGGTGCAAGCAATTAAGAATATGCTTCCTGTGTTTTTAAAAGGCTCTTTGTCTATTATCTTTTATCCATTCAGTTTAAAAGAAAAGAAATATCCATAGCTACTCCATACAGTTCTGGATTTTTGCTGCCTGTCTTGGCTATCTGGATGCATCAGCTCTCTTCCTGTGTACTTGGAATCTTGTAAGGCCCATTTGAGTTCACATTAGAAGAGATAAAATTTTAATAAAAAGTTATAGGAGTAATATTTTAACAAAACAAATTTTAATTGAAATTAACTCAAACACAAACATCTTTCCAAGTTAGGTTTTGCATACCCATTTCAAACCATTTCAAACCCATTTCAAAGCAAAATCCATCACTTGAACTAAAACTAAGGTGGCATTGTCACTTTAAATCACAATTCTGTATTTCAGCAATTGGCATCTCATGAAGTGGTTGTGCCACTTGCAAAATATTCAAGGACAATATTAAACAACATCTACAACTTTCCCAATGTTATTTAAAGAAAAATTAGGTTTTCTATCTCTCTAATTTCTTTGCCTCTTCAAATACTGTTATTAACATTCTTTTTCACGTATCTTTGTTTCCCCTCTTTCAATTTTAATTATTTTTTTTCTTTCTAAATTAATCCTTTGTTTGAACTGTTACTTTTGAGAGAAAAATAGAGTTGTACAACAAGCAGCTGAATATTTTCCAGTTTGCTTTGGGTCTTTTCATGTTCCTTCTCAGAGGCCAGATCCGACAAGGTGCTGAGCATCAGGCAACTCACTGGAAGTTGAGGGTGCTGAGAATATCTCAGAAGAGCCTAGCATATTGCAGCATCATGCATTGCACAGCAAGTTCTCCAAGTGATGACTATTTATGTTTCACTGAATAGACTTAGCATAAATTTTAACAACTCTGATATGACTGGGATTTTTTTAATGGGCAAAGAGGAGGCATTTTTCATGACCATATCACTCAGCACTTTGAGAATGAAGTGTACAGCAACGCCACCCAAAATGTCTGGCAAAGAACCAGATGTCACAGTAACAAACACACAAACACTGGAATACATTAGAGGCAATTGCAAGGTATGTAAGCTCCTCAGTGCTGAGAAGGCAGCCAGATCACTGAGAGTCCTGCCTTAATCAAATAATAGCACAAAACAAACTTACACACAATCACCAAGAAACCACATGGATGACCCCCAAAGTACTGGACACTTTGTACTATTCACCTGGATTGTATTTTTTATGTTACAGATGCAGCATTAAGTAATATTCTAAATATGTACACTAACTAAATAATAAATTTAAATTTTTTTTTTAATGCAATGTTAGCCTAAAACACTTACAAAGTTTTGATCTATTACACAGATAGTTTATATTTGCTGTTTTATATATTTCATATATTTTCCCAGGATTTGCTTTGATATAAGAAAATTCTGTTTATGGCTAAGTGTTGGCAATTACAACTATCCCTAAAGCAACTTAACTCAAGGATATATTGATGCTTTTTCTATTCAAATGGGTGCAGTCAGGTTTTATCTACTGTACCTATCCATATCACACAATCATGGAATCACAGACTCAGAGGATGCTCAGGGTTGGCAGGGGCCTTGAAGACCATTTAGTTCCAAACCCCTTGCATGGATGTGGACACCTTGCATTAGACCAGATTGCTCAGAGCTCCATACAGCCCAGCCTTCCAGGGATAGGGCATCCACAAGTTTTCTGGGCATCCTGTTCCACTGCCTCACCAGCCTCCCAGTAAATATAACATTGATATAACACAGTGATTTTTGTTTACATTGAATGCTCTAGCTACAATAACTTCTTATAATACAGAACCTTTCCTTATGGAGGACCCACCCAAATTAAAATCTTACCCTCTTTGTGAAACCTGAATCAAACAGCCCCTCCTGATCATAGAAGTATCAATACAGACAGAGATACACTGCAGAAACAGCGGGCCTGTGGAAAGCTGAAAAAATTTGTATATGAAATGTGGTTTGAGATGTGGTTTGAGATGTGGTTTGTCTAATGCATAAATAGCACTGCCTTACTTTTTGTTAACTTCATGTGAACATCCCTTAAAAACCAAACTTAAGCAGTGTCCTTTTTCCTCATCCACCAGGTCCACAGCAAAGTCCACAGCCCAGAAGAAGTGCTGCAAACCTCACCCAGAACAGCCGTAATCAGGGCTGTTACCATGTTTCTCTTGGTAAACATTGTGCCGATGATAGAATCTCAGTAGTTTGCCATGCAAGAATTTGTTTAGAAAATGCCAGCAATAGGTTTCCATTCGAAAATAAGTATAGCCCTCATCTAATTACAGAATGACTTTCCATCTGTTATATCCTCTCAAAATTCTATACCTATATATATACACACACATAAGTCTAACATTCATTAACCCTATATATCATAAAAATCTATTAAAATGTAGCTATGTTGACTTCCGAGGCAGAGAAATGGCAAGCATTTCTTCTGAATTTACACAAGAGAAAGGACTAAGGGATACTAGATCAGACACCAAAAAAAGCAAAAAAGCTAACAAACTAAAACCAAGATTGTTAAAAGCTCTTGCTCCTAAAATATTCTTTTGCCTTTTGAACTACTCAGCTTATATCAGAAAACATCAATAAAAATATTTTACCCTTCATAACTTGCTCAGTTTTAGCAATTAAGAATAGTTTTTCCTAATCACAGTATTTTTGTTTCTGCTTTGTTCTTTTCTAAACATAAATGCATATAATTTTTTTGAGTTTAATATTTTCCTTTATCACATCTCTTCCATCTTTTTGATTGGACATGATTTCTACTGCCGGTGCTTTGCATACTTTGAGCTTTCAACAACTTAGACCTGAGATTTGTATTTCCTCCTTATCATTCACACATATGAGAAAAAAAAAAAAAAGAAAATGTATTTCTAAATAAAAAACTTTTTGACATTTTACTGTGTCCACAAACTTCTTTCCATACTTACATTAGTAAGAGTCTCAAACTTTCCTGTCATTAACCTCTTAACTGTTCTATATTCTGCTTTCTCTCTTTTTGCTTTACATTCACCAACTGACTCACTAAATAAAGAAAAAAGTGAAGTGCTTTGATTAGAAAGGTACAACGAAGGCTAAAGAATGTTCTGTTATGGTTTGGCTTCTCAACTTGTTTTTAATCAGTTTAAGGAAAATTAAAAACAGCCTCTTGGAGATAAATACAAAGACACACGAAAATAGGGATTGAAAACATTTTAAAACTATTTTTAAACTGAATTTTAATGAAAATATTTAATTTCTGAGAAGATATATCTTTAATAATAAAGAATATCATAGTGTTCTCCACATGTAGATCACAAGGCATGGTACTGATGAAATTGGGTAACTCAAATTTCATAGAAATGGCACCACAGAAAGGTAAAATGGTGCTCAGCCATTGAGTCAGGTACAACACCTGAACCTGCAGCACCTTGATGCTGTATCTGCTTGCCAGAACTGTCTCCTCCCTGTTTTTTTCTCAGGTAAACTGCTGAGGGTAGTGAGTGAGATAGGAGATAAGAGGAAATCTAGACTGTATTCGAAAATGAATATCAAAGTGACATATTGAGGTCTCCTCAAGTCCACAGTCAAACTGGCTGAATAGGGGAGCTGAGCACGAAACCCCTGGGTAGATATGGGAGCTGAATGGAACAAATCCCTCAATTACATACGATTTCTATAACTTTATTGTTATCTAAAATTAATTTGGACTCTTCCATAGAATAAGCCAATCTAGAAAGTTTGCAGTAAAGCTAAATTAAGATGCTTGAGAGAGCTCTTGCAACTGAAGTTTACTCAAAATTCTGTTACAAAACGTCTGCCTGAATTTGGGAAATCACTCTCAAGTCTGAGATTATACTGTGTAAATATCATATTAGGGTAAATTCACTGATATTGTCAATGCTTTATTGATTTTCTGATGTTTGGTGGAATTTTTAACAACTTTGCTGTATTCTTCTGGGTTGTTTCTTGTAATTTTGTATATTTCAGTTGATACCCATAAAAATCAGTGTGGTTTTATGACTTGCCCTGTTTCCCCTAAATCCCCTTTCCTTCTTAAAAACTGATATAAGATGTTCTATCAGCAAGCAAAGCTTCTGGTGAATTTTGTGATCCCTTCTATCTTTTAATAGTTATTCAGCATCAGCATATATCTATACATCAGCAAAAATTTCCTTTTATCTTGTGAATTTCAGACATTAGATGGTCATCTCTCCTGGAAAGGCACCAGATTAGTTTGTTCTACAGATGCTTCACAGTGGAGTTCTCTTTTTTAATAACTTCCTAATAAGTAAATGAATGTTCTGGTTTCCACCATTTGAAAGCGCCTCCATCAAGGTACAAAGGCAGACTAAGAAGCCTTTTCATATTTCATCTGATCTCAGGTCATTGAATTGATTCTTTATTTAATAGTGAAAAGACTTCAAGGTTCTGTAATTAACGTTCAGGGTACTGCTAGCACATGATCTTAGCACTCTCTGTATTAAGGAAGTGATAACTTTTTTTTTTTTTTTTTTTCTGGTGGCAGTGCTTTTGCCAGCTGTTCCAAAGGTTTACCAAAAATTGTGTTTCTGCCCTCTGTGCTCTAAAATTGCTGTATCAATGGAATTATTTTCCTATTGACACCACACTATGAAAACACTTTCTTTTGATCAGCAAAGTAACAAGCTAGTTTTTACATTGACTCACAATTAGCCTAGATGCTACTTTAATTTATTGTCTTATTGTTTTTCTGAAGAACTCCAGGATTCTTAAGACATCACTAGGTTTGCACTGGGATGTATTTTTTAATAATTGTAGTTATCATTATGTGTCATTAAAATGAAAACATCTGAAGTGCTTCAAAACAACATTCACAAGAATTTGAGAGTAAATGACACTAATCATGAGAGCACCTCAAAGTGTATAATTTAACAATACACAAAATAAGGAAAGCACAACACAGAATTCCCATATCAACTCAAGTTTTAAAAATCTGTATTGGAGCCAAGATACCTGGTGTCTTACCTAAACCTCCAGGAAATCAACTTCCAAACACTAAAATGTTAAAGATGGAGGATATAGCTACTGAAATCCTTCTTTAGGGGCTCAAAACATTTTCAGGGCACGCAGTTAGCATTTTTGACAGGGATCTCACATTAAATTGACCTTTCCTGGGGAAAAGATGCATTACCAGTAACCAGCTGCTAACCCTGCCCTGCCCTGCCTGAGTCCCAAGGCTGTGGAGGTGTGATACACTGTTTTCTTTGCTGCAGTTTTCCCAGCCAGTGTAATTCAGATGCATATTGCCAGCAGCGAGGGAGGCCATGTGATTGAGGGGGGGAAGAAAGGTGTAAAAGCACCCTGATTTTGATCCTGATTGAGCCACTGGAGAAATGTGGGGCTTTGAGGAACTACTTGGCTTCTTCAAAACATCTAAATGAGTGATAACTTTTTTGAGGAGCCTTGCTCCGAAAAATGACAGCCACACCAGCCAAGGTGAGCATTACATGTAAATAAATGAAGAGGAAACGAATCTCTTTTTTTTCTTTTTGTGAAATATTTCTAAATAACACTTAATGAGGCAGCCAGGGCTCAGGAAATGCAGCTAATCGTGCTCTGCAGACATAAAGGCGGTGACAGCTCCCTTCTGTCCTGAGCACAGGTCTACCACGCAGCTAATGCTCTCCAGCTCCTGCAGGAGAAGGTAAAGGCTGAGGATTGTTTACCATTGCCAGACAGGAAAGGTTGCCTATCCACCAGTGATTGAGCCCCAGCAGCACTGGCCTTTCGAACAGAAGGAGGCTGAGAAGATATTTATAAGTTAAGCAGCCTTCTTGTTCCTTGAGGGGAGCACACCCCTCAGCTGAAACATGAGCAGGTTGCTGCTAAACACCTTCCCTCATAAAAACCTCTTCTGGGGGGTAAAGTGGTGGAGAATAAAAAAAAAAAAAGTATATAAATGTAACACATTTATATAAAATGCAATAAAACATATTTTGATACTCATAAAAGTATGATCAACGGTTCAGATAAACCCACTGCATCAATTACAACAATACCTGTGTACTGAAGAATCCATTTAAATAATAGTTTGCTTCAGAACGTACTTTGAAGAAAGCAGAGAACTCTCTTCATTTTTGATCCTCACAAAGTGTAGTTATTTTTGGAAAGAGAACTGTTAAAAATATTAATGTTATTGGATGGAGCAGCACAGTTTACAGTAATTGCTACTGGAGTCTGGTGATTGGTGGTCAATATTTTCACATGAGACTCCCCACAAAAAAATGTGCTCTTTAGCCTGCACTAAACCAAAAAAAATACAGAGAATTTGGGTGAGGAACTGGAGAGTATAGTTTCATTTTCAGTGAAAACCACTGCAGTTCCAGAGCTAGCACCCTGGCTATGTGTCTGTATATTCTCTGAAAATAGAGCTGGCTTTGGATTGAACCATCTCTCACCAGCTATACAGAGGGGAAGTGATGTCACTCTGAAAATAAATATAGAAATGGGTTTTCTGGAAATATTTATACTTTGTTCATGGATAAAGTGCTGAATGTACAGCCAAGGAGAACTCACTGCTCAGCTTGCACCACTTGAAAAGGGGAAAGTTTTTAAATTTGCAAAGATTCTCACCCCAGGGACTTTTTTTTTTTCTTTTAAAATAACTGACTCTTGACATAACCTTGTCTGTTTTAAAGGCCAAACATTTTCCTTACTCCCAAGTGCTTTGTGAGCCTTAGGGATATATTGTCCCTGGCAAAACTGGGATAGCAATATCCTGGGAACGGGTGATTTCCATCAGGGACAAGGAAATCGCTCCAAACCACATTTCATTCTGGTTACAGCATTTTAATGAGATTTGCAAGCCCTTCTGAGACAGTCGCAAGAAACATTCAGCCCCAAACTCTCAATCAGAGTCCTGAAAGTTATTCTAATGTCTCAGCAGAGGATGGATCTTAGGACCCCAGTTTGGCTGTGATATTTCTTAGATTATATTTAGCATTGATTAATTAAGGGGTGACTAAGTACTGACCTCCCAATTAATTCTGAAAGAAGCTGGATGACTGGAAATACCTAACAACATTTGACGAGTGACTCCTTAACTGTTTCCTGGAAAACAGCTTCCAAAAATCTTTTTCAATAACTTCCAAACCCATTCACGATATGGATTTCAGCTTAATCAAGACACTCTTATTCTAATGAACACATAATTTCCTGTGAGGCTATGAGCAAGTATTTATATGGGAAATAATAAAATCATAGGTAACAATGTAACTGTTAATGTGCAATAAGAGTGTATATATGTGAATGCAAATGAAGGCACCACCATCTATCTCTCTGTGATCATGCCTCAGTCACTAATAGCTTGTTTGCAAACAGTGGTGCATGGATCCAGATATTCCACTCCGAGTGAAAAAGCAGCTCATTGAGAACAGGTTCTATAACACCAAAAGGATAAAATAATAAGGGGCTGTTAAAGAAACAAAGGGTTAAGAAGCAAGTCTTTAGGGTAAAAGGTGATTTAAACTTCATCAGAAATGAACTGTGATTCAGATTGTGCTGTTTTTTTCAGTTTACACATTTAGAATTAATGTAGCATGGATTATGTTGCATAAAGCAATGACAATACATGAATTCTACTCGTGGAAATTGCTCATCCATCAGGCAGTGTCAGGTACATTCAGAAGCACATGCATTAAGTTCTGCACTGTAAGTTCAAGTCATTTGTATGTGAATAATGCTAGTTGTGAAATGAAAACAAGAAGAGATAAGGAAACTTTGGGATCCTTTTGCACTGACTTCTCTTTGACCCAGGAAAGAACAATGAATGTTTGCTTTCCCTTGGAAGGGGTGCCGACAAGGCTACACAAACAAAGAAGCAGAAGCTCAGCTGGTGCAAATTAGGACAGTTGCATTGACTTAATGGAACTGCTCCTTTCCTCCAGCTAAAGATGCGGACACAAAATGTTAAAGGTTCCTCTGCTATAATTTTTTCAGGACAAGGATCAATCACGAATCCTTTCACAAATCTTCAAACAGAACTTTTCCCAAGCAGATTTTGCAGATCTGAGTCTGATTTTCTGTTTCTTGAATGCCCCAAAATATTTGATTCCTCTCATCACAGTGTTTTTCCTAGTTCAGTTTCCACATTATTTTGTTGGTTCTGTAGTACTGCAATGAAAAAACCCCTGTCACTCCTTCCAGGTCCTTCCCAGTTCACTAGCAGTGTGCACTCATCTGCAATATTCAAGGGGCCCTGGCCATGTATGCCCATATGCTTCCTTCAGTCTGTCTCCCAAAAACAAACTACAGTCTCTAAAAATGAGCAGCAAAGGCCAAACTTGCATTTACCTCATTAAAAAACTGCACTCCATTTTTAAGAATTCCTTTCAGATGGAGAAACCACTTCCACTTACCTAAAAATACTTACAATTAAGTTAGATCATAGAAAGGAAAACATTTACCAGATTTTACTGCTGCCTGAAGATCTATCTCCTATATGGGTCTGAAGTGAAGTGATATCATGTTTGCCTGGAAACTGAACTGTTTTTAAAACAGTAAAAGAATGTTTGTAATAGCTTGTCATTCTCGTCAGTGCTGTTAGTGTCCAGTAAACTCGCTCCTTGTAAATCCATAGATGTCAAAGGTTTCTGTGGATCTTCTCTCAGCAAGGGTAGGGTTTGGCATAGTGTCTAATTGGGCAGAGGTGAAGGATCCTGGTATACAGATCTTGGATACTGCTGTTGTCTCTTCTGTTAGAAAGTCTGGGAGCTTTCTAATGCTCCTATTTGGCAAATGCATTTTGGAAGAGAGCCAAAAGACTGCTCTCCTCTGGCTCTTGGGAAGACTGGTACTCCAGAAGAAATCAATAGAGCCCAGTAAAAACAAAAGAAACCAAATGAAGATGTCTGTTAGTGACTGTATGACTTCTGGGCTTAGATGTGCTCTGCCACAGTAGCTTGTGTTTACTGTTCACTGATACTCAGATTAACACCACTGTTAGAGGGATTATAACAAAGAAAAACTTACGAAAACAAATGTAAAAGGGAATAGAAAAAAAATAAATAAAGAAGACTGAAACAAGAAGAAGGAAACAAGCAGAATGGGGAGAGTAGCCTGACTGGAAAAGCAGAGAGTCTTATGACCAGACACTGGGACTGAATCCTTTAGAATAAAAACCAGACTGACCCATCAGAAAACTTCATTTTCAGGAAATAAAAGAGCAATGTTAATTTGAAGAAAGCATTTTTCTTGAGGCAGGGACAGCTGGATGCTTTTTGTTAATAAAGCAAGACCTGTTAGAAGTAGAATTCCCTAGCAGTATGTGTATCTCTATCTGTACCCCCTTTGCAAAGGTCCCGTGGAAACACTATGAAAACACTAATAAATTCTTGGTTGCCACTGTAATTTTGATGCTTTGCTGAAGTTCAGAAAATGGCTGCCAGCCTAAACTGTGAACTGCTTTAAATCACTCCTATCCAGGTGATGATAAATGCTCTCTAGATTTTATCTGTAGAGTGGAAAAAACAAACAAGAATACATTACCCAACCCGTAAGATTTTTTAGAAGCTGACATTCATCTAAAGGAACACTTGAGTCCTGTCTACCCCCCACTGAAGTGATTAGGAATTTCAGCTAAATAAAGAATGAAGGTGAGACTGAAATGCCCATGTAATCAACCCTCACAAAAAATCTAATACAAAGTTAAAACTCTTTTGAGATAAGTGCAAACATGAGAGCACTGAAATAATACTGAAAGAAATTAAGGAGCCTTTTTAAAATTCCCAACTTGTGCTTTCCTCAAAGTGTAATTCAAAACTGATTAAAAGTATTAAATCCTTTTTATGCAAAGGGTTAATAACAAAATTCAAATAGTGGTGTGGTGTCCCATGGATACTCAATAATGAAAATTCAAATGCTCATTTCTTTAAGCCTTTTGTGTCCCTTTTCAAGATAATTGGTTTTTTGCCTAATTTTTGAGGCTATTTAATAACACCTCCTGCTAGACATTTCATGTAAACTCAGCAAGAGGAGGCATCGTGAGTAATAGAAAAGACTTCTGCTCATTTTAAAGCTCAAATTCATACTTTTCCTAACAAAGGAGATCCCCACTGTTAGAGTTTGGCAACCAGCGGGCCAACTGCATTGGGGAAGATTGGATTAGGGGGGCAGCTGACTGTGCAGTAAAGTCTCCACTCCAAAGCAGGATTTTTATGTAAATTCCATTACAATTCATGCTTTTTGGAGATAATGAAATGGATACAGAACACTTCAAGGTTTCCAAGTCAGCAAAATAATGAACAGGGGCATTCAGAAAGTTGATTTAATAAATTTTTTTAACATTTGGACCCTTGCATGAATAGGATTGGCATTTGTTCAATGTATCACATGGAATTTGCTTTTAATACCACTGTCTAAACCCCGTAACATTTCAGGCTATTAGTGATGTGTGAACATCAGCTATCAAGAGTTTTCCTCAGTTTAAGCTCTAATAGGCTGTAGCGTTTTCCAAGTGTTTGCCTGAAGGCAACTTTTACCAAAGAATCAGCCAAATATTTTTTGAAAATAGAGTATTTTCAACTCAACAGCTTTATTCAACTGTCTATGAATACACCACAACATTTTTTATCCGTGAACTTCAAATAAGAAGAGTCTCGGGTCAAGGGGGTCATTACAGTGATGTTCTACTCTGTTCTCTAGCATAAAGTGTAGAATTTAATTTGTCAGTATTTCCTCTGATCATAGTGGAACCATGTTTTGATATTTCTTCCAATTTGTAGGTTTGCTGATTACAAAATTAAAATGTGTATCTATTTGTATATTTTCTATCTATTTGTGAAAGTGTGCGCAGATAAAGACTTAACATGTGTAAGCACTAAGCATTTTAAACCAGAAATACTTTCAAATGTTGAGTTCTGCCTTTCAGTTCAGATGATATAAATACCTCTGGTGCAAAATATGCAGTGAGAATACTTCTACCACATTGCAGTGCCCATGCCATCAGGTCTATCAATCATCTTAAATACTAGAAAGATTAAAGACTTCATGGGAGGGCCAACACAGAATATAACACACATGTTCTACTTAAGAGCTGTGCCAGGCCTTTGGGTACTTCTCTTCTGGGGTTTTTGTGTTAATTTTAGTATTAACCTACTATTAGTGATAGTCAGGTGCACAGTGCTCAACAGGGATATCTATTCAGTAACCACATTCAAGGCAAAACTGTACTGCTAATACTGTTAGTCTCTTTATACACAACTTCCCTATTGATATAAATTCTTGTCTTAAGGGAAAGATGAAAACATCCACTTTTAGGACCTGAAAGAAGGAAAAATTACCAGCAAATATGTAAACTACAGATATAGAAAGATTAGCAAAGTTCAGAAATTGTAAAATACTGAGGTCGCTGATGTCTAAAATAGTATTCTTCCCTCTTGGTGTAAGTTTTCCTTCAAACAAGCATCTATTTATTTAAATAAAAAGGACTATTCACAATACAGTTCCTCTTCTACATATATAATCAAAACAGAAACCAGTTAGTGTTCCAAAAATGTTTCAAAAAAGGAGTCGACCAAGATTTGAACCACAATAGGGCTTGTATGATGTGAACATTTAGCTATTAAGATTCTTTAGTATGATTGATGAGGCTAAAAGGTGAGTTTATGAATTAAAGTTTGCAAGCTCTGTTGTTTAATGAAAAACATTGAGAAGCCACAGAAAGCAAAATCTGAGAAACAGCTATTCTTATTGTTTAGACCACAAGGTCACACTGGTCATATTGTATCATTTAAGAGTAAATGTAATAGGCTTTTCTGAAACAAACAAAAGCAGTAACAAGTTACAAACAAACGTGATTTGTGGGGGTTTTGTGGTTCCAAGTTGTTCATTTGGTTATAATCACATACCTTGCTTTTCCTAGGGAAATATTCAGCCAAATACACTCACTTCAGGAATAAAAAGGAAAGTGAGAAGCAACACAGAGAGAGAAAAATGTGAGGATGCTGCCCTGCTTCCATTGTATTAGGCAGTAATTACTCTGGAAAGTGCTATTAAGCTGAGGACTCCGTGGGCCAGGTTCAGCTACCCATATTCATGCAGACTTAACACACTGGCCATCAGTGAGTCCTCCTGGGCTGTGCTCTGAACATCAGCACACAGCGAGCAGTTACTAATATGAACAGTCCTGCTGACTTCAATGTAATTATGGAGGAGAAAGAAACAGCTCAGGGTGGGTACAGTCGGTATCAAAATCAATCTCAACAGGAGTAAGGATGGCAGAATCAAATCTTCTGGGCACAGCCAGTTCACTTAATGCTATAGCGAGACACAGGAAAAAGCATTTATGCCTGATAGACTAAAAACCAGGATGGGAAAAAACCTTTTAATTAAGAATGATAGGAGTGGAAAATCTTCCTAGAAGAAATAAGAATATACCAAGGATACAAGCAGAACCAAAAGAATTATAAAAGAGCCAATCTTTTTTTCTGTGTTTAGGAAATGAATAGAGTTGAATTGCTCTTTGTCACAGCGATATAATACTGTCTTCAGGTGGTCATTGTTTCCATGTCACCTTTGAACCACGCAAAACCCTCGTCAACATGCCCCTCAAATATTCTGTTGTTTTCTTTCAAGGAGTGATTTATAACACTTCACAGCAAGGAATGTGCCACATCCATTAAACATTAATACTGAGTTATAGTTTTCTAAATCATAGCTATCCGCTTTGTAGTCTTGTGCTTGACTTGTATTTCAGGAAAAGAAATATATTTTTCTGTTCTGCCATTTATTTATTCAGCAGTGGGCTCTACTGAAATCTCCCAAAAACAATGAGAAAATGTCTTTTTGTTTGTTTTTAAAAATACCTGACTTTGCTTGAAATACACAGTGAGAGACAGTATAAATATGAGTAACCATTTGATAAGACTTGAACTGAGACCACAGCACAATATGTCATAGCTAGGACAGCTCATGAGGGCTGCCAGAAGAATTCCCTCCAAAGGAAAAACCCTACAATGACCTTATATGGAAAGATGGGAGAAATCCAGATAAAGTGAGATTTTTATTTAAACTGGAGATGAACAGTGGTTTTGACAGAGAAGAGAGATGTTTCCATGGGACAGCTGGTCTCTACTGTCCCATCACATTCATAGGTACTCCTGCCTTTGATGCCTTTGCTGAATACAATTCACTTAATCACTTGAGCACATATTTAAAATTATGTACAAGAATAATCCCAGTGAAATGAATGGAAGTAACTACGTGTTTAAAATTAGACACATGCTTATATATAAGGCAGAATGAAGCACATAATCCTCTCAATGTGATATTTTCAAGTTGTGCTTGAAGCCTGGTGAGGGAAAACACATCCAGTCCCAGAGCAATTCACAACACCTTACCCATCTTGTCTGTGACACTCACTCCAAGCCATTGGACCCTGGATCCATGGGGAAGAGACTGCAGCGTGCTGGAGCCATGGGCTGCATGGCTAAGCAGCAGAATCTGCTGTGCTCAGAAAAACGCATGTCTTAGGGGAAGGATTCGGAACTAATGCACTCTAGAGCATTCCTAAACTCAACAAATCAATTGATCCAAGTATTAATTATTATTTTTTTAGGACAGCAGTATTTTCCCTCCGAAATCTAAGCACAATCTTCCAGCTACCATCTAGTTATACTGGACTCCACTCTTAAGCACCCAGCACCCAAAGAGTGGTAAAAGCCCTCGTGCCAAATAGAGAGCTCTGGAATTCATTTGGAGACCCTGGGGAGCCCCAAACCATACCAGTGTCTAGTATATACTGTTTATTGTCAATTTTGTAATCTATGGCAGTTTTTACATTTCAAATGCAAAGAAGAAGTCTGCACTATTTAACGTGAAAGAGAAGACAAAGCAACCCCATCTCAACATGTGCAGTAGACAGTAAAAGCATTTCTCTACATGCACATGAGGAAATTAACAGCATTCCCCACATATTCATTCAAAGCAGTGAACATGCTGTGCTGGATGCACATATACATTAGAGAAGCAAAATTGCTTTAAATAATCAAAATACACAAAGGAACATTTTTCTGTGTGGCTGGAAATAACCCTGACAAATGTTAATGTTTTGCAAATGAAAAACATTCTTTAAGAAGCAACATAAAAAACAGAGCAAATTCTCAGATTTGCTTACAAAGTCAGCTCCTGTATTAACCTGCCTTTTCCAAGCTAGATGTATACAAAGATCATTGTGTGATGAACAAGTACATTCAAACTCCTTTTTTTCCCCTGAATTATAAATGTATTTTGGCAAGATCCAGAGAAGGTCAACAGCATGATTAAAGATATGAAGAAGTTCCATATGGTGAGATACTGTAGAGAAGTGGACTACCTGAGTTTAGCAGCAGATTTTGCTGATGTATAAAGTAATGAATGACAAGGACAGACCTATGTATTTCTCCCTGTGTATATCAACAGACAAAAGAGCTTCATCCAAATTAAGGAACAGTGTTTTTAGTGTCCCTGCTATTATGTTATTCAGCATATAATTAATCAGTGAAATTCGTTGCTGCAGTAAAATACTGAGATAAATTGATTGCAAACAGGATTAGTCACACACGGGTAAGACCAACATACTGATTAAAACTGAACAGGACGATATACAGCCTCCATTTCTCGGGCTACCAGTTTTGATTCCTCAGAACACAACAACTGTAAAGTTCAGCAAAAAGCCTTGCACTGGTATTTTCTGGGTAGGGGAGAAAAAGCAACATACATTCTGTCATGGTCTTTGAAAGGTGTGAAACATCAAAAAAGAGGGCTTACTTTACTATGACAATTTCTATATTACAGTTGCCTACAAGACATTTTTTCCTAATTGAGAATACTGACAATATATAATAAGTAAATAAAAACCGAAATTGAAAAGCAAGATTGAGTTGCAGCTAGTGTCTACAATAAATGAAGCTCAAATCCTGCTGTTATGTTTCTGACAACTTTAATAACAATAGATCATCTTGTTTTAGTTGCTCAGTGAGAGGGGGCTGCAAGGTATGTCACCCACAAGAATGACTAATATGTTATGCTTATCACTTCAGAAGCAGAACTATCTGAATTCTGCTTGCCAATTACAGGGCAGTGCAAATTACCCCGACAGCACCGTGTGTTCTTTCTATACCTTGCTTACAGGCCAGGATTGCTTAGTCCCAATGTATTAATAAGTAAGTGCAAGTATTTCAACAATCAGCATTTTAGCATTTGCATGCAAACTCTCATGCTGTGTAATTATACACAGTGCTGGCACTCAAATTAATTAAAGCTGATTTCTCTGCGACTGCAAACTGGTCATATCCCCAGACTTGCTCTGGTATGAAGTCATCACCCTATATTCAACATGACACTTTATGTCCCTAGCATTCTTAGCAATGCTAATATGCAACAACTGTAAATTAGGCAATATTTTACAGAGCAGCTGACAACCGCTGGTTCGTTGTTGAGTTCCTCCTCCCCCTCCCCCCGTCACTTTCCACATAAAAGTAAGAAACCAGTTATTTCCATTGTGCTTGCCTTGTAATTATCTGAACTAACAATGTAAACAAATTACATACATTGTTTCAACAGATACTCGCCCATGTTTGATTAGGGGTTACAGAAAACTTATAAAACACAAAACCCAACAACAACATCAACAATGTTTGTTTGATGCTAGCATGCAATTAGTCTCTGACAATTTCAACGTTAATTTAAAAACTCCTTCTCTTTCTCTTTTCCCCTGAAATGGCTTTTTAGTTTTAAAAGGCATGCTCTTGCTAGTCAAGAATAGGGAACTGGGGAGGCAGAGCAGAAGAGCTGACTGTTAGATTTCAGGACTTCTCATCAAATAAAGTGGAGCTGTAGAAGAGACAGTTCTTTGCAGCAGAGATCCATAAATGCTGACTTCTGGGGCAGTGCTGAGTTCCAGTCTCTTTCACAATAAAGTTGCCTGCTCTGACTTTATAATTTGGTTGAAAGAAGTCCTTTCTTAATACATTTTTTCAGTAGAGATCTCCTCTGCGAAATTAAAATATTATAGTGATCTTTTGTCTTACAAATATGACTGCAATAGGACCATTCTCCTATAACCTTATGAAACAGAAAATAATATAATCAAGCCCATTGGTATTTTGCATTTACAAAATTTCATACAGACTGTTTTTCCAGCTACAGAACTGAATTACTCCAAGAGAGTTTATGGCTTTATTTCCTTGGAGCCATAGACTGCTCTTGGTGCAGAGCTGCTCTCCTAGAGCTTCTCCTTTTTGTGCCAGTAGGTTTACCATAGCGAGTGACAACAACAGTTTAAAAAATAATCCATCTCTCACACTAAACTAAACTCCCAAGTAGGATCAGATCTTTCTTTTTTCTCCACAGAATTTGGTCCTCAGAAAAGGCAGAGTCAAAATATGACAAAAGAGAATTGTACAAGTTGATATCCTAATACAGAAGTTTCTTTATGCTAACATAAATCAGAAAGAGAATTTCTGTATCCTAACAGTAATAATTAGCATAGGAAGTTCTCTTCCCTCAGTTGACACAGAAAGTGCTGAAATACAATGAACAGATCAAACTCCACCTTCTTTAGCCTGAATTGAAACACTGTTGTGGCTGTTATGCTCCTTCCTTCAGTGTTGAGCATGTTCAGCTTTTGCTGGATTTTAGGTCCATTTTCATCACTTATAAAAAAATTTAAATCAGAAAACTGCATGTTGGCTGACATTGTTTTGACATGGTGAGAACATGGAAATGCTAGAAAGGCTTATTTTGGGTTAACAAACTGGAGATATCTGAAACATAGAGTGATAAATATAGTCTTGGCAAATATTTGCAGAATCAACTGAGCTTAAGCAATTAGAATATTTAGAATGCCTCGGATAATGTTTTAAAACTTAGCAATGGCCACATATTCTGTGAGTCCCCATTAAAATCAAGAAACACTGAAACTAGGCAAAAAACCATTCCCATATCTTTCTTAATGCTGGTTCCTTTTCAAATGCTACATTATATTCACATACTTCTGTTCTCTACTTGGACAGGCCAGGTCCAAAGACCTGTCTCTTCTCCCAGAATCACAGAATAAGCTGAAGATCACTGAGTCCAGCTCCCAGCCCTGCACAGCACCGTCCCCAGTGACACTGCGTTCCTGAGAGCATCCTGACCTGCACTGCTGCAGTTCAGATAACACTAGAAGCAAACAGTATTTTGGGGCATTTCTTGTGTATTATGCTAGAACCATAACATTGTTTGAGCCCTGTCTGCAATGCTAATTCCTACACCCTGAAGTACCAACACTTCTAATGCTCCAATGGAGAGAGTACACATGTAGCTGGAGTTTACTCCTGAGGAAGGCATAAATCAGTATCAAAAAATGATAGACTAAAGGGAATTATGGTGCAATCGGCCTTCTTCAGCACTGGAGATATCATTCTTGGTGGTTCTGAAAGCTCAGGTTTATGGTACTAGCTATAAATGCTATGATCTTCATTAAATATCTCAGAAGACATTCAACATAAGGGATAAATTCAACCTGCAACTGGGGCAGCACAGCTTCAGCGGCAGAGTAAGAACAGGATTTTGGCCATGAAATCCTTCCTGGATTAATGCTTTCTCAAAAATGCCAGTGAACTCAGTCCTCTAATTCTCGCCAGGTCTTCCTTCACAAACCTCTGTAAACAGGATCAGTTTAGGGTGGATCCTCAGATTAGCACACGCCTCATTCTCAGGCAGATGCAGTTGTGTGAGTTGGAAGAGACAGGAATGAGAGTAGAGGTCAGTCTCTGATGCCCAGACCTCCCACAGGCCCTGTACACCCAAGAGAAGGAGATAACAGATGCAACTCAACAAAACATGACTTCAGTACAGGGCGCTCTTCCATTCTGACATGTGGAAGGCCTCTTGTGAGTGCTAAGATAAGGTGAGATAGAAGATAAGATGAGTCTGTTCACCATCTCCCAGCTTCACAGGCATGTCACCACCAACCAAATGTATACTAGAATTACTTGGAAAGAAGTCAACAGTCTGTGCCATCACGCTCCAGAGTGTGCTGCATTTCCGAGGCAGCTGAGCTACCTGAAAAAAATGATAGGCACTATGGGGCCATTGAATAAAAAGTATTATGTTATTACTGTTACAAAGAAATAAATAGATGATCACTGAAGTGATCGAGTAAACTACTGCCCTTCTCAGGAATTGTTTAGATATGCCATGCCTCTCTGGAGAAAAAGAAAATCATGCAGTATAGAGACTTTGATGAGCCCATTTAATTTTAAGTGCAGGAGCAGCTTATGCTTCTTGAGAAATTACCAAAAACTTTGTAGACAAATTTTCATCACTTCTTGTTCATTAAAAGAGATGTTTGGAAGACAAGGGCTATATAATCAAGGCTGTTAAGTGTATGAACTCTCCAAAAGGATGCTGGAAATAACAACACATGAAACAATAGTTCTTTGTTGGTTCCAGCTGCTGTCCATTTGGTTAATTTTAAAAGAACTATTAGAAATCCAGAGTCAGATGCAGATTTTCTAATCCAGTAACCATGATTTCCGTGCAGGTGATATGTGACCTAGAGCCCAACAACTGTGTTTTTGTGGTACTCCTGAGAAACCTTATATTAGACTAACTTTATGGTGAATAATTTTAAATAAATGAGATACAAAAAGTTAACCTAAGGTCTAAATATCACAATAAATGCCATCTGAAAAAAAAAGCCAAGAGCAACCATGTACATCATGCATGCAGCCACCAACTCCACAGCCTACCACATAAAAAACATGTGAAACATAGCCCTGGAAAGGACCTCTGTGTTTTCAAGGCAAAAAATTGCAAACCTCAATGTATCTTGTACATTAAACAAAAATGTGGAAGCTTAGAAACGAAGCATATATAGCAAAGTAGCCTTTCTAGCCAAGTAATAGAGTTTGTAATAGACTGTTTACCCCAAGGACACTCTGGGATTACTCTATTTTGCCATGTACAAACTGAGAAGTTTCATAACGACTGATGAAAATGACATCAGTTATTGATCATTCAGATACTAAGGATTTTTGGTGAGCTTAAAGCATAAACAGGTCAAGAGTAAAGGAGTAAGATTTATTATACTGAGTTTATATTACCAATGGGACTAAAAGCAGCAAGCTGCTGCTCAGCTTTTACATTCTGGTTCATTTTCATGTTTTGCAGCTCAAGAATCTCAAAGTTCTACATAAAGTTAACTTCAAAGCTCTAATAAGAGACTGCTGAAGCTGACAGAGAAATTGTTGAAACTGATTCTGCAGCTCACTCTTTGTGACTGAGCAGATGCATTTCTAAATTTTCCTTCCCATCATTTACCAGCTCTTTCTCCACTATATTTAGGATTGAATGCTCATTTTCTAAACATTCCCCATTCTGTTGGGTTTGTTCCACATTTGAGAATCAGTAGGTCAAATGTGCTGCAGACAATTTTGTTAGACTTGTTAAAATCAAATTGGAACTGTATGATTAATGATATGACTCATCTGTGTTGGTTTGTTGTTTTTTTTTTTAAACAGGAAAGTAAACAAGTACTTGTCTAAAGCTCCACCTGCTTTGCTGCTGTTATGGTGCTGTGCATATCAGAGAAAACAATTCCCCCTTCTCAAGGCTGAACTAAAATTAGGCTCCACCTGCAAGATGTTAGTGAAATCTTACACAGCTGCATTCCAGAGACAAGTTCCACAGATTGCTTTTGGAAAGCACTGTGCATTTCTGGCAAAATCAAAATCAAACTTGTTAGCTTTTTTTTGCCTAACTTTTCAAAAATGTATTATTAATGATAAATGTAATTATTATCACACTAATCATGCTGATAAGTAATCTCAAAAATAGATCCATTTAAAATGTAATTTTACACCCACATCCCACTGTATTTAACCACTTCTTTGCAAATGCAGGCAGTAATCATAATAATACTTAGCACTTAGACAGCACTTTATTCATTTATAGACACTTCTGTGGCACTCATCACCAGAGTAACTTTATTTTCTTTATTATGTCTTCAAAGTGCTGCACTGACATTAACAAATTAATCCTCACGGCACTTCAGTGGGAAAAGAATAAGTCTGAGCATGCACTATTTACTAAGCAAAACTGTGCCCTTATCCACCCTCAATAACCTTTTGCTCACTAACAGAGTGGGTACGAACATCAGAACATAGATCACAAGGATTACAGAGCCCTCAAAACATACTCAAATTCCAACTTTGAAGTGACAGACAATTGCTACTGAATTCAATAGCAGAAGGGCCTAAATATATATTCCTACCCTTTCTCACAATAATTTTTTCTGACAAGTGAATGCTGAATATTCCGATGTATGGAATTGTTGGAAGTGACTACACAACTGTAAACACAACAAACCTAAAACAAATCACTATATCATGTAGCGAATGGGAGCGAGTTAAATAGACTATTTTTCCCGAGGTGATGGGCTTTTAAGACCTTCATTTATAAACAGAGCTTATAAATATTGAAGACTTAAGTGAAATTTGTGTTGGTTTTCATTTGCTGTGTTTACAGAAAGACAATTGCTTGTATGAGGCTTTTAGTAATAATTTAAATGGGAAGTGGATTAACTAGATGTAAGTCAGTTAATATAGTAAACAAAAGATGAAAACAAATATTGTCTTGTTATGTATTTGATAGCCCCTCTGCAGATAATTTTAATAAATGAGAAAACATATACTCAAAATCTGGGAAGTGCAGTGTCGTTAACCAGTTGTAAAACAATATAATTGACACCTGTAACTCATGGCGGACCCACAATGGATACTTAATGTCACAATTCATTTTGCATGCTAAGATGCTAACAGAAAAATAACCGAATCAAAATAGGCTCCCAACTGCAGCGCGTGAGCAAACGTTTTGTTTACCGGGCTTCCCAGTTGTTACTGTCAAAACAGAAATATAAAGGGAGGTTTAACTTTCAGCTCCGAGGTAGTGAACTCCTCTCTCTTAGCACACTACAGACCATTAAAGACCTGACGGCCCCCTGAGACCGAGTAATTCTAGCGCACAATATAAGCAGGCACGGCCCGGCGGGGTGGGAGCGGACCGGGCACTCCGGTAAGTTTCATTCATTCGGCAGCCCCAGGGAACAGAGCATCCAGCCAGCTGCACCGGCTCAGTTCATCCTGAAACTTTACACTATTTTCCCCTCTAAGTCACTACTAATCCCTCGGGTTTACATGTTTTTTTGGGCAGCATCAGAGAAAAGCAGTGTGAAATTGCCTGAAAGCCTCTTTATAAATAAGACTTATGATATAGACCAGTTCTGTTGTTGAAAGACTGAAAGAAACGCCCTTGAGGATTGCAAGAACCATTTTACAGGTCTCCTGCTGTGATGTTTTTTGTCTCTGTCTAATGAATGATAACTTTAAAAAAAACCCCAACAAATAGACAACCATTCCCAGCTTCGTCTTCTAACTTAGTCAAGTCTGTCTGGTTTACTTTTGGTCAGCTGCAACAATACATCCAATAGAAAATATCCTTTGCTTAGCTATTGTGGCTATCTTGTTACTAACAAATTGCCTCCTTTTAATTTGTCTTACTCCCTGGAAAATTTTAACAATTTAGGACAAATTCCAGCCTGGCCATGTGGGTGTGGCTGCATTGAAGGCAACAGAAGGTGAATCCACTAAAGTAACAGGATTTGGCCATGTGCATGTTTATGAGGGGAATATGCTGCTAGTCTTGTGTCTCTGCATGTTACTCTGTGCTACAAACTGAGACACACTGAGGGTCACTAATCCAAGGAGAAATTTCAAGCTGACCCTGCATGTTGTTTAAACCCAACCTCAGTTGTTCCTGTGAGTTTGAAAAGCCATCTCATATTGGCAGGATTGTAGTTCAGGGATAAATGTTCATTTAATCATGCAAAAAGTACTACAAGGTGATGGAAAAGGTGGATTCTGCCCAACTCAGATCTTAGATGACAAACAAACCAGGTTTCATTTATAAGAACCAAATATAAACTGTGGTAAGATTTTTTTTTTTCTTTTTAATATTAAAACCCGGAAAATTCCTAATTCTCACAAAGAGTTGGAGTGTTTCAAATCACACCAAATGCACTATCTCCTGAGTTAATGCCTGACCATTTATCTAAAAACAGCCTTTAAAATTAACAGTCTAGGAGATGCTACCTACACAGTCCCATCTCAATGACTTTTCTAGCAGCCATGGCACCTGCTGCTGCTGTTGATAGTTCTCAAGTGAGTACCACACAAGAAACATCCCTAATGCCCACCAAACATGCAAAGTGCCAGTTGTCTTTGCCTTTGGGAGATCATGTTTGGAAACTTTGCTTTCTCAAGGTTCACTTTTTGGGGAGGTTTGTATGCAGCAGCTGATTACACAACAGCCTTCAGGGCTCTAATAGTAACATTTTGAATCAGTCATTAGATTATGTAATGTTCTCCACTTGCAAAATAATCAAACATACAGTCCCTGTTTCTGAACTCACAGTTTCTATTTCTTTAGTATTTATTTTATTTTGGATAGGGAAAAAAAGGTGTTGCAGAAATAATGTCAATCAGCTTCAAGAACAAAGTTTTTTTCTTTTTGTTAACATTGGTTATAGCATTTGAACCACACTGAAGCAATTGTAAATTGGTTTACTGGCTTTCCACTAAGTAAAGTTTAAAACATCCATCTTTGAATGACAACTTTTTCTTTTTAGCTCTTGTTAATGATCTTGTCAAATATATTTACCTTTTAACTATAGCAAATGAATTACTAACTTTAAGGCACTATCATTTGTTTCGTGAAAAAAACAATGTATCTTCATAACTATACCTATATGTACACCTATCTATTTGGTACCAGAAACTTTGATTGGAAATTAAGTGGTGCTTAGGAAAAATTTATTCTTTAGACAGAAAAATGGATGAAACAAGCACAAAACTATGTCTGAATTGACGGTTCATTGACTAATTTGCTTTTGACTCTGTGATAAACAGCATCAACTCCCTTATATTGAAACCTACAAAGTTCCTTAGCAGACAAGCTGAAAAGCCATTGCTTTTTGATCATAATTTTTTATTACCATCAGTGACAAAAATCCTATCCAGTGGGGTTCATTCAAGGCCCTCAAAAGCAGAATGAGATGCAGAAGTGATAAGTGAAAAATTAAGTTTCATCCTAATAAATTACCCGAGTACTTGCTTTGGAATTACTCTGCATTTTCTCACAAATTACAGCCTATATAACACAGTATGAAATAGAAGAGAACTAATTAGTGTGAATGAATATAACTGGAAGACAGAATGAAAAAAAATCAGTATATTTCTTCTTTTTTTCTGTGGAATGGGTCCTCTCATCATAACAAATGGGATGTATATTTAATGTATGAGCATATCTCCAAAAACTACACTGCTGTCAGAAAGTGCTTAAAATCAGTCATCATCTGTAGCAAATGTTTGGATAATTCAGGCAACAGAACATTTTCCCATGTTTTTTTCCAGCACCTTTTACCTGTGCTACACACAAAACACTTGTTAACTTATGTAAGCTGTTCTTTAGAGAAGTTGTTTTCCTGCTTAGACTCAAATAGTTTTGAGTTTGCCTGGAGAACTCTGTGAAACTGTAAATTAATCTGAAAAATCATATCTAGGTTTATGGGACTTAATAGCTAGAAATGTGATGCTACATTAGTGAGCCTTACTCCTACTTATGGTAAAATCAATCATTACAAAGCGACCTTTACTGTTTACTTCCATTATTTCTTTTGTACATGGATTTTCTGAAAGACATGCTATTCCGTGCTGTAAACCTGCCCTAAAAACATTGGAGGAAGAGATCAATGACATGGCCTTAAATGCTTTGTTTATCACAGCATTTTTCAGAACAGAAGTATTTTTCTACGTGGCAGAAGTTGCTTTTGACATGCAGATCAAGCAAGATGGTCAATACAGACTGTTCCCTTTCGGAGCATTCCAGTCATTCCACAGTGGGACGCCTCTTCTTTCAGTGTCTCTAGCCCTTGGTTTCCTTTTGTACCTCGGTGTCTCACCATTGCCCCTTCACCACAAATTCCTTAGCAGAAACATTTTCTGAATTTGATCTCTCAAGCAGAGTTTCTTCCTTTCCTTTCCCTTCCAAAAAATTCTGTGGCCAAGTCTTTACTCTGACGTTCTCTTCCTGATAAGTAGTTGTTCTCAGATGCTCTAGTAATCTGCAAATTGGTGCAGGGCTTTTTATTTTAGCTGAGAATGAATGAGGAGAATAGTGAATCTGGATTGTACTGCTTCAACAATATGCCATGGCCTTTTCTCAGGGGAGAAGAATAGTGAGGGAAACTTTGGGCCTATTCATTAGTTTGACTGATATTTTTTTCTTAGTTGACAGCTAGCACTGAGAGTACTTCAAAGGTATTAAAGAAGGAACAGAGGGCCAGCACATCCATTAAATCCATTTATTTAATAAACCATAAAAAGCTTCAGAACCTGAGTGAGATGTCTACAAGTGTGGGGAGCCAGCTTTCTCTCCAACCTTTTACTACCACTGTTAGGGAACAGCAAGAACTGGAAATCACAAGCTTTTTGAGAATGGCAGCACTTTGACTTGAACAAACAACAGTGCTTATTTACAGCAGTTTGCATAGCAAGACAAGAAGGCCCAGGTTTAATGCAAACCAGTCAGACTTTCTTGAGCCAGCAATGAGCAGACTTTGAGAGAGTCCAACACAGGAGGGACATCAGTGTCTAACGTGTATGTAACGTCCTCCTCAGCGACAGTACAAGCAGGTTTGGCACAGAGCTCTCACAAAGCTGTGCTAGATCAGAACTAGATTAACTTGGCTTTACTCTCCTATTTCTTGAGACAGTCACCTCCGGCACTTATATCAGCATTCACATTCCCTTCAGTCCCTTGGCAATTAGAAATTCCTTGAGGCTAAATGGATATTGGAAGCACATGTAAACTCACTTGAAGATCTTGGCCAGTAAGACTTTGATGAATTGATGGGAACCAAGCTGGTGCCAAATCCAAACTTTCTAGAGAACCTTCAGGTGCTGAATTTGCGGCCTGAAAATATTTACATTAGATAAGTTATCACAATCTATATATCGAGTTTTGCTGGTATCTTGTCTAGTGTGCTACTGTGGCAAATGATATTAAAGGTCACTTCAGGGTGTAGAGCAGTTTTAGTTTCCTTCTGAAGCTCACCTTGAACACTTACTACGGAGGACAAAGTGAATCCAAGACCAGGTCATACATGCAACTATCTCTTACCAGCTGTTACCAGCTGTTACCAGCTGTTGGGCCACAGGTGCAGGTCAGTGGGGTCACTCACTCCACTGAGGTACAGCTGTGGCTTCAATACTGAACTGATGTTGACCAAAAACTGGCAAGGAATCGTTTGGTGCTGCTGTCCTAGTTCTCATGTATTTCATTATCTTTTATGTATTTTCTTTTGAGACTAACTGGGTGCTTTCATCTTGGCTGAGGTGTGCCAGTTATGTTTCATACTGCTACTTTTTTTGTTTATTTTAATTTGACTGCTTTAAAATTCTTTGCTTGTGTTGGCAATATTCTCCAGGTGTGTGCTGGCAGTTTTCTGAGAGGTCTTTTGTTGTAATATATCAGCTGACTTTGAACTTGTCACTCTTAGACAAGAGGTAAAGAGCATACCTGAAATTATGATGCACAATCTACACCTCACACATGACTCAGGAGTTCTGTTTGGCTTTTTAGAGGAGAAAAAAATCTGTGGCTTTAATTTTGCAAGGTTCTGTGCACTCTCCAGAGTGCTGGTAGCAGCTGTTAACTGCCAAATGCTATTTCCAGCGTTGTACCTCCATTAATCATTGTGCAGGTGCATGAATAAAAAGGGGTTTTCTGGCATGATAAGGTGTTCACTTCAAGAAGTTGAAGTTAGACAAAACAGTTATATTGATGTTAAGTCTATTCAAGATGAAGGGGCAAAAACTCAGCACTTTTCTCATGAAAAGAACAAAATAATTTGTGACAGAATTATTACAAGTTTTAGGATTTTCATAAACATCTCTAGTTTTTTATAAGGGAGACCACGGAAAGAAAAGTTCTGTACCTTTTAATACAAAACATTCTCAGGTGTTCCTAGTACTCACTATGGTTGTAGTCCCAGATTTATATTTTGCAGGTGTTCTTTTCCAAGCCAGGTCTAAAGATTGGATATTATTTTTCTCAGAGTAACTATGAAAAACTGAATAGCTGTTTTCTATACTGGAAAAAACAGCCAAAAATCCATTTTATATGGATCATGTCACACAGTTTATATTAGGTACCAGCAATCTTTCATAAAGGTTTGTAGAGATAGCTCATCCAGGTTATTCTAAAGCAAACATCCCATTAATTGTCCAAGCAGTTTCATGTCTACAAAAAAGTACGTGATTTAATACACAACTTTTGGGCTCTAGCACACTGCATGTGTTTAGGTAGGACCCAAATAATCTTAATCAAAGTGCTTTTGACATGCTAGCAAGTATTCTTGCCTTTCCTGCATGGATCACGTGAGTTCATTGTAGGCAAACAGTGCAAAGCTTCTAGTAAAGTCTCTACTGGTACTTAATATTTTCTATGATAGAAGAAATGTCAATGTCCTGTAAATTGAGTGTGAAACCCTGAATATTGTCCTGGATGGGATTCACAAAATTAGAGCTGGAAAAAGCTGAGATGTGATTTCAGAGAAAACCTTCTCCAAGTACAGGATAAGCACAAAGAGATCTCTTGTAGCTGTTCCCTGTTTCTGCATCAGGCAGTGGAGCTGGCCTGACTGGTCATGTAATGTCTTGTCAAGAGGCTTCCCTGGTCAAAACTTTCTCTGGAGGAACTGTGCTTGCCTTTAGCATATGCCACCAGCAAATTTCCTGTCACTGTTGGGCACTTTGAATCTGACACTTCAGAGTGTTATCTGAAGGACAAGAATCTAGTCCTAAATGAATATTCTCTAATTTATATCTAATGTTTTCACACAATATTGTTTTCTTAAATTTCAATCGTACTTCTTTTAATTTTCAAAACACAATTTTGTTGTTGTAAAAAAAAGTTGTTCATCAAATAATTTTAAGTGCCAGTTCCCTGCAGCAGTTCATATTCAATATTAATAGTTAGATGTGTGGCACCATCATTGTTCAGCCTGTGCAAAGCCTATTCAGAGCTGAAAGTGATTTGGAGAGGGAAGTTTCAAAGGTGACACTTGTTCATATCTCATCAAAAACCCCACTGCTCTTCTGTTCCATGAAATTTTTACTCCTATCTCGACTCTAATATATACTCTAGAAATCTGCTGTGTCCCACAATACCACTAAAGCACCTCATGAGAGTCCTCACAAAAATATTCTGCTACATCATGGATGCTATGTTAATATGTAGAAGAGAAAGGTACAGAAGACAGTTGTCAGGTACTATAAACTCTTAGTCAGCTGAATGATTTCTTCTACGGTGAGTTATGATAAGCATGAAATCTAGATTTTTCCCCCTTCAGTTTTTTTAAACATCAATTATTGAGCGGATTGCATTTTTCAATGCAAGGAAATAAGGAAATAATCTGAAACCCACTAATCGTCCATGAGCATAAAAACTCCTTTCAAATCTACCTGCAAGTGTCACATGTCATTGCTGTGAAATGGAATGTCTCATTCTTAATCCAGCCTACTGCATTATTTGCATAGGTTCACAGAGTAACAATCACAGAATGAGTCAGACTAATGGAAAACAATTTCTCTATTTTTTTTCCTTATAGCTGCTGACAGCATACAAAATGGTGTCTCCTTTCTGCAGGGTTACATTCCTCATCTGCTGGCTTACAAAAGTAGCTTTAATTGATGTTTGATCTAGGGACTCCTGTCATTGAGCCTGAGCTCTACCAGAATGAAAATAAAGGTACTGCATTTCTGTATAGCTGTATGTGTCACTTACCCTGATGATAGAAAATTGTGACTTAAAAATAGGATTGAGAAGGAGCTTTACAACCCATGTAGTCCAACCCTCTGCCCAAGGTGGGATCCAGTATTTCTGTAATTGTCAGTGGATGTCTGTCCAGTCTGTTTTGGAGATTCCACAGGCTAGATAAGGCAGCACTTCCACAGCTCTCACTGAGACAATTTTTCCCAATACCCACCCTGACCATTCCCCCCTGATATGCAGGACACACCCTTGAAAGAGCTGAAGACTTTCTTCTTCCTCTTTCACTCTCTTGGTCATGTCTTCCCTTCACTTTTTGCATCCAAGCATGTCTATCATATCATAAATGTTTGGAACAAATTTTCAAGGGCTGTAAAGCTACTTCTCAAACAAAACAGAACAGAACAAAACTAATATAGCTTTGATGCACTTATCCTATTACACCATTTCTTTTCACAGGTAAAGTGCTTAGCAGAGATAGTACTTAACTATAATAATGTGTAATTTTTTTGACACCTATAATTGACATCTTGGGACAATGTTTGGGCAGTAAATTTACAAGCCCATAATGAAGAGACTAAACTGGAAGTACCGTTATGTAACCTTTAGCACCTCTAGTCTGCTTTTATAATGAAATACCTGAAAAATTCTATGACGGAATGTCATAAAGGAAACAAAGAAATATTAAGAACAAATTTTTTCAAGCAAAACTCTGAGCAGACAACACAAAACGGAAGAAATTATTGCCCTTCTCTTGATGCATGAGTTAAAGTGAAGATTTTGACTGAAATTGAGATACAGATAGACTTAAACTACAATGGTGACAGTGATTTACATAAGCTGAAGGAGACAAGATAGACTTCCATAAAAAAAAAAACAAAAACAAAAAAACAAGCTTTTAACTGTTCATAATTTAACCATATTTCCAGTTGATTTCAAAATTCCTGATGAAGATAACTAGCCATATGTTCAGGTAGAATATTAACACTGACCTCTAAGATGGACTCTGCAAGATCCTAGAAAATACAAAATAAATATGAAGTGAACATTCTAAACATCCATGACCCAAATGAAGGGGGAATGAAAAAAACCCCAAAACCATAAAGGTGAATCAACCCCTTGCATGTCATTTTTGTTTATATTTTTATTAAAAATAATTACCTTGGCAAGCTTTGAGGTTAGAGCTTTTCTATATTAACATGTTTCTAAAATCAAAATCTAGAAGTTTTTTACATCTAAAATACTAATTGGACAGTTCTAACTGTCCAATTTTAATATTAACAGAAATATCTCATATAATAAATTAGACTCATCAGGAAGGTGATCAAACCCCAATTTAGTCAGGCATTAATTTTATTTATTTTAAACTAGATATTTCCTTGACATTCAGTTACTGTGTTGCATTGATTATTCAAATAAATTTTCACTTGCACAGCTTGAATTTATTAAAAAAAACCCCCCAACCTTATCTACTTAACCCATTTATTCTTGAATTTTGTGCAGATATTACTACTATGAAAGAATAAGTGGCATCTGATAACAACTAACATGAAAAAAGGGAATGTACAGAGTAAAAAGTGCTCTGCTGAGTGTACTCTTTTCTGCTGAAAAGAGAACTGCTGATGGACAAGAGACAGTCCCTGGAAAGTTGTTTGGCCAATAGCAGCTGTTAGGCAGTAGTATAAACCAACCTTTATATAAAATGTGCATTTTATGATTCCTAGTACAGAAGATCAAAAATTAAATAAATGCAGGAACATAATTAAAGGATTAATGGCCAAAGCTTCTACATAAAGGGAGAGATTTCCAGGGGAAAAAAAGTGTGCTATAAGCATTTTTTAATGACTAGGCTTTAAAAACAAACTTGAAAATAGAAAAACAACAGAGCTCTTGTGCTGGAAAGGTCACATTAAACAATTCCACACTGACTTTATCCGCCTTAAGAACTAGGAACAGGTTTTACCTCTTCAACTTGCCAAGAAGTGATTCTCAGCTTTGTGGGAAGAGCCATGAATCAGAGTTCCTTGTTTTCAACAGGTAGTCAAAGGAAAAGGTTCACTTATTTAAAGTAGCTCACAAATACAATGCATTTGAGGAACACATTTTATGAGTTGAAGTGCCATACTTTCATTTGTAGTCTCATGTAAGTTCAAGTGGCTATTTTAACGCTCCACTACAAGGAATTAGGATCTTCTTTAAAGAAATTCAGTTCTCTCTCTCTCCCCTCCCCCCATGAAGCACTTTCTCAGCTTGATGAAAATCCTTTACTTCTCTCTTACCATGGACAGACATGCAAGTGAAATCCCCAGTCTCTTGCATCAGTTCTTTTTTAAATAAACCATTCAAAATTTGGATGCTGGCAGGGAAAAATAGTTAACTACACCTTCTGTGAGCAGTCTGAGGGGGTTAGCCAGAGTATAAAGCAGACAACCTTTGGGATTCAGAATGGCTGAGCCATCAGGGAGCTTCCAGACACTCTCTTTGGTAACAGATAGTAAGCTCTTCAGCTCAAACTGCGTTGTCATATGTTTTATTCATGGGACATCATAAGGGCCGCCAAACAGATTATCATGTTTACATCAGGCCTCCTCAGAGAGATAAATTCTTTAATAGTTGAACTGGCAGGGTCAGTCAGTACAGAGATGCCTGCCGGGCAGCCAAATAATAAATAGATTTCCAGGGGAAAGAAAGAAAGGAAGAAAGGAAGACAGAAAGAAAGAAAGAGAGAAAGAGAGAGAAATAGAGAAAGAGAGAGAGAAAGGAAGGAAGAAAAAGAAAAAAAAAGAAAGAAAAAGGACAGAAAAAGAAAGAAAGAGAGAAAGAAAGAAATCAAACATTGAACTATTTAATGATGTCCTTCAGCAGTCAGCAATCAATATATTTTATCACTTGCTGAAAAGGTTATATTAAGGTTTCATCATTTTAGCGGCATCATCCTTTTTCTGTGAAGTGAGTAATTGCAGAGGTGTGTGGAAGAAAGCAGAGTCTGGAAAAGTATAACTTCACTGGAGCTGACAAACCTTTACAAATACTTATTTGTGATGTTGTGCTTCTTTAGTGATTTGGGTTCTGTGTGTAATCGAAGTGCCACATGGAGTTTTCCTATTGCTTCTTGCTGGAAGTAAATGTGTTTTAGCAGGCACAAGGGCACAGACCATTATTTTTTGTGCTTGAGAGTCTAATTTTAAAGCTGGATATAAGATAAAACAGGCCCAGCAGACAATAGCTATCTACAGCTGCATACATACACAGTCACTTCATTGTTTGTATTTTTGTATTAAGGAGGCAATATATGTAAACCTGGCAAACATGGGATAATTCTCATCAGTATTAACGTATGTGGCATTTAATGGTTGTAAAGACTAGCTTCACATTTGCTAAGAATCTCTCACTTTCCATTTTTATGGGAATGTTGTTAGCACCACTTAGATTTGAAGTTGTATTCAACTGTTACTCTTTTTCAAACCCTCTCCAGGTTCTTAAGAAAATTTGTTTTTAAAAGAGAGTAGCTCCAAAATTCCAACACAGTTTTGCTTATTGCAGCTAAAATATGTATACAACTTTATCTCATTCTGTCTAGGGAAATCTGCTTTTCTCTGTCCACTCTCCCCCATCCCAGTTGCTTTGATCCCTCTCCCCACAAACTTAAGGGCAGCTCTTGAAACCAACCTGCTGCCTTAAACCCATAATCTCTGATATTTTCTACTTGCTTCCCTATCTTATTCCATCAAATTCAAATTTCTACAAAATTTCAAGTGCACTGGCTTTTATTTTAGTCGTCTCTCACGTTATTTCATTTACTTTTCCAATAGCTGCATGTCCCTTTCCTTTTGTGGGCTTTTTATATTTCAATTTGGTTTTAATTTTTGTCCTTCTAAGTCTGATATTGTCAATTTCTCTCAACCAGGCAATTGGCCTGTATTTATCTTCTGATGCTGCAAACTTTTTAAGAGAATAAACTGATCATATGGGGGTGTGGAAGAAAATTAGAGTTAAGATAGGATGAAAAGATGTTCTGGGAGTTGTGTAACTATTCAGAACATTAGGTTATTTTCCATCCTGTGACACAAAGTTTATGTATAATCTTTACTTGGACACTAAGCCTTTCTGTACTTTTGTCTCCTCTCCTAAAATGTGAAGAGCAGCTCTTCCATCATACACTGCTCTAAGAAAAATGCATTACAAAATGAAATGGACAGCTACAACAATAATTTAAGTACCTCAAGACCTGCATCTAAGCTTGGGGTGTTTAGTTAAAAAATTAAGTAGAGCTGACCTGTACACTGCACCTAAGTTATTCCTTTGGAACAGGAATTACCTCTAAATTTTAGTCAAGCAATATCAGAAACAAGAAAAAAACAAAACAAAACAAAAAATTGAAGTTCATAGAAATAAAGGCAAATTGAGACCGTCCTTCAGGAAAGAGATGTCTGAGTTGTGCCTTTGGCCATGGGTAAGAAGGGAAGGAGACACTGGCTTAAAGATCTGTGAATAGCAGGAATATAATGCAGTGGCATGGCAATAGCTACAGCAAATGTTTGTAAATTGAAATACTGTTTTACTTTGGAGAGATCTGCTTATTAATTCACAAAGAGCAGACGTACTTCGCTGGGCACACAGCTTCTATTTCTCCATTATGCACAGATTCATGGCTCAGTACCTAACATGCTGGCAGACGAAAACATTTTGAAAAAAATGGTTTTTTATACATTCTGTTGTGTTAAATTCAGTTACATGGCATCTGATTAGGCTGCTGGAAGCTAGAGTGATGAATTGCAAGAAAACATGATGAGACATAACAAGTTGCAACAAAGTTGGTCAGAGTGTAAGAAATGTGCATGAGGCAGTGAGTTAAAAAGATACAAAGGTAAGAATCCAAATAATCAACTACATCTAAGTGGCACACCACATAGCGTGAGGTGCAGTACAAGAAATGTTTATTTCTTTGGTCCTGAAATGTTCCATTTTGGTCTTATAACTCTGAATAAGGAATAGCTCACGAAGGTAACAAGGAATTGAAACAGCAGCTGGGAATTGGTGAGACATAGAGGAGCTTTGGTTCCTGCAGTACGTGTCGGGAGGAAGGATGCTTTATGGGCTACCACTGGGACACCAAACTGAACAGGGCTTGTTGCCCTGAATCTTTCTCAGAGTAATATTGAAAAGACTGGTGAAATTGAGCTGCTCTTCATGTCATAGAATATATATCTATCCAAAAAAGTCAGCAAAATTTGGACTGCATTTTCCCTCTCAATTTGTGTTTCAGGCATTACACTATATTTGGAGTATGAACAGTACCTTGGACTTTTTTAGAGTGCAGTATGTTTAGCCTGACAGAGTATATGGAGCAAACACCTGCCTATTTGAAGAGAAAGTGGATTTAGGAATGATGGAATAGACTCTTGTGGTGTGCTTTGTTTAGTTTATTTATTTCTATTTACCAATAAGGCACAAGGCTTACAAACTCCAGGCTTTTCTGGTCTCCAAAGACAGGCATAGTATATTTTACAGGCAAAAGAAGGCATAACTGCTATATTTCTCTGTAATTCGGAGAACCTTCATCTTCTGCACTTTGTATATCATTTCAGACACAGAAACATCTCATATAGCTTCTGGACCTGTTTCTCAAGCCAGTAAGTAAATTCCCTTTACTGCTCTGCGAAGCATTGTAAAAAGAAGAGGAAGAATAGGGGAATCTTATATTGTATGATCATAGCTATTTGAAGAAATACAGATGGAGTATTACAAAAACATAAAGCAAAATGTGGGAGTGGGAAAAGAACTGTCTGTGCATATACATGATGTAGATTAAGGGCAAAACCAACATGAGGGGAGAGAACTGCAGCAGTAACACAACACCAGCCTTTGGGTATTTTAGTGAGGCACCAACTAGAGAAGAGCACCAACCAAAATTATAAATCCTAAGGGTAAGTTCAACAACTTCAACAACTACTTCAACTTTGCCTTTTCCTGCATCAGCTCACCAGAAAAGCATTGGTAAGAATGCTGAAAGGGAATCTATACTATTTGAAAAAAAACCCATCCCTTGATATCTCTGATACTCTTCTGATACAAGCTACATTTGGGGGCAGCTGCAATGCAACATCACTGGATGTCAAAACCCTGCACAGATGATACCTAACAGAGCAAAGAAAACGCTTGTTTTCTTTGGATTCTGTTTTTTCTCTTTCTTCCTTAACTTGGGTAATCCATACCCCATTTGCTATTGTAATAAAAAGATAAACACAGCATAACTGAGGTGGCCAAGATTTTGATTCTGTCAAGAATAAAAGACCAAGTGACCAATTTCTGATGCAGCTGTGTATGGAATCCATTTAAAAGACACCTTGGGGACTGATTTCAGGTGTGTTAAGCATCATCACAGTGGTGAACTTCTGTGTATTCTATATCTTCAACACAAAGAGAAAAGGAGAATCCTAGTAAGAGGATTCCAGCATGGCTGTATTTTCTGTAAGAACAATCTAATATGTAAAAACAGTATTACTAATTCAGACTAAAAGTCACCATAATCCAGTGCTCAGTAGGAGATGCTTAGAAAAGAGTATAACAATAAGACAGGCATCTAGTGCTGCCTCCCTACTATTATATTCCATCTCTCAGTCATCTTCAGTCACATATTCTGAGTCAGTTCTTGGTGGATTTCATGAAGTTGTCTAATTGCTTTTTGAATCCATATGAATTCCATTATCTACAGCCCCCTAGAATTTTTTAGCTGTTATTATCTATTATAATGTATTGTTTGATTTTAACCTGCTATCTGACAATATAATCTGAAGCCTATTTTTCTTGTATTATGAGAGACAGTGAATAATTGTTCCCTAATCACCTTCTCCATGCTATTCTGATTTTATGGAGTTTTATTATATCCCTCATCAGTCATCTATCCCAGACTGAAAAGCATCTAGTTATTCTTTTTACAGAAAACAGTTCCACACCTCTGATCATCCTATCTCCCTTTCTCTGTAACTTCTTAGGTTCTAACTGCAGTTAAAAAAAAGGGGAGAGGAGGAGGTTGGGAAGGAAGGTTTCTGAAATACCTGGTTTGTGAGAGCACCATGGACTCAATGAAGTAATGATTGTTCCTCTTCCTCTCTTAACAGTTTTTGCTCGCTACCAAGCAGTGAGCTATGGTTTTAGTTTTGTTTTGGTTAATTTTTTGGGTTATCTTTTTTATTTTCTCCAGCTCGCTTTTTTAATTCCAAGATCTCTTTCCTCAGCAGCAATTGCTCAGCCATTTTGGAAGTAAAGTTAGGAATGTTTTTCCTATGTGCCCTTGAGTTGGGACACAGTAACAGGACCTTCAATATTTAAGATCTGTATGGATCTTTCATGATTTGTGGGATTTGTGGTTTCCCATTTACTGCTTAGAAAGAATGGAAGAAAGCAAAACAAACAGAAAAAGAAATCTCTGTGAAACTTAAGGAGCTTTTGTGGGTTTCCTACTACTTTAATACTATACTTAATATCAAAGAAATTAAGTAGATGTCGGTCCAAGATGGGAAAATCAATTCTTATTTCACATTTAATTTGTAATTTTGAGATGCAATGTAACAGTAGTAAAGTAAAAAATTTCTGACTTTGCTATTGGTTGATTTCAAAGCTTTGATTAAACTTTTCATTTTAAATAGTTTCAATTTTATATTTGACATTTTTACCAAGGTTGCCAAATCTCTGACTGTTTTAAATGAGAAAAGAGAATGAGATGTCATTTCCTATCCATAGATCCCAGGTTTTTGAACAACATTTCCTTGAAATCTGCATCAACATTTCACTAGAAATCCACAATGCAAAGAATTTGAAGAGACAGCAAAGTCATAATACAAGTATTAGACCAGCTGTATTCACCATCTCATCCTGTATCAAATTCAGATTGTTTGCAAGACAAGGAATTTTTTTTACTTTTCTATGAAAAAGGCTGAACAGTCTGTGGAACAAAGAAACACAGGAAGGCCATGCACTGTGATTGAAAGCACAATTAAGCCCTTTCCAGTGAAAGTAGAACAGATAACGAAGCATTTCAGGCTTCACATCTTTCTTAAACTGTGCAGTCTACTTTTTTTTCCTATGCCTATTTCTTTCTGTATTTGCCTTTAGAAACACTACTACATGCTGTAAATATTCCCAACAACCACATGTTAGTGGCTGCAACTCAGCAATGAAGTCATGTTCTCTGGTCTGGAGCTGAAACAAGATCTAAACTTATTCCCACTGATAGCAGTAAAAATACTTACAGTGGAAAATATACTGTTAAAATTAGTGTCCCTTTAAGTATCAATCGCATTATTTCATGACTGAACTTATTTAGTCATGAATAAAGCCAGATACTGCAAATATTTATAACTAAATGGTGTGCTGGCAGCAATCTGTCAAACTGGAATGAGCAGGACCACTGCCATGAGTAAGTGTTGCATGAGGAATGAGCGTTGGACCCAGCAAGGCTTCACTCCTGTCACAGGGATCCGGGCAGGAGGGAAGTGATCTGGAAGGAAAGCTGCACTTTCTCTCCTTGCCTCTCTGCTCTGGGGTGCCCAGTCACCCACTGGGCTGCCCTTGGCTCCTGCCATGCCAGAGCTGGAGCCCTGCAAGGACAGGACACTGACAGGACACTCCCTCCTGCTGAGGGGCTGTGGGCACAAGTGGAAAGCAAATGTTGCTTTGAGAGGGGAGCTACATATTCATTTTGATAGGTAATTATAGATGACTGCTGTGACTAACGTTTTAAATATGTGACAGAGTTGGGATTGTGAATAAATGCTTTAATGTAAATGGGTTTGGTAAATTCTCTCAGACAAATATGCTTTTGTTCTGTCAATACAGCACTGAGCAGAACACGGCCCTACTTCTTCTTTAACTTCTCCAGTGTAATACAAGTAATAAATAACAATATATGCTCATGGGAGGATTTAGTAGTTAGGACATCTTGTTTATTACCTTACAGTATACATAATTCAAGCTTTATTTTTGTTACTTTCTTTTTCTTTTTTTTTAGTAGACTACTTTTCCATCTTCTTCAATCAGAAGTCAATAAACTACACTTTTGTCCTATGTCTAAGTTGTCAAGGTCTCTAAGAGAAAATATGTTTTAAAGGAGTAGGAGTTAATGGTCACTCCTGCACCATAAATTGCATTGGCAGACACACTAGTAGCTTGTAGAAGTAAAGATGGCTTTCTCCTTGAAAGCTCTAATGAGACTGGGGAATAATATACAATCTGTGATTCAGGTACACTGCACTGCAAATTCAGGAGCTTTTAAACAAGTTGTAATGCCTAATAATACTGGAAATGCATTCCATCCCTGGAAATACATTCCATCTGCTCCTTTTCTGAACTCAGCCAGATAAATACTTGTTATATTTGTGGAACTTAACTGCCTTTGATTTCTATTGCTTTCAAAACACTTAATGATTATTTTCTACATGTGCAAGCAAATGCCCTCAAGGATTGTCTTGAACTCAACCACAATGGATAAAAACTGAAGACACCAAAATCTCCTGGAAACTTCTTGTCAGTTTTCAAATAACAGACTTTTAACTCAGTTACTACAAATCTTTGTAATTCACATCATTATCATTAAGCATCATAAGTCTCCCAAGACAGTTACAGTCAATAGTGGTATATTAGTTTAATTTTATCTGATGCGCTTTCAGACATGTAGGCAACTGCTGATAGAAGAAAACTTACAAGGAAGGAAAGAATGAAATTTTAATACTTAATTAAAGTACTCTGGGAATGTCTTTTTGAAGGAATAAGACAACTTAGGACTGGACTTTTTCTAAACAATTAAATGAGACTCACTTCTAAAGACTAAAATTTGACAGATTTGTAGTTTTATTCTTACTACCATGTTCTTTAAAGCCTGCATGAAACTCATGGCAGGGCAGAAATCATAGCCCTGGAAATAACTCAGTATGTATATTAACCCCAGAAGGAACAAGGTTGATTTAGTCCATAACTACCTTCATCTGTAACCTGCAACCTGCTCACAGCCAGTGCAACCAGATTATTTCTTTTACTCTTCCTAATCTTTAGAGAGGATCAGACATAATAGCAGTTGCAGTAATTAAGGAATGGAAGTAGTTAATGACTAGATATCTCCTTAGTGTCAGTCTGGTAACCTTACTCTATTTTCAAGATGCAAGTGTACATTCAACTACTCAGAATCTGTTATATTTTCCAGACTACTGAATCTTATTTCATGAAAGTATTGCAAAGTACTTTCTAGTAATTAAGGGGTAAGTATTTCAAACAAGAAAAAATTAATTCTTAAGGGGAACAAAGAAAATTGAAATCTTAATAATTGAAACATATAAAATAAATATATAACATAAATTCAGATTATTTAAAATAAAAAGATAATTTGAAAATCTTAAAACATAAACTTCTGCTATTTTCATTGGAAAATGAAGTTTAACTCAAGAACAACAAATTTTATTTGGAAATATGAAATTAAAACACTCTGAATTTGTAGCTGCTATTCTAAAATAAATTACATGAAAATTATATTGCCAGTCTCAAGTTTGAACAAAAATGTTTTCTCACAATCATTGTTCCCTTTTATCTTGACGAGTTCAGAGCTTCAAAAATTTGGCAAATCTCTTATCCATAAAAATCTTCAGGGAGCTCTAGTTTTGCAGTTTGATCCTTAAAATTGCACCACCTTATTAAGACAGGAGTTTATAGATGGTTGACTATTTTTATGAGAGGTGTAGATACAATTTTACACTGTGTAGCAGCATTCTTTAGTCCAAGCTGACAGAAAACTAAAGCTTTATTGCAATATTACAGCCTCGGTTTTATACTTTTGGGTTTGACTGAGGTATAGAATCATTACAGAATGGAAATCTTTCTGCCATTTATGGCTTTTACCTTGCAATAAGAGGCGCTGTCTATTCGGCCTAGTCAGTGGTACCTGGAGCTATTGCCAACAAATGTCATCATTGGAAACTGTTTTACCAACTTCCTGGAAAAGTGCAGTAGTCCATCTTGCCTCATAATTCCTGCTTTCAAATACTGCTGTTTATTATCCTCTCATTTTGAAATACGATTATATAAAACCTGTTATCTGTTACTTGCCACTATTAGAAGACAGTATTTCAGACTCATAACTCAAGAAGTACTGGATTATGGTTATTTTCAACTGCTGAGCGCCACATATTCTGTATAACAAATTCTGATCCTTCAGTGCCTTTTAAGACAGAGATACCACTAATGAACTTTAAGAGCTGGAAACAAACTTCAGAAATTGGAAACAATTTTTTTATTATTCTCTGACCATATTCTGAAGAATCAGGCTTATTAGTTGTCTTGAAACTAGACCAGAGCTTTTAGTCCAGTTATCTCAACTGTGTCAGCTTTTGCAGAACATTTGCATCTGAAAAAGAAGTGGCTGATAACTAGGGGGGAAATTGTTACTGATTGCAATTCAGAAAAGTAGGAAAAACCAACACTGCACCCTCGATCAAGGATATCTGTACTTTACAGTCTGATGTACAATAATCAGAATTAAAACCACCTTGGATTCATATGTATTTGTTTCAGGAGACTGAGTGCAAACATGCCTTTTATCAGCTTTACCAAAGTAGGACATGCACTACCTTTTATTCAATTCCAGCTGTCCTCCTGCCACCTCCTGGGTTCACAGCTCCACGACAAACCCTACAGCAGATGGAACAGGGAGCAGAGCTGCAGCACCCGCATTCCCCCGCCAGCCTCTCACCCTTCAGCTCTGACTGACTTTGGGAAGTTAATTCCAGTTGCTGAGTTACTCAACGGGCCTTTGTGAGCCATCCCATCACAGTGATCTGGTGCAGCATTTTATTTTGTGATGGAGGTGGGCATGGATAGACTTTTGTGTAGTCGTTTTGAGAGGCTCTTACACAACAGCTAAGAGTCCTTTCTCAGGGCACTAGCGGAGGATAATTTGCAGTGATCTGAATTTTATACAAGTTTTCTAAAAAGTCTCCAGTTGACATAATAAATTAATTCTCTTCACTCTAGCAGGATAATCTATCAGCAGAGCTCATTAGCATCTTCCAAAACAAAGCCACTTCTAAAATCCTGTTGACATCCCTGAAATTTATTGCAAGTCATATCATCCTATTTTAGAAAACAGTACTGGAAAGGACCTCTGGAGGTTAATCTGATCCAGATAACTCGACAGCCTGTGGACCAGTGGAGAGCTGCAGGACTGCTGCCTGTGCCAGCTAGCAGGAGCTGCCTCCCAGTTGTTATCAAATGCCTCCCGGCAGGCAGAGCCCAAACCTGGCTCCTGACTGCTGTCAATACCTGCAGGCAGGCATAATCGGGAGCTGGCTTCCCACTGCTGGCAGACACAGCTGGGAATCTAGATTTGTATATTTGTAATTATTCTATATTTGTCTATATTTGTCATTATTCCGGTGAAATTAAGATCCATTTTTAAAATAATAATGTACATTTTACTCTAAGTTTTAAGTACTTTATTTATTGCCCTTCTTCCCCGCATGGGGAATAAGAGTTGGAGACAAGACAGTCCATGGACATTTTTGAAGAGGGTTTGATGATCTACTGATGACTGCAAAAGATTGTGAAAAACAGAACTAGACTTTCTCACTGCCAAAGGCAGGATAAATACAGCATGCATTATTCTTGCTTCTAAATTTGAAGGTGATTTATTCTTTGTATTTAAAAAAAAAATCATAGCCATAATTTCATTTCCAGTGAAATAGCTAACCATTCTTATTACACTTTATGCAAATTTTCAAGGCATTTAAAAAAAAGAAAATGTGTTTAAAAATATAGCTAAAAAAAAAAAACCTTCAAAAAGCAGAACAGGACAAATTTTGGACTAGAAATTACTCCAAACTCTATGGGAAAACCTAGCTATGAGAGAAGATAAAAACTTACTTTTTGCTAAAGAAGAAATTAGATGTTCTAAGCTTTGAATCACAGTCTTTCACTGGGGTCTGAGAGAATGACTTCCAGTTTAAAGAATCAAAATGCTCCTATGCAAAAACTGAAGAAATACCATATTGTTACAAAATCAGACTGAGAACTTTCAAAACTACATTTGTGCCTGATTTGGTTTATTTTATAACATGCAGATGTCACTTGGCCTTTCACATCCACTGTGGAAAGCAGCAGACATCACCACTCCCATGCAGTGCTACAAATCATCACACACCATGCTCTGCCTCTATTTTGGTCTGTTGCCCTTCATTTTTCAGCACAGAAAGCAAGCTTTCCTTAGGATTCTATGTTATATAATGGAGGTAATTACTGTCTTTTCTTACCTTGTACTTGGGCTTTGCTTGGGAAAGATATTGGGGGAAAATTCTGGAATAAAATGTTCTTCTGGTAGGTCCTGCTGCCTTTCCTGGAAATAAAATGCAGGTAGTCTTGCATTCTTATTGTGTGTTAAGGTTGGATCATTCTCTACCATTACTTTGGATATATTTTGTGTCACAGTGTGCTTTCCTAATGCGTATCAGGCCTGGGACATACACCTGGTACACAGGATTAAATAGCAGTCTTAATGTGGTCTTAGAATTATTGTTATTATTATTGTTGTTCTTATTGTTGTTCTTATTGTTATTGTTGTTATTGTAATTATTATTACGACAACAACTACTACTATTATTATTACTACTACTAGTAGTAGTAGAATTGTTAAAAATTAAGCACACTAGGGAAAATTTATATTCGATGCTTTGTTCCTACTCAGGTGCTTGGCTTTGGGTAGAGAGCAATGTTCATGTTTTCAAACCCATACCATATGTTGATAAAATAAAAGAATAAATGTCTACACCCAAGTGGCACTTTATAAAAAAAGATGAGTTGAAATATATTATTCCACATCTGGAATTCTGCCTTTATCCTTGAAAAGTCAGTTAAGATTAAAACAATGACTGAAATATTGCTCACGCTACCAAATGCTGCTCCTGCCTATTGCTACTGTATATCAGGGAAATTAAAATTAATATCTAGTCATTCTGAAGCAAGATGGGATGATTGTGAGCTTTTAGCTCAAAGTTACCTTTGCAGATTTAGTAAAGAAGAAATTGTTTCCATCATGAACTACAACTACATCAAGCAATCACATAATGTTTTGTTTGTGACATATTTATGTCTGGAGATGATCAAGGTAATTGCTAGGTGAACAGAGACACAGGACTTTGAAGGAATTAAGGATACAAAAAGAAGCATTCTGTCTTTGAGTTTGAACCCCAGACCAGTGTAAAAAAATCCCAGCAACACACAAAACACAACTCTGGCACAAAAGCAGCGTTACTTTCCTGTCTGAAATTAGTAGTGAAACAGATTAAGACTCAAATAATAAAAAACTGGAGAGCAGAGGGGAAGATGTTGGAGACACATGATTTTTCTTGGGGAAAAAGACTTTGGCAATCCTGTTACAATTATCTTTGTTCAGCCAAAGCATTGTCCAAGCATGAATCGACCTGAGATGGTTTGGAAGAGCAGTAATAAAGAATGGCTAAGGACCTCGACAGAACTACTGAATATACTACTAAGGTGACCACTTTCAGTTGCTAAAAATTTACTGGTGACACTTTTATTTTTCCGTTTTACCATTTCAATCCTAAAATACCAATATAAATCTGTGAATAATTAAATGCACCCTCTCCACAGATATTTCCCATAATCCAGAGAAATAAATCTAGATATATGATACAGCACACATTGCAGCTGAGTTCCCCAACTTACATAACAATTTAAAAGAAAAGCAGAGTAAAAGTGACATGACAGCTCTTTGAGGTCATGGCCCAGTATGTTGATCCTACTATATTTAAAGGGTAAGGTTGGGTCACTAACTAAATAAGAGCAGCACTGAAGATTTTTTTTGTTGTTGTTCATTTTGGTCTTGATGACCCCATCAGAGGTCTCACTTATTAAAGTGTGTTTGTGTATGGAGGCAGGTCCAGAGGGAATCTCTTGGATTATGCTCTTAGAATTCTGTCTGAAATTGAAAAAACACTGCGTAAAGAAACATCATGATGCCATTGAAGCTTCATTCTAACCTGGTGCACAATTAATACAGTCACTGATTAAAATACATGGCTCTGTCCTGAAAAGAGGCAAGAAGCTGGCATTGTTTTGTGGAGGGGCAGCAATACCATCATATTGCTCGATGTGTTCCTGAACATTATGAAAAAAAACGTGCAGGTTCAAAAGATAAAATATTCTTATTATTTTTGTATATTCCAGCCAACAGAGAATAGATATTTATTTCAATATATATGATATGTCAGAGGATATATGAAGGTATAATGCTAATTTTTGACATTCATATGCACACGGGGTATTAGAGGTTCCCTGTGAAATACTGTGACCACTGGTGTTAATTCCATTTATAACATTTTCCCCCTTTTTTCCATTAGAACCTGTTTGCATCTTCCCCTTTCTTCCTTATAAATGATTTTAAAAGGGAGGGGGAATGCAACTTAATTGCACATTATTTACTTAAGAAACTTTATTTAAATGACAGACTTAGAGAGTTTAGGAGAGCTGGGAACAGATCTGAAAAACAAGACAAAACAATCCTCAGTAATGAAAACTCAAAATTCAAATACTTAAGGGAAATAATCTCAAATACAAATATACTATGGAAGGAAGATAGTGTTTGGAAAGCACTAAGAAAAAAAAGACTGAGGACTAGTAGTGAACAGCAAATTAAATAAGGGCTTGTAATGTGATACAGCACTAGGAAAACAAACAAATGTGATTTTGGCCAGCCTATGCAAAGGGATCACATTCAAAGCAAAGTAGTGGAACTGCATCAGAGGAGAAAAGCATTTGTGACTATGCTGTAGAAAATAATGGATCAATGTAGGAGTATACAAGGGGATTTACTCTGTTAAAATTCAAATATATGTGAACAGGTTCAGCTTCATAAAATTTGATAAAAATTTACCTCCTTTTTCTAGACCTGAATTTGATTCATTTTGTTCATTAATTCTGTGCCTTCTTAATTCCCATAAATTTAGTGGACTCCTTGGAATTTATCCTGAAGGTTTAAGAAGACTACATTGGAGACCAGCAGGTCAATGAATCACTTTCCAGTTCTGTTCTTAGTTGCAATCCCACTTTATGAGCAGACAGATCCTGCCTGCACTCCTGGCTCCTCTAAGGTAGACATGTGCAATCAGAGTTCTAGCTAAAACAATTTTCTTGATCTTTAGCTCTTTTGTTCTGAAAAGTTCCAGTCATATGACATTATTTATATGGAATTTCTGAAAGCTTCTTATACCATTTTCACATGACAAGCCCCCGCTTAGGCTTGTAGCTGCAAGGATTCGGGAAGGAAGCACTGGAATGGTTTCAGCATTCTTTCAGTGCAGAAAACAGACCTGGTGACACAGCTGCTACAGGAAGGCTGAGATGTGGGCTGTGAGCTTGTCTGGCTTTGCCCTGTCCCCAGCACACCTAACTCACCTCCTCTGCTAACCTGTGCCTCCTCTGATAACCTCCAGCTGCACGTGAACAGTGCAAAACACCAGTGCTGGTGTGCTTGGAAATTCTGCATGTGTATCAGATTATTTGTGCTTGGCACTCCCGTTATATCAGTGAAACTAAACTACTTCACAACACGTTGGGTGTAAGAGGAAGAGGCCAAGTGTTTGGAGTTTGGGAGCAGTAAATCCTCCCACTGCAGCAGGACCCTCAAGCCCAGCTAGGCTTTCCAGTGTTGGCCAAGCGACCAGTGGTCTCACCAGTTTGGAGGGAAATGAGCAAGCTGATTGCTAACAGCTCAAGGAAAACAAGAATACTAGAGTCTGCAATCGACCATAATTAAAAGTAAACCCCAACAACCTAACTGCTCCATTAGACAGGGTAAGCATGTGCAAGGCCAGTGCTCGGTGCTCTTAGGTAAACAAACAAACAAACGCACACAAACACAGAACAGATGTTTGATTCATAGGAACTTTAAACTGCTGGGGTCACTGCTTGGATGTCTGCCACTTTCCATGTGGCAGTATATAAATAATGCACAGAGCCTGTAATCTATATAAAAATCTATATAGCCTAGGCAGAGGAATGGGCTACAAATTTGTAGCCCAGGGCAATTTGCTGATGGCATAGAGCATAGTAGCACACCGAAGAAAGAACTCATTTCAAGTTTAAATGAAAGTTTTTAATTTGCAATACAAGTTGGCTGCTGTCTGTCTTGTATGTGTCTTTGAAAGTAATAAACATAGTGTATACACAGGTAACTGCAGTGGAATTACAGTGGGATTATTTGGAAAGAAATTGTAAAATAGGGGAATCTTTTCACCACATATCAGTTAAATGTGGGGAAGCATTTAAAGAGAAGAAGAAAATCCACCAGAATTCACTACACAGGTGAAGGAGTTGAATGAATGTTTTTCAGTGCTCTGAGCCAAGGTAGAAATGTCTGCTTTTACTTCTAAATCCCTTTCCCAACAAGCTGTTTTAGCACTTGGGAAGGCACAAAGAAGGAACAGAAAGATAGAGAGGACGATGACAAGCTATAAATCTCAAAGCTTAAATTAAGTGGTAGGGCTAGAAATACAGTACAGTGCGTCACTTGTTATGGTGTGACAAATGGTGCTCCATTTGCTAAAGTCATTTACAACTGGCCATTAATAAAGGGGCTGGGACAGGGGATGCCACTTGCAAAAGTTCTAAAAAGAAAGTGATTAAAAGTAGCTGGAAGTCTGAGTCTACACTTCGCTGTATTGGCCAAGAACGGATTTAATCCTTACCCTTAAACATAAACATTTTACTGATAATGTGCACTGCTCCCCCTAGGATTTTAAAATCTAACCATAACAGACAATACACCAGATGTGTTGTAAGGAGAAATTACTGGGAAAACCTTAACACTAAGTAGTTATGAAGAAGCTTTACACTTTTATTATAAGACAGAGGTTTGTGGAACATCCTCCTAAGAGCTTATCAAGACACTTGCAGCAAACCCATTCATAAAACAAACTCTAGATAAGATCTCAATGGAAATCTAACTACCTTTCCCAGTGCAAGAGCTTAGATGTGCACACTCTTTACCCAATTTTCTCTCGTTTCTCTTTCCCTCCATCACGTGGAGCTAAGAATTAAAGGAGACTTCTCATCCTGATGATTAAATAGGTCACCAGTTTATTTCTTCTTTCTCCTTCTCAGTTCCCTTCAATATCCTATATCCGGATTTTTGGTGTATGCCAGTAATACCTCTTATTGCAAATTATTCTGCTAGGTTCTTAATAAAAAAAATATTCTTTGATAGAAAAAAAATGTGTAGTTCCCCCCAAGATCTTTTATCCAATTCCCTCTCAGAGCTGAAATACCTTCTCAATGGATACAGGCAGAGGAAAAAGCATGAGCCCATTTCCCCACAAACCAGAGACTCACGGAATCGTTTGACTCACACTGGAGACTTTGTGGTCTGTGGTCATAGATAATTTCACCTGTTGCTTCCCTGGAACACCAGTTCTGAATCTGTTTATCCCATACTTAAAATTCAATAGTCTACTAATATTGAGTACTCAAGTGGCTGTAAATGTTATGGGTGCCCATCTCTATCACACTGTACAAAGTTGGATTTGAGCGTAAACCTTTAACTTATGGAGTCCAAACAGACACACAAGCTACAAAATACAGGAAAACCCTTCACTAGCTTCACTGGAAGCTTTTGTTTGGGACACAGAAGAATGCCACTTTTACCCAAATGAGAAGCAATATTTACTAGTATAGACAACACATACAATTCATGAGCTACATTATAAGTAAATCACCTAAATTATAACACCAGGGTTATCAGTACATTATTAGAAACAACGTGTATTTTTAACTACAAAAGAGGTGTTTAAAAGGGGACAAGGACTATCATAAGATATTCTGTTTGAATAATGTATTTCTCTTAAATTAATGCATGAAGTTTACAAATCACTGTGCTGCAATTTGCACTATTCCAGGGAAACTGAACTTTTTTCCTGATCACCTAGAGAGGAGGTGCATTAGTATTCATGTTGCTCTGACATGGATCACTTTTGCAGTTGTCTCTGTCTTCCACATTATTTCTGGTAACCTTTCAATTATTATGATAATTGTAAGCAAACAACTTGAAACAAATGGTAAGAATCAGCACAGCCAGACTGTGCCTTACTTTGTTTCTTTTACTTTTATGTTCATTTCAATGCTGTTTGGTCAGGATGGCATTTGATTTGAATTTATCAGTCCTGGAGGAAAACCAGCAGAAGCTAATGTTTTATCCAAATGCAGACAAAATAGGCATGTAATTACAAGTTGTTTCAATGCATTTATTTTCAACAGGTAATTTGATACTCCTACTTTTTAAGAATTAAGATGTCACAGATAAATAATCACAGCTCTGCAAGTTTGCCTCTCAAAAGTACTTCAAATCTTCTTATGCTTTTTATTTAGATCTCAAGTATATATATAATTATAAACTTGAACTTTAAAAATGTTATATAGATAAACTTTTGTAATGAAAATGAAGTTGGAGATAATAGAGTAGTTAAAATAAATGCATGTTAAGAGTAATATTTATCAAAGTCTACATAACTGGAAAGGAGCTTTGTGACTATTCTGTTCTGCCAAATTTGTATTTTTTTTCCAAAGTACGAGGCAACACATTGTCTGCATAGTGGAGTTTGTTTGTTAGTGCTGTTCAAGTTTTAAAGTAGTGAGACCTATAAATATATGGGGCTACTTTGCCACTGTTTCGTAAAAAAAATTTATGACATAACTCTAATTTAAGATCTGTGTGCGTCATGGATAAATAACTGAAGGAGGTTTAAAGCAGGATATGGTCTCTACAGTCTGAATTTAGTAATGCTAAAGAGTGAAAAATGGAGAAAAGGAAAAGGAGACTAGGAAAATCTTAGTTCATTGGATAAAAAGCAGGAAAGAGAGACTCACCCTAAGTCGAAAAAGGAACTTGTAAATGTCAGGTTGAAAGCTGGATCTTATTATAATAAAGAAAAATGTGTTGTTAAAGAGACTTCATTATTAGTTTTTCTCAGAAATATTAGTACTAGAACTTGTTCACTTAAGTGAGATGCAGACTGTCAGTCAATATAAGCAGATACTATTAAAGACATTATGGTATCTGTATAAATTAAACTATAAGAGATCTTACATGATGGAAGGAAGAAGATTTGAAGGAATTTCTAAAAGTTTCCAAGTTTATTCTTTTCTGGAATAAAGTAATTTCATAAAAAAATAATATTTTTTACAGTTCTGCCCTTAAAATGGCAGCATCCTCTGGCCTACCTTGTTTTAGATAAAAATGAGCTGCTGAGATGACCTACCAAAAAACGTATAGTAAATAAATCCGTGTCATATTTTTCTATCAATACACAAAGAGAAGTTGTAACAATGTTACTGAGAGATGGGCATGTTTCACAGATGAGAAAACAGATGCCAACTCAATTAAAACTTTATCTATGGGATGAAATTATATTAGAATTTGACATGCTGTACACAGAAAAAGAATTATTTTTTTGGTAAATATCACATATGTAAGTTTTGATAAGCCCAGCTGATGGCAGATTGAAGTGTGATTAAAAGCAAGCTGAACTGCACAAAGTTTCTCAATTAGATTTGATGACCTTAATTTACTGAAATCTGATAGTGAACTTAGAGATATATTTTTATTGAAAGACCATGAGAGTACAATCCTATTCAGAACTCCTTCCCCAACGCATTCTTTGTCTAAGAGTGCCTGACAATTTACAATCTACCTTCATATCAGGGGCTATTGTTGAGAAGGAAGCTCGCTATTGTAGGCTGATAAAAGATCATGATACTTTTGAAGCATGAAACTAAGAACCTAAAAAGACAATGAATGAAAAGAGTGTGTAGGGAGGGATTAGAACACAGGTACAGTCATCACTTAAACCTCATAGCTGGAAAGGTGTTATGAACAATACTGCCTTGGATTGGCAGTATTTATGCACCCATTAATGCATAAGTGGCAAGGAAAGAGCAGTACAAAGGTTTAGGCGTGTAAACAGTAATCTACTAGATAATATAGGCAAATCAAAAGAAGACCATTTCTTCAGAAAAGTTATTCCTTGGGTAAAATTAAGTGATTTTACATCTAATAAGTTAGATATCTACGGAAAACATGAAAATTTAGAAAGAAAGTAAAATAAATGGGTTCAATACTTAAAAGAAAGTAACAGATGTGGAAATTCCCTGAATACTGAACAGCTAGATAACTATTTTTATATAATCTTTTTCTGCTCCTTACTTGCAGATGCTCAACCCTCTCCTTGTTTTCTGTAGTATGGCAGTTTTCAATTTAATGATATAAATCTTGGGTTATGACTCTAAAGTTTAGCTGTTAATATTTTTTGGAAAACTGAATGTCCATCTAAAATGGGGCTATATTTGAATGCTCTATATTCTGTTCTTTGGCTTTCAGTTAGAACCACAACAGGCATATTAATTATTTGAAAACATCATATTGCTTTCATCTCCTGGTATCTTCCTATCTATTGATATCTATCTTGGCCTATCTTTCCTTTTTTAATCTTTCCAGATTAATATAGTTTTTTGCATACCCGTATATGATGTGAAATACACAAATATATTATGTAAAGAAGACAAGAGAAAATATCACTCCTTAAAACTTTAAGTCAGACTTAGAAAAATTATGAATTGGTGCCGCTCCATTGGCATTAGCGATGTTATCTGACTTTTGGTAGCTAAGAAGCTGCCACAATATTGCCATTTCAATCTTGATATTTTATTTGTTACTTTATATCGAATGTTGCAGCAGAAGATTGCTTTGTCTGTAAACAAACAGCAGTGCCTGTGAAATAGCATTCTTATACTCTGGCAGTGTATAGATTAGATAGGCTTAGTAGATGCAAATCCACGTCTGCATTTTTTAAAGGAGGGAGAAAAGAAGAAAGAAAGAATACGTGAAATACTGAACAGCAGGACTGCAGTGAGTCATAACTTGCTCTCCACACGCTGTGACTTGTCACTGGTTGTTCATGACTTCAGCACAGTCTCTGGGGATTCACAAGAGTTTATGTATTAGCACAGCATTATTTCTGATCCCACTGAAAAGTGCACAGAAACGTCCATGATTCAAGTCTTTGATTCCTTTCACACATTAAAATAATGTATCCAGAACCGACTGAACTGCATACAAACTTTTGCAATCAGAAGACTATGGGCTACATCCCTTCTCTGCTTCAGACAGGGATAGCCTGGCTGTGGGAGTGAGTGTGGAGTGCAGACCCCATCGAAATGTAGAAACACTTCTGTATCTGCATTACCAAAGAGAAAATATGAGGACTTGTCCTGCAAATACACAGCATGCTGGACCTCAAATGTGCTATCTATCTGGTAACAGCTATGGACAAAATCTTGTAAGTCTTAAGGATAAGTTCCTTCTTCTGGAGAATGGCACAGAATGATGCTTTTCATGCCTAAGCATTTTGGTTGTTTCACTGGAATGGTACACAGAAGCAAACAACTGGTAAAGTGAAAAAAAATCCGTGGGCATAGGTTGGGAATGAAAAAGCAGGTCAAATATTGCAAGTACTTGAAAAAAAAGAGCTTTGTACCAAATCATCCTACCAGTTAAGACAACTAGTGGCCAATGTCCCAGATTCCCTTGTTAGCTGGCAGGGTAGGACAGACCCACTTTGGAGGTCCTGCTGATTAGGGGGAGTTTAAAGACTTGCATTTACTGAGGAAGGGATGCATTAAAAGAAGGAAGGAAAGAAAAAGGCTTTCCTCTTATCATCCTTCTGTCATCACCCACAGAAAGGAATTTGACCTTTTGATTGAGTTGTTTTCTTGCTTTGTTTAGTAGTGAATTGTCATTTGCAACGGGTCTCTGCCATCCATGAAGTCCTAAGCTCTCTCCTATAGAGATTTATGCTATGGAAGGAATGCACATCAGTAATAAAGATCAAGAGGATTATGGTTACTTAATTGGACTCTGGCTAATAAAATTAACCAATAGATTCAAGAGAGTTGTTTTGTTTGCTTTTGTTTAGCATTACCAACCATATTTTCCCTCTGACTAGATGCCAGGGAAAAGAATTCCTACTTTCCTAAGCTTTTAGTGAAGTTCGCTTCTTTTACATTGTGAGTCTAAATTCTGGAAATGTAAACTCTTAATAAATGGTCAAATATAAATTAAGCAAAGTGAGTGATAGCTCCATTTTACAACACAAACCAGTTTAGGGTTGCCTTATACTATCGCAGTTTGATTAGAGTAACAATAAAAAAACTCACAGAAAGTTTCCTCTTTGTTTTTAAAGTTTTGCCTCTTCAGGTTTTATCAGAGGAATTCCATATAAGACAGCAAGCCATAGTTCCTTGTCTCCTCTAATATTTACTTTTGCCCAACCCATTTCACATTTGTATACCACATTAATATACTTGCAGTTATTTGAACAGAAACTATACTATGTATTTTGATTTCTGAGCAATAATTGGAAGTAACAGAAGAATCTTAAGCAGTAACCCAGCTGTCTCCCAAGTATTATTAAGCCTAAAGAGTTATTTTGAATGCACAAAACTACAAAGGAATTGTAAAGAAATGATTTCATCTGTATATGATTTTAATCAAGCTTGGCTTGCTGTTAAAAGGCTTGTTTAATGAAGACTGCATTTCCCTCATGAGAGTCCCGACCGTGTAGTTCAGTATCAGCCAACCAAGGACTATTGCCATAACAACAGCTGGAGGGTTTACCACAAAAAAAAAAAAAAAGCCACTACCAAAAACTCCACATAAAACTAAACAAAAAAACCCACAACCTTGCATTTCAGTCTGTTTCTGATCACTTATTTAGGTAATGACAGACAACTAACAGACAAAAATAAGCTAACGGATAATTAGCAAAAAGTCTGCTTGGACAAATATAAACTTATAGGAGTTAAATAATATTTTATTCATATAATTTTCAATCCAGTTATTTAATTAAAAGTGTCAGCTCATCTGGGATTATCTTCTTTTGCTACATCGTTATTTCCACTACTATAAATTACTGATTTTATAAGGTTGAGTTGAACTCTTTACAGCTAACCTCTTAAAAATATAATATGTGGGTACTGGATTTCTTATTTCTAATGCAAATACAGAGAACTCCTTTACAGAGCCATGAAAACACAAGAAGATGATTTTGACTAAAGCGGGCTGAAAAATGAAAAAAATGTCTCTATCTTCTAATTTTAGGACATGCTCCTGCAAGCATTAAAAACTCATAAAAGAATAGTAACAATACCAATTCCTGATTTTAATGACATTAATAAGATGAAAACTTCTACATCTGTCTCAGTATTTGCAGTCAGAATTGGTGCTTTAGTGCCAAACTTTGAAAACTCCAATTCACACAAATTCTTGCTTTGAGGTTAATGAGATATTTGTACGAGTAGGAGCTACTCACTTGAGCCAGTGTTTTCTGGTTTGAGCCTTAGTCCTTTCTGTGGCCAAGTGTACTTAAGTTTATAAGACCATCCATTTCAACACATTTTGTTTAGTTAAACTGAAGTACTTCATTTTTAAGGAAAAAGTTATATTGCCAAAAAGTATAAACAGGGCTAACTTTGACTAATATAAATATTTGAAAACCAGAACTTTTTGTAACATCTTATAGAAACAATCCTAATGCAGATGACAGAGGGAAAAGTGCTTTTATGGAATAGATAGTTCAGCTGAAGGATAGCACGAAAGAAATTTTAAAAATAAATACAAAGAAAATAGTCTTCTAACATCCAGCGTATTTGAATCCGGTTCAGAATATTTTTCCCTAACAATTAAATGTAAATCTTTTACGTTTCCAGTTCTGCAGCATAATATTTAAACCCTAAGCCGCTCTAATTAAGAGAAATCATTACATTTATTCCGATTGCCAGCTTTAAAGTTTATTTGCTAATAAGCAACTGGACAAGGGATGTGTGAAATGAATAGCTGAAGAAAAACTCTGACAGCAAAAGAGAGGTCTGGAGGGTGAAGTTGGTTTATTAGGCACCGTTTGTCATGAATGGGTCTACTGCACGTACAAAAGCAAATCCCACTACCTTAGAAGATTAATTCTGAAGGAGGCACTCGTGGGTCAAAGTATACATAAGCGTGTGCCTAATCTCAGAGAAATCAGGCTATTTTCTCACAGCAATTAAGCAGAGGTCTAGGGTTTCACCCACAGTGTATTTAAACACAGGATACAATTAAACCCCAAAGTATTAATATCTGTGCTGTGCAAAATTGCCCAGGAAATAGATTTTGCACTCTTTCAAATGGAAAGCAAGGCAAATTAAGGAGGGTGACTTTATTTGAGTAAAAATTATCCTGAAACAAATGTAAGTCATTCATTTTTAACTGTTAATTCCTTATGTACACTTTCTTTTCCTTTCTTTTTCCTGCTCACGTAATTTACTCGGGAACATGCAACGTTAAGTGGATATAAGCAATCAATACCATATAATGAAAATAGTTTTGCTTTCAGAGTTGCTATAATACCTATATGACAATGGTTCAACAAAAGCATTTAAAAAAATTTTTGATCAAAATGTTGCTCTGTACTGGAAATCTTTAAGATCAAGGGGAAGAGTGACCGTAGCGTCTTATTCAGCAAAAGCAGTTACAAAAGACCTCTTTCCTCCTTCATGTCTACGGATTATTGAGCAGTGTGAGTGAAAGGAACACAGTAACTTAAAGAAATTTAATGCCAATTTAAAATGTTTCTAGAGAAAAGTGAAAAAAATTCTCTAAAGACACAAAATAATTTTTATTGCATATGAACTTCTCTACATAAATGTAGTAAGAATTACATAATCATTTAAGTAATTGTTTTAAACAAAAGCTTTTTCATCTCTGTAAGAATCCCCTCTGATTTTATGGTCTTCCATATTGTTATTTAAAATACAATTTACTTTTGTCTATCACACCTACATAATCTATTTCATTCCCAAATCACTTTATAAAAATAAAAAGATCAATCTTCCCCCTCACTGTAGACAATTCACATGTCCTATCAGAAAAAACTGTTTATATAAAAAGTAAAACACTCTATGCTGTGATAAATCTTATCTCCTGTATTTTTACACTTTCAAATTGTTACACCTTTTTTACTATAGCAATGTACATAATAATATAAACAAACTAATTCTAGATCTCAAATCTATGAATCAAATTTTAGAAATTCTGTGAAAAATGGTGGTAGTTTGAGCTTTCAAATCAATTATATGTTACATAGGATGCTAATAAATATTCTACACAGTGAAGTAATATGAAGACATTTTTTAAAATAAACAAAAAAATTGCTTCTTGCTGATCACATTGGTCAGCGAGAAACTATTTTAACCTTTAAAAATGCAGCATATCCCAAAACAAGTTGCTACTTAAATAAATGCTTTTCTTGAGTGCAAGTGACCTTTTAAATGATTATATCTCAGCACTTGCAACAAGAAGAATTTCACCTATCACCTTTACACTGTTGATGCGCTGCATTGGGTGAATCCATAACCTTTTCACAATATGTAACACACTGCAGAACACAAAATTACTTGCTAACTTTAATTAAATCCCTTCAGAAAAGTCCTGCTGACCTCTTTGGAAAGAAATCTTACTAAATGAAAACAAAAAAGAAACGAAATCCAAATCCCTCAACATTTGATAGCTCTAAATGAACCTCCAACCATTTCAGAAAATTATCTTTCAGAGGACTGAATAAGGGTTCTGCTCTGAATTTTTCATAGTAAGAGTTTTAGATAAATTTCAGTAAACCTTAAAAAAAAAAACAACTTGTTTAAAACACGTAACTCTTTGCTTTTCCAGCAGTCTCTAAGGGCATGGTGGAAGCTTGCTGAAGTCCTTGGAATAGGCCTTAAAGTAGTAATCTAGTTTAGTCCTCCAGATTCTGAACTTTTAGAAAAGGTTTCAGGATAAAAGAAAGAGACAAAATACTTTATTCACTTTACTTTCTAAAGCACCAGACTTTTTTTTCTCATGAGAAAATACAATCTAGACCAAAACAATAGATATAAAAGAACTCTGACTAACAAAACAAACAGCAAAATTGCCCCTGAACCAAATTCATTGTTGCCATATAAATGATTGTAGCTGGCAAAGAGTTGTGACCTCTTTGCTCAGTACAAAATGACAACATTTTAAACTTTAAATTAAGTTAGGAGCAAAATCAAACATAATATATGCTACCTTCAAAGTCCGTGATTAATTTAAAGGGACACAAGAGTTTGCAAATTCTTTTTCACTCAGTTCAAGTTAAGGATCAGCCCTCTAAAGACAGTTAATGTTTCCTGATTACAGAAAGAAATGCAGTGAGCCTCCGCCTACACATGTGTGCAGTAATAGTGGTTAAGCATGTGTTTAACATGAGCACACACTTCAAACCAGCAAGAGATACATTTCTTCAGCTCACATGCAGCCTGAATTTATAAACACTTTGTAGTCATCTTCTGTAAGACACAGGTGCTACAGTTCACTTTTGATGCTGAGATGATGGTAATTATTTACTGTGTTCTCTACAACATGAATTAAAGAGGAAGCATAAATCGATGTGTTTCTATACTTAAAAAATCTTTATGAAGACAGTGGATTCTAAATGAACAGTGTCACGCATTTTAAATAACATTATTTGTTGCTGTCTTTACTGTATTTTTTAAAATTCTGTTTGAGACACCGCTAGAGAGAAGCTTATTTATTTGAAATGAAGTCTATTGTCAGGGAAGCATGCATTAAAATTAAAAATAGCACTCAATAATGAAAACAAATTTACAAGGAATCTTCCATTTTTTTTAATGTTCTGGGTTAATAAGCCAGTGATCTCACAAATGATTACATTCTCCTAACATAAAATCAAAATTAGTGTCCAATAATACACTGAAGTACTGGAACAAACAAAGAACTGGAGAGACAAGAAATATGGAACTTGCCGTGGCTTTTCTCTAGACAAAGGAGATGAGTTATCTGATTGGTGTGTAATCACAAAGTTAAACAAATAGCAATAAGGCTAAACTAATTCACTGTCAAGTCTACATGTCATCCTAGCTGGTTCATTATGTGCATTTGTGACAAACAATACAGAAGAGACAACTGTACTGAATCAAATAACTTGCAACAGTTTACACTCCTATAAAACTATTTACATTTTGTCAAATGAATATTTATAACAAGCGGCTTTCCCTTCACAAACACTATAGCTCAAGCAGCTCCCATTCATTATCGTATTTAGGAAGTACAAACACTAATTCTGTGAATCAGCAGCACAGTCTGTTGTAACTTGCCAGAAAACAAGGCCTGCAATACTAATATAAAATCCAGGAGAAACGTGCTGTTGCCTCCAGTTTTTCGAATGTCCCAGCATTTTTATGTCTCCCAGTCACAGGAATTCAGTTTCAATATTCTATCTGCCCTTCAGCATAGCATGCCCCAATGAAACAGCCGGTGGAGTTTATTTTGCACTTTATCAATACAGTGTAAACCAGCATGTGCTTACCTCCATGGGGTTACTGAACCCAACTTGTCTGTGTGCACAGACAGCACTTTGGCCACAGATGTGACTGGTTAACTGTACAAGCAAGGAGGATAAATCCACACAACAATACTTCATTCACCAAGGAAATCTGCTGTGGATTACAGCTTCTCTATGGTTACGTCTGTTCTTAATTTACTGCTTTTATTCAGTTTTCAACCATAAATGAGCCCCTTATGAGGTATTCACTATGCAGAATTGACAACTCTTTTTATCTACTCGAAAAATATTTTTGGATAATAATTTATGGTTACGAAATATTTTAAGCAGTTTGAATAGTTACATTATATTCTTTCAGTACTTAATGATGCAGTATCCCCTGTAAAAATGGAGACCTGGGCAATCTATCGATTTCACATATTTATAACAAAACCCAGCAGCCTTGGTCATACAGAAATACAAATTTTAAAACTGCATATATCATGGGAATGGCATTGTGGTTTTTTTAAAAAGCTCTTAAACAGCATCTCATGAGGAAATCCTGGGCCAGAATTGTGACTAAGGGCCCTGTGGATGGGAACATAAAGAAAGTCTTTTGCAGGCACAGTATTTTGTTTATGGCCTCTTTTTTTTTTTTAAAGTTTGCGACAGATGTAGATTTTAAACAGCATTAAACAGAGAAATTGTGAAGCTCTCTGTAATGCTGGGGAGGGTTACTGCATTATTTATGTTTTATGTATGAAACTGAAATGTGAGCATGGGTATTTTAATCTTGTTTCACCATCAAAGATAGTCTCTCAATTTGTATGCTGAATTAATGTGCTATCTACTTCGTAAAAGTAATCTAAAGGGACTGATTAGCATTGGGCACTCAGTGATGCTTAGAAAAGAAGGCTGTGAGCCTCCAGAGCTGCCTAGGAAACTGCAAAGTGCTGCAAAGCCACTGGTGTGAAGGTCTGCTCTGTAGCACGCCGATACCATCCCCTCGATCGGCTCCGACAAATGTCCGCAGAGGGACACCATCCATTGGAACTGTAACTGGCAATACAGGAAGGCAGCCATGTGAATGATATGGAACATTTTTATTAATTGAGACAATAATGATGAGGTTTTAAAAAGCCTTCCAAGATGACAAAGTCCCCTTTGCATTATTTCAGATTAATTTAAAGTGTTGGCACACAAAGCTTTACAACTTTATTCTTGGCAGAATATGAGTACTTTCAGACTCATTCATACTCAGGGATTCTTTACTATTACAGAGTAAACTCCCTGTAGATAAACAAAAGAAAACATTTGAATGAGGTACTTGCAGTGTTTTCCTCATTAGCAGCTACAGTGTCTTGAGCAGGGAATGAGTGTTTTGGGAAAAGAATTCTTGGCATTAACAAGAAAGGACATTGCTTTTACAGGCAAGAACACTTTATGGCTTTCTGATACATCCTATCACAATACCATATGTAATCCAAATAAAAAAATACAACTGAAAGCAAAATTAAGTGCTGGGGTACTTTAAAAATAAGTGCACTTGTATATAAATACAGCAGAGAAATGCTGAACTGATTTTAGTTTGGTTGCTTTAAATATTGCTCCTGATGTTTTATGGATTCCAGTTCTTCCTTTGTTTGCTATTTAATTGCAACTGGTTTTGATTTCTTTATAAAAAAAGAAAATGCTTTGTTTAAGACTGAATATCCTCATTTTCATTTAGTGAATGCAGTAAGAATGTTAGGTGAAGGCAGACATTTTCCACATGCATTTGAGATTCCCCTGGAGTGGCTGGATAAAACACTATGGCAGATACTCAGCTCTACAATCAGAGGATTGTGCCAGCCAGTCTTTAGAGGCTTTGGAGCACAAAACTTCCCAGAGTTAGAGGTTACCTTTTAATGGTGTGTGCATGCTTGCACACACATTTGTGTGCCGGGACTCCGCTGTGCTGTAACGATCTGGGTGCTCTCCTAATCTGCATTTATGAATGAAAGTTTTAAATTTAGCTAAAGTCAGCGGATAGCCCCAGGGCTACTATCAGTTATGTTTGGTACCATGATCCAAACTTAGCACTTACATCTCACTTATTATGTAGAGATGTAATGGATGGCGAAATCTCTAAAAGCTCGATGAGCCTGAGAACTCAGCAACTTCTTTTGCATGACAGATGCACATGTCANAAAAAAAAAAAAAGAAACACCAAAGCAGTAAAGTTGCTGCTGTTCTGAAGTGCCAAACTGGCTTGAAAAGAGCCACCTGGATTTGTATTTTTGAACAGCATGTGTTGCTCCAAGAATCTGCATTTCTTCTACTGCATGCGAAGACAGGAAAGGACTTCCCGCTAAAAATCAAATCCTTGGATACTTGCATCTATGCACCAAGTCTGAGGTGGCTACCTCAGCCACCACAAGGAAAAGTAGGAGCTGAAACTGCTGGTAGAACATAAAATGCTTCTGTAGCCTTTGGACATTTTATGGATTTATGCCCATATAACTGGAATTGTGGCAAGGAGAAACACTGACACCCCAAAGCAGCTAACAGCTCCTAACTGGCCATTTCATTCAAGAATTTGGATGAGGTGAAAACTTAATTAGTATTTTTGTCTCCTTTTAACTCTAAGGGCTACTGAACATCACACTGCTCCAAGCCACACAGCTGGTTTTTTTCCAAACACTTCAGTTTCAGAAACAGGAAGCTAAATCTGTGTTTTCCAGCACAAATACTACAAATCACAATAATTTAATGCTACAGGTCTGAATTAAGCTGACAATGACAAGGACACTGCACCATAAGATCCCTACTCCACTGTGAATTTAACTTCTACTCCTGTGTATTGCAGCTAAGAATGGATCTGTACCAGGACACCTGACCCAGGTGGCTGATAAAGTGTAATCCATCTGACCCATCTGGCACATGAGACAGCCTCTGCTCTTGCATCATTTATATTTTAGGGCAACGTACTAATTTGAATCCTACCACTCATTGTAGCACCGTGTGTTAACAAGTGCTAGTAAGAAGACCATTTAGCACTAAATTCTCCCAACAAATCACAAGTACAGAACCAACTGTGCTAAATAGCTTCTTCCCAAGCTACTGAAAAAATCTTCAGCACCTCAGAAGTCTAAAAAATATACCAATTATTCTTTTATGTAAGGGAATGCATTGTTAGCATATTGCAGCTGAATGATAAAGCACAAAGAAGCAGATAGATTCAAATATCGCCAAATTATTGAGTTGGATTTTTTTTCTTTACCTCTTTTCTCATACGTATATTTGCACTTAGGCAAAGGGAATTTTGTTCAGGTGATCTGCTCTACAAGTCAACAACATGTAAAGATTAACAGTTTGCTTAATTAGAGTTTGCAAATTTAACCTTTGAAAAATCCAAATTCCTAGAAACATTCCGGTTGGAAATGACCTTCCAAGGTTGCTAAGTCTAAATTACTGCTTAAAGCCTCTCAAAACAGAATTTAGACCAAAAACTAAGAATTCAGTCTTTAGCAGGAGTTTTGACTTGAATATCTATTCTCTTGGAGAACCCCACAACCTCTCTGGGCAAGCTGCTCTAAGGATTAATTATTTTCATAGCATAAGGAAAAGAATTCTTTCATCTAGTGAAACTTTTCCTGTAACAGTTTATGACTGTTAACTCTCATGATGCTGTTGTACATCTCTGTAAAGAGCTTGGCTACATCTTTTCTGTAAGGTCATTGCAGATATTGGAAGGCTTCAGCCCCCAGGAGACACCCCTTCTCCAGGGTAAATAAATCCGTCCTTCAGCCTCTCCTCACAGACCAAGTGCTCCAGCTTCTGATCATCTTGTAGGCCTTCCACTGAATTTGATCCAGTTTTTTAATGTTTCTCCTGTGGGAGGGGCCCAAAACTGTTCTAGCAAATGCTATTTAAAGAGGAATAATGACTTCCCTTGATCTACTGGCTGTGCTCCTGGTTACACAGCCCCTTCATACTGTTAGTCCTTACTTCTGCCAGGACTGATAACTCTGCTATAGACTATTGTCCAATAAATTCCCACTTCCCTTCCAGAGCTGCTGTGCAGCAGTCCACAGTCTATGCTTGTGCAGAATAATTCTTCCCAGGGCTTGGACCTTTAATTTCTTCTTGATGAAATTAACTGTGTCCCACTGTTCCAGTTCCCAATCTCTCAAAAACCATAAAATTGATGGGCATCTCCTCCTCCAGGTCACTGGTAAAGATATAAACCAGTGCCAGTATAGATCACAGAGGAACTACACTTCCCAAGCAGAGTAGTAACCATGGGCTATTACCTTTGGAGCTGGATGATCCAACCAGTTTTTCAGCCTAGTAGTTCCCTTATTTAAACTGTGATGTTTCTACTTGGATGCAAGGGAAGTTGTTTTGAAAACCTTGCTAAGGTCATTGTAGATGACACTCATAATGCCCCCTCCACCTACACATCTACCTGTTTCATCATAGAGGGCAGTCAGGTTGATAAAGCATGATTCACCTTTGTACATTTCTGTTGGCTCTTCCAAATCACCCTCCTCACGTGCCAACAATCTAACATCACTCAGTTATTTTCCCAGGGACTGAAGCAAGGATAACCAGCCTAGAGTTCCTTGGGTTGTCTTTCTTGATGTGCTTGAAGATTGTTAGGAATTTTGTCTTCCTGCAGTAATTAGTGACTTTTCTTGATCTCCATGACCTCTCAAGGATGATGGATAAAGGCCAGTTCATCCACATGTTCTCTTAGCACTGCTGGATGCCTCCCAGCTGGTCCTGTGACTGGTATGGGTCAAGGTTTCTCAAGAGAACTCCGACTTGATCCTCCCCCACTACTGGTAGTTTCTGTCCTTCAATCCTGTGTATCTAGTCAGAGGCATGGGAGACTTTGTCACTGAAGAGTGGGGCAATGAGTTACAGCCTTATCTGCACCTGCTGTTACTATTTAGCAGCACCCACTTGGCACATTATCCCTTGTTACCTCTAATACAGCTCTAGAGGCTCTTGTTTAATTTAATATCCCTTGCCAGGTTAAACTCTAGCTTTACTTGCCAGTTTCAATTCTAGCTGAGGTTTGGTTTTCCTAACACCTTCTGTGCTTGTCTAGGCAAGGCTTAGTGTCCTCTCTTTCCCTTTGTATGTTTTCCTTCTGAATATGTCCTTTTTGCACAGCAATTCAGTCACAAGAACATCCCAGATGTTCTCCTGATAATTAACATTTTTCTGGGTATTAGGATAAACAGTGTTGTGCTTTGAGGAGGCAGTTCTTAAAGGTCTGCCAGCTTTCCTGAGCTCCTTTGTCTTTCAACACTGCTTTCCATGGGACCCCACCTACCAGTTCCCCGAAACAGTCTTCCCTCACTCAGCCTGACACCTCTTCTTTAGAAAAGCTCCTAGAAGCTACTTCATGTAAATGGCACTCCCCCTGGCACCTTCTTCCATTCCTACCCCTCCTAAAGAGCCTGTACTATTCACCTTAACTGCACTTGAGTCCTGCAAGCCATTCCACTGCATCAGTCATCCCAAAGATGTTATGGTTCTGCAACCACATGTTGAACTCCAGCTCCTCCTCTTTATTTCTCAGGCTGTGTTCTTTTGTGCACAGGCACTTGAGGTTGGCCCTCAGGGTGGGATTTAGCCTTTCTGATGGTTCCTCCTGTTAACTTACCCTACATACTAACTATAACCTCTGTTCCCTTACTAAACTACAAGGTTGTTTTCTCATTTCCTAGTCCACATAGTTTAAAGCCTTCCTCATCAGGTTGGCAAGCTTGTTGTAATTGTTTTTGCTTACAATGACTGTGCGCAACAAGATGTAGCTGCTTTCTACTTCTTTCTTGAATTGCATTTAACAGCATAACAAAGATCAACTATGAATGCTGGACATTCTGATAGGAAGAATCTTTTTCTACATTGATACAAATGTCAATAAATCCATTTGCTTTGCTATGAAACAACAAGCAGAGATGACATGGCTAGAGGGAAGGATGACTTTGCACCTATGTAGGATTCAGGCTGATGCAATGACTTCTTGATGCCACCCTTGAGCAGCTCAAGAACAGGTCTGACAGGCTTCACAACTAGAATACTTCAGGATCAAAAAGTATAAAGATGAGTTAAAATCCCCAAGCTATGCCAACTCCTTCTACAATTGAAGATCTGGTCCTATAAGCGAAGCATCCAGCTGTCAGTGTCAAGAGTCAACAAACCAGACCTAAAGTGTAAGCAGCTAAAACCTCACTGAAACAAAACATTCACATACTGAAATTAGGTATGTTTATTAGCAATAGATTCAGCACAAATGAAAAGGCAAGAGGGAGAAGCTAAATGAATACCAGATTGCCCCTATCAGGACATCAGAAAATTGAACTGGTGGAGCTGGTGAGCAGCTGAAGCTTCAGTTTCAGAAAATGGCTCTGGTTGTAGAGCAGAAGTCCTGTTGTTTTGGCTGGCTCCTTTATATTCTAGAAACAACAGCCTAATCCTAATTGGCACACACATCTTCACTGATAAATAAAAAGAGCACTGGAATGCTGCATGCAATTCATTTTAGCTTGTGTCTGGGATATATTGCTGGCAATGCAGTGTGTGGGGCTGTGCCAGATGGCAGGGTTGGCATCTGCAAAGTTGCTCAGTGGGCATCTACTTTTCAGGAAGCAATGCACCATTTCTTTCCAAGATTGAACTCTGGGAGAGAAATGGCAGCTAAACTTATTCAGCTGTGTTTTTATGGGTATGATCTGTAACATGCCACTTCTTGGCAACGACCTGCTGTAACTTCAGCACCTAAATATATTAAGAAGAGCCAATCTTTTAGGAAAGTCTAGGATATTTTTGAAAATGGCAATGCAGATGACTAAGGGCATTTACCAATAGGCTGCAGCAAATGTAATTGCAGGAAATTGCCAGATACCTTCTCCCACTATCTGCTTTGCCCCTCGGCTGAGTACAAGGAATGGAATGCATACTTGTTCTCAGCTGCTTAAATGCAAAATCCCAGGGCTTAGATTAAAGGCACCTTGGTCAGCAGTTTAAAGTAAAGCCCTCAGACTCCTCTCTGACATGACTGGGATGTGGGTGTGTCCCAACTTGCCTGCTCTCCAGTGGGAGCAGCAATCTCCAACAGTGGGGAAACAGTGGGAAATGATAACATCTCACACAGCAGTTTTGCTGCAAAGAGAATGTGTGCCAAAGACTTCAGGGCCGAAGGCTGAGTTGCTTAAAGATACACACAGTATGGGAATTTACAATATATCCACTTGAATATAAGGCCTTTGTCTTCAAATCAACAAATATTTATGAAAAATGGTAGCAATCACTTCTCTAAGTCTCTGGTTACTCAAGTACCTTTGAAGAACTAGTCAGACATCAAGTGTGGAAAATTACTAGGGAGCAGACAAACTGATTTAGACCCTTTGCAAATGTTTCCCTAATGACAGTGGGAAAAAATACTCCCATTTATGGATGGAACTCTATCAGGGAATGGGAAGTAGAAAAAAAGGGAAAAATTACATTCAAAGAATTATTTTTGTCCTTTCATAGGAAAAGTGTAAAGCTTGGATCTTAGTCAAAACTGAGATTGAAGGTATGGATTAGGGACAAACATGCAAGACTATTCCAAATTAAATTGCAAGCTGATTCTCGCCTTAAAAGTCCAAAACGCTATGAGGTGCAGTGACTATAATTAATGGAAAGTAATTTGTAGATATCCAATCATGTTGTTTTTTTTTTTTTTTTACATGCAAAACTAATCTCACAAACCTAAATGCAAAATAACAACTGAAAAATGTGTCCTTTAGACTTGAGATGAATTTAAATAAAAATGTGTATTGGATCTGCACATTAATAAAGCCTGTTAAGCTCAGTAGAATACTTTTTATTCATCTGTGCTTCATCAAGCAGGTTCACGACCTCTACAGAACTGCAGCAGCTCCCTGTGTTCTAAAAACCACATGGGGGAAGATGGTAAATATTATTTTGTGATTAGAAAATGTTACTGGAATTGTCATAGAGAAATATTTAATGTGGAGAGTGTGGTTCAGGAATTAAAACATACACAGCAGGAGAAAAAGCAGCATGGCGCAAGTTTTACTCCTGGTGACAGGCAAGTAAAATTCAAGGATTGTCTATGACATTGAAAACAATGTGCCATAGTTGCACAGTTATCACTGAGCTCATAAAGATATTTAAGCACCTGCCTAACTTAAACCATGTGAGGACTCTCATTGTTTTAGATGACACAAAATAGATATTTTAAATACAAGCAGATGAGTAAATATCTTGCTGAATTGGTATTGGAGAACAGTATAGTTGAGTGATTTTTGTCACTGTCAAATAAGCATACATCTAAATAAACAAAGGTGTTAAATATCCACATCAATGACATTTGATGAGAAGCACAGGAAAGACTATGTGCAGAACATTATTCTAACATAATACATTAATTATGTATTATGCAATACTTATTAAAGGCTCAACACACCAACAATGTTAGCAGTTCCTTTCCCTGATTTCATTGCAGTTTGCATGAGTATGTGTATCCATGTGCACTTTACAAGTAACCAATCTGCCTTGCTCTTTGCCCAGATTACACACCGACCTATCTTTTTAGATGTGAAAGCCAAGTGGGTTGGTTAAAATATAAAAACAGAAGCATGGTGCTGTGTCTCTCATTAAAATCCCAAACATGACAAGGATAGATAAGAATGTCAAAACAGCTCCTTAACAAAATCATCTCCCATAGGGCTAATTCTAAACCTCTTCTCCTCCCATTCAAATTACCCCCACCCAAAGTTCTCAGAAGACTCTGAGCTCTACTGCAGCCATAGCAAACATTGCTTCTGACTTCCAGCAGTTGCAGCAAGGTCAAGCCTTAACCATTAGTTTTCAAATTTTCAGTTTGAGTGTTTCAGTCCAGCTTGGTTATCTCAGTGATCTGTTGATATAATCATTGATTCTGCAGTATAATTTTTTTCCCATTGGTGAAATATTCTTGATTAGCATATTGTTGCCATATACTTGTATTACATGTTCTGTCATTATCAAATGGAGACAAAGGTAGTAATGATGCCTGTGTCAGCACACACCCACAATTGCTTATGCTCAAATCCTCCTCATCTCGAAAATTCAAATCACCATAAAGGTTCCCTGCAGCTAAATATTGCTTTCGTATAATTGCCAGGAAAGGGCTTCCTAAATTATAGGACAGAATAAATTATAGGAGAATCATGTTCCTTACAATTCAAGGGGGGAATTAACACAGTCTATTAAAGACTCCCAAAAATTACTAATCTGAATTTAAATTCTACATTTAATTGGAGCAAGTTAAATTCAATGAAAAAGAAAATGAAATGAAAAATTCAATGGAAATTCTCTGCTTTTAAGAATATCTGTACTAGGGAGAAATAATAAGGGCTTTCTAGACTTTTAATAGGTGCTTTAAACAAGTGTTCTTTTTATTAATTACTAGAAAATGCAATGACCACTATAGTTTTCATTCAGAGCAAAACTTAACAGGAAAATAATACGAATCTCAACAGACTGTTTGAGTTATCTGTCCCTTCTTTAATCTGAGAGATTACTCAACAAAACCAATGTTCATTCAACAACATTCATGAAATCTGTTGTGGATTACCAATATCATCAGTTAAACCTGTTTCAAATTTATTGCTTTCATTTAGGTTAAATAATAAAAGAGTGCATTTGTACCACCACATGTATATACATGAATTCAGCTTTCATCATTCTCTACAGGTTTAATCCTGTGATTTATGTTTTTTAACACAGTTTTGGGCAAATCTGTTGAAAAAATTTAGCCAGACTGATAGAAGAGTTAGACTGGATTACTGTGATGTGTGCCATGTTTAAAACCAGCCTGTTCTGTTTGGAGAAAAGGAAAAGTCAAGCATTTTAACACTGTAACCCTGCTTGAAGTTCCAATAATTTTAATGGCTTTAGCAAAGGAGAGCTGAGTAAGGTTGGGTGAGTTCAAAGACAATAATCTTTATTATTAGAAATATGTTAGAACAGCAAAGAAACAAAGTTTCTTTTTTCTGCTTTTTCTTTAGTCACAGCAGGAAATAACACTGCTTAGATTAGAGTTTTCTGACGTTTAAACAGTTATGGCAGTGGCTGCATGTTAATTTTTTAAATTCACCTCTGTATTGACTGTTTCTCCATCTACCAATATTTAAGAAAAACAAACCCAAACACACACACACACAGAAAATTAAATGTAAGATGTTTGTCTTATGTTTCATATCACAGCTAAATTTTTTCATTTAAATTAAACTAAATTGAATTGAATGGCTGCACAACATAGCTGAGGGTTTTGCTAATGAGATACAAACCTTTTTGTCTTTAGGTTACTGGTTCAAATCCAGGCAAGTCTAGAAACAGCTGAAAGCTTTTAACCACCTGATGGCTATGTGATACTTTAACATGAAATGAGTTTGTCAATCAAAATCCAACTTCAGGAAGTAAGTGTTCCCACCATAAAAATAACCATCACACAACTAGAATTATTTGCAGTCTTCTGAAAGTTCAAAAATTAATGACTCTGCACCTTTTGAACTGATATTTTAGATTAAATGACCGATGTTGAAGTATGTAAAGAGTGAAATATGGAGAAGTTTACATTGCTGATACATTTGTGAACATAGCTTTCCTAGGTAAAAGAGGCTTAAATGACTTTCCTTCCTTAAACCTCCTGCCTCCTCTCTCATTAGCATCAGCTAGTGTAGCATGTTCTACAGTAATTTACACAATCCTATGCAGGGGGAGAAGGGAGATATGCCACACACAAAAATAAAGTCCTTTGTCTGTCAGATGAAGACAGAAAATATTTTAATTTCCATGTTAACCAGCTCTTTAAGGAAAATAAAGCTTCTGAAAGTTTTGAAAGAGTGTCAGTAACCTGTGACATCCTCCTACAATTCATGTTGCATTCTCTTTTTGCATGTAAATAATTCCTCACTTCCAAGAATAATTGATCATACTTGAACAAAAATGTTTTTACAGAGTGATAGATACTGATCTTCACCTCCTCCTCCAATCAAAAGTCAGAACTTCAATTTAAACTAAATAAAAAGGATAATTTTAAAATTTTGCTTAACTGGATTTTTTATTATCTCATCAACTTTTTATATTTTAATACCACGAAGATGTGAGAAGCTCTAACAATAAGAGAAGAATGTGCTGTAGGAGCCAAGCCCAAACTCAAGGACCAAATTCAAAGGAAGTTCCCATCCCAGCACTGAAAAAAACCCAGATTACTCTTCATGGTGCTGATTTTAAGTTAAAGCAAGCTGAAGAATTTTGGCAGCTGAATCACTTTTTTTTCAGGCTGGGGACAAAGAGAGTGAATGGGGTGACATCAGACTGGTGACCTGTCACTAGTGGGGTTCTACAGGGCTTCATCCCTGGCCTTGTGCTCTTCAACATCTCCACAAATGACTTGGATACAGGAGGGGAGGGAATACCAAGTAAGATTGCCAATGACACTAAACTGGGAGGAGCTGTCGACTCCCTCAAGGGCAGAGTGGCCCTGAAGAAAGACCTCGACAAATTAGAGATGGGCAACCACCAA
>VZRO01001499.1:70565-83459 GCA_013397915.1 Daphoenositta chrysoptera | reverse complement strand
GCCTGGCCTCACTTCTGTCCAGACTAGTGTTGTTCGCTGCAGCGTCCCAGATGCGGAGCAGCCAGGTCAAGATGGACTTGTTTGTCTGGCGGGTGAATTCCCTCCGCAGGTCACGCAGCTCACGTAGAGATAGAGGGCGAGTGATGATCTCTGGCTCTGTCTCTTCTGCTGGGTGCGAAGGTCCTGCCGCATCCTTGTCAGTCACTATGCGGACTGATTTGCTCTTTGATTTCTTCTTCTGAACAGGGGCAACTGCTACTGGTTTAGGTTGTTCTGCTTCAGCGACAATTTGTGTGGAGATGCTGGTGGTGCTTTTGGTTTCTTTTACCTCTGTGTCAGTCTGTGTAGACATGGACGCTGTTGCTTTCCTTTTGGTTTCTTTCTCCTCTGTGTCAGTTTGCGTAGACATGGACGCTGTTGGTTTGTTTTTGGTTTCTCTCTCCTCTGTGACAGTCTGCGTAGACATGGATGTTGTTGCTTTACTTATTGCTCTTTCCCTCTTTTTGATGTTCTGCTTGGACATGGTGCCTGTTGTTTTGCTGCTTTTCTCCCTATCATCCTGAGGATGCAGTGCTACTCCAAGCATTGTCCTGCCTCTAAGCATGGTCTACACGGTGCAGGTCATAGAAAAAAAAAGAGAACAGAACTGACAAGAAGATAATGCCATCCTTAACATCCAGAGGGAACTCAATATTTTCAAAAACTGTGGTGTCAGGGCTAAAAGGCTGGAAAAAACCATTCTTCACTCCTCCCCACAGGGGTTGAGTGGGATTGTTGAGGCCCCAGACGTAGCAGCCTAGACTAGGACAATCAAACAGAATCAAGTATATATTCTGAATGGTGTTCATTGCCTCGGAGGTCATCATGCAATAGATATAATAGACCAATAAAGCAATTTTTATACCATACCCTGGTCTACACAGGAGCATTACAACAGGCCGGTAGTTCCCCATATGCGGAAAAATATAGAGAGCTAAGTACAAGACCTACGTAAGCATGCTGAGCATCATATTAAATATGTGACTCTTACAATACCAAGTTGTAATTCTGACTTTCCTAAGTACCTGCCCCACGTTGGGCGCCAAAAAATGTCAAGGTTTGAAAACAAACCAGGGAGAAAACTGCAAGTCAGAAATACAATTTTAATAGGAAGAGGGGAAAAAAAAGTAAAATAAATGCAATAGTAGAAAAACCACTGACAGAGTCAGAATACAACCTGACACCCTGTTGGTCGGGGTGTTGGTAGCAGTCTGAATAAAGTCCTGTTGGAGGTGGTGATCCTATAGAAGAGTCTGGTCTCAGAAGGTCCAGCGGTGGCTATGTAGCTCTCGTCCTCTGGGAATCCAGTGGAGAAGGCTGCCTGTGGTGTTCGAAATCTCAGCTTATATCCAGGATGGAATGCTTGGTTCCTCCCTCTGGGCAGAGCATCTCACAATGGGATGATGTAATTTTGTCAGTCATGTGACAAAGTCTTGATGGGCCATTAACAGGATATTGTCCAGAAGGGGTTATCTATGAGTCATGTGGCAAAACTCATTAACAGAAGATAGTCCGGAGGGAGGAGGCAAGCAACACCACCCACCTGGTTTCAGCAGTTCATGTAGATGGTAATAGAATACACTGCAACCCAGGACAATGCTTTACCACTACAATAGGTTTTTCACAAGCGGCACCATGGGAGTTTTGGAAAAGCAAAGGAAGGAGAAACTGGAATTGCTGGAATCTCTCCTGTTTCCTCAGGACCAGGAAAATCTGAGCAGTGCCAAAGTTTGTTAGGCTGAGGAAAAGTGAAGGGAAGCAGAACCATATGGAGCTTCATGAGTGGTGTCAGCCGTGGGTAGCTTCTGCAACCACTGTTGTGGGAGAGGGAAAGTGTGTTACAAGTTGAGACATTAGTTTTGAACTTCATGAGACATTAATTTTTGAATCCTTAACACGTCTTTTCCCCACATCCTCAAACCGCCACCCCCCCAAAGCATAACAACAACATCAACAAAACCCCAAACCAAAACCCAAACCAAAAGGGAGGTAGGCATCTGCTAGCTTTAAATATGGCAAAATAAGCATTCCTATTGATCTGCACAGTTCCAAACCAAGCTGATCTTTTCCCATTCAAAAAACAGACAAAACAAAATATGTAAGGGATGCAATTAAACATTAAATAAAGTATAAACTGAGATAGTCTTTTAGACCTTGGACACTTAAGTTAGTGCCAGTCCAGTGTGTCAGAAACTTACTTGATACTGTGTATACTATCAACAGGGAGATTCTCTGTTGTAAATTAAGATAATCTCCATATATGTTAGGCCATATCCTATTACACAAATGTGACCATACTCAATCATAATTTAGTAAAAGCCCTCCCCCCTAGTTGCATCCCCCACTGCCTTTCTTTGCATGATTTCATGCACACAGAGTTAATATAAAGATGTCTGTAGCATGGCCTAAGAAATTCTTATTTCCTCACCTCTCATTCCTGTCCTGTGCCACCATCATCCCATTGGTTTTGAGGGTGCAGCCATTGGCAGGACAGTGCTGTAACATACATCAGTTACCTGCTGTGGGTTAGAAGCCCCATTCCTCCATATACGTGAAATGACCCAGGCTACAGTGATCTAGGCCATGGTGCTGCCTTGCAATCCAGCAGTGTCGGCAGAACTGGGGAGATGTTTTGCAGAAGGGGCAGAGGAAAGTTCTTAAGTTTGTGTTACTCCTGAAGCATCTCGAGACTGTCCCTATCAGGCAATCTCACCAGTCTTAGGGCTTGATTCCCTACTGCCTGTCCCATCACTCCTTGCAGAGAAGTGGGATGAGGATTCTTCCACTTCCTGTGGGAGCCTGTTCCACAGCCTAATAGACTTTTCTGTTAGGAAACATTTCTTGATTGTGCTTTAACCATGGGTGTTAGACTGCTGGTCCCTTAGATGGCCTTAACCTGCATCAATACCAGTGCCTTCCTTGCACTCCTCCTCCTCTGGCATTTATTGTAGGTCTGTTTCAGCTGTAGGCAGCTGTACCTTGGCTCAAACTCCCCTGTCCTTAGTGCTGCTGTTGGAGGCTGTTGTAGAAGTTGAGGTCTGGGAGCCCACATCAAGGATCTGACTTGTGATCTGAGATGGATTCATCACACAAGTAGGTTTTCAAGAATCCAGGCTGCTGGCAAGTAAGGAAATAAACACTGAAGCAGCATTTGTGTGTGTCTCTACCTTGGATAGAGCCAAGTCCAAGGAATCTGTTACAGCACAGCTATCCCATGACCTAATTTTGTTGCTGTCAAATCCAAAAGTGTGGGTAAGACTCCAGTACATTCCTGCAATCAGTTTAAAGCAGCTCTTTCGATTTCTTTTACACGACAGAGTTTGTGCTGTCTATGTTGAAGCAGCAAGGAAGAGCAACCCAGCCAAGCTGTTCATCTGCGAGGCTGTGGAAATACCAACCATGAGGCTCGGCAGTGAAGACTCTGTATGCAGTGTATCCAATTTGGCAGGTGTGGGTGAGGAGTCTGCCTTGCTAGCTCCTCAAGGAGTGACTCTTCCAAGGCTGGTGGCAGATAGGCCAGGTTGTGGTGGCTGGCTGTGAGTGGATGGACGGGTTTCCTGGGGAGAACAGCATGCACCCACTGTGTCACAGCCCTGGTATGCACTATAGTATGGTGGCACTAGACGATTTCCCTCCCATGCACATGACTGTTGTTTTGCACATGTGGACTTCATGAAAGCATTTGATACTTTTCAGGTCTCTTCTCTTTGTTGCTGTTTGCTGAACCTCCTCACTTTCTTGTATTCCCTTTCCAAGGTGGGATGAGTAGAGCATGTTTCAGTGCTGCAGAGTCAAATACATCTTTGACTTACATCTTATCAATATGAAATTGACACTATTTTCTTTACACTGTTTCTAGTACAGTCAGTACCCTCCTATCTGCTTCTATAATTTTGGTAGACCTTGTTATGTGATGTCTTCTTAAAGAATTGATGTAATTACTCCAGAACCGGGGGTGTATGAACTGTTTGGATAACGACCCATTAAACCGTTCACAACCGGAATGGTTGTGACACCAGAGATCTGAAGTAGCTTTTTTACTGTTTCTCCTGATCCCCATCTCTGTGCCCAATGTGGACCCTCTATAACCTCATCCTGCTTTTGTGTCCTCCAGTTCATGTCCTGGCTCCCTTCTGCTCCTCCCTGCTCTGCCAGTGAGTTACTTCTCTGGTGTCCCCACACAGTTCGTACTCCTCACCAGCTGTGGTTTCCTATCCTCCGTGATCCTCAGAGGTCTTTGTCCACCTTTCATTAGTGCTTTGCCATTGTTGATTCTTCTGCAAGCTCTGCCTTTCCTGACTGTACTGCCCACTTCAAAAGGGAGAGCTTTTTGCTTTTCTCCACTCCCGTGGGAGAAATAGAACTTCTGTCTCGTCTAGAGGTGCATAAAACATGGCCACATTGTCAGCAGATTTTTGGTTTGTTTGTATCCTCTTTGACTTAGCTCATCTCTTCCCTGTTAACCATGTATGAAATATCCTTTTTCCCTTTGTTTTCATGGGGTTTGCATGCAATGCCTTGCTCCCCTGGGACTAAGTGTCATGCCTGTTGAATTCGAGGGTGTCGTTTTATGAGGGTTGTTTTCAGCAGTCCCTGCTGCTGCTCCTGAGCGTTCAGCTGTGCCAGTGCAGCTGAACGTGCTGCTGCACATTGAACTGGATCAGGAAATTGATCTGGATTAAAGTAGCCAAGGTGGAGAGGAAAGCTGCTTAACCCAGCGATTTGCTCAAAGAAATACTTGAAAAATTACAGTTTAAGAGCACTTTGACTTGATAGCCCTTTGACTAACAACCCCCTGGTATAGAAATCCCTTGTTTAAAGGTGGAGTTCCTGCCTCCGCCCTTCAAACCCTCCTCCCGGGCTATTAAACACCAGCGGCCACCTACTTCAGGCTTAGAGCAGCTGCTGCAGGTTAAGATGTGCTGTGCAGCCTCTCTGGGGCCGCATGGGACACGATGCTGTTTGGAAGGGATGAGGACCCCCTGGAGTAAAAATGCATGTGTCAGAGTGTGCAAAATCATCCTTTTGTGGAACATCGCAGACTGAGACAAAGCTTTGTGCTTTTTATCATAATTGCTGGTCTGGTTTTACCCTGAGCCTTATTAATGTTCCAGGATGATGCTGTGTCACTAAGTGTGGGAAATGAAGCATACCTTGATGCTGGCTCAAAATTTTAAAAACGCTTCCCCTGCCCTTCTCTGTGGGACACATTTAACCTGCCCCATCCCTCCTGAGCTACTAGAGTGGAGCCCTGTCTGGTGGCTCTGCTCCTGCTCTTCCCCTTGGCTTTCTCGCACCCTTCCCTGCCTAATCCGTTCATGTGCTCCCGAATTCGTGCTGTCCAGGGTTTAATTTTTGTTTAAGATCTTCGTTCCTTTAATGACAGCAGGAACCGAAGGCAGTTCTCTGTGGGGGCTGTGGTGTGCGGCTGTGCTTGAGGTAATGAGACTTGATGAAAACCTCTTGTTACTGTGGCAAGATTTCTTCCTTCTCTGTGTTTAAGAAGAAGGGGGGGGGGGGGCAGAGGAAAAGAAAAAGTGACAGACCCTGCTGGGTATGTTAATATATTTTTAATGGCTTCCATGTGGCTAGCTGAGGACTTATTTGTCCAGCCTGCGAGAAAAGGGTAGCAGCATGTTATTCTTGTGCACCTTTGAGCTTAGCTGGGAGTTGAAATGGGAGAGAGGGAAGGTTGAGTGAAAATTTCACAGAAATCCTGTTGATAAAAATGAAATCTGCTAGAGATAGAGGGGATTGGCAGGGAGAGAAAGATTGGATCCCAGATACCTCCTCCCTTCCCCCTCCCCAAATCTTCCTTTTTTTCTGGAATATTCCACTGTCTGCAATCGTCAAGAGAGCTACTGTCTCAGACTATGGTATTTCTACCAGTGATGAGGGGAGAGATTTTTCTGAAAGAATTGCTGTATTTCTTGTGAGAAACAAAAGGGTTTATGCTATGGTGGCAAGCTGGGGAAGGGAGGGAGCTGGCGGGGATGCAGGGGCAGATGCTGGGCAGTTTCCCCTTCAGCCTTAATGTGCTAGTTAAGCTGCAGGCAGGATGAAGCTGGTGGTCCGAGCCGGCTGCCCGGGGCGATGAGGGGTTTTGCTGCTTTCCTGTTCCAAAGGCATGCAGAGCACTGCCAGGATTGAGGGGCAGCCAGGCTGGGGCAGCTGTGGGTTCTGGGGTCAGGAGCCAGGTGCCTGGGGCGGTAGGTCAGAGCAGAGATGTGCTTCATGGGGCTGCGAGGAGAGTGAGAGCTGCCGGTGAAACATTAATGCTGCATAGCCCTGGTGAGAGGGGTAGAGAGCAAACAGCGAGGAACCGTGGCACTCGCTGTGTGCTGGTTAGATGGAACCGCCAGGAGAGAATGGCGCTCATGACACGTTGGCAGATTGGCTGGAAGGGTTATGGTATGGTGAGGTACAATGGATTGAGTCCACACCCAGCCGACTCCTGGTGCAGGAGGGTTGGGGAAGTGGTGACATCTCTCTTCTGTCCTTGTGTTCTCATTCTTACAAAATCCCAGTCAAGGGTGATATAACCCTAGGGCAGGAAGGATTGAAAATCAGTTAGACACCAAACTGGGGTTTTCCCTGCTACCAGCAGCTTGTTGCTCCTCAAGAAACAGCTACTGTGCCAGCTCTGTATTTCCCCTGTATTCAGTGACAAGCTCATCTCTCAATGTCCACTTACAGGAGACCTGTCCACCCAGTGTTGAAACCACATGGCTTGTGGGGCTTCCTTCAAGTAAGGAAGCCAGTGCATGTGAGGCATCTCTTGTCACAGCCATAAAGGCGTGCTAGCATCTCTTGAGGCAGGTGCATGGCTGGGGTCACTGCTGGGAGGATTTCAGGAAGTAATTTCCTTGAGTCACTGCCCAGTGCTGGAGTAGTGTGTGTGAGCTGGCAACAGCCCTCGCCTGGCTTCTTGTTTCTGAGTGGCTGGGAAACCTCCCGCAGCAGATATGCCTCTTCTTGGTGGCAACTTCTCTGGGTGTTCCCAAGGCAACATCCCTACAGGGTCAAAGCTGTATTTTGGGGGGGAAAATTAAAAATTTGATGTCTATTTAATTTTGGAGCCAAGAAATAGTGCTAGACTGGCAACTCTTGAGATATCCTTTGTAGCCTGCCCCTGCCAACATACCAGATTGCTGACTCCCAGCCAAACTGGCCCCTCTGATTTTTGAGTCTCGCAAAAACAGTTTGTGGGAGATTTGTCTGAGGATACTGTAAGTTTCTTTGTGTTGCAAAAGACTGGAAGCACATATGGCAAGTTACTGATACCTATCTGAAAGGACAACAACTTGTTAGCCTGCACTGACCCGATTGCTTGGCTGATCTGACCATAGACTTATTTAGATTGAAATTAACTTTCAGCTGATTTAGTAAAAATAGGGTTAGTAGTGAAGCAGGCAAATCAGGGATACATTTGCCTTCTATATAGATCTGTCCACACAGGTGTTTTATGTCCGCTTAAAGTGCTTCAGCTTGCCTCTCCTGTGTGCCCCTCTGCAGGCAAGCCCTGGTTTTTGATGAGTGTCCACAGCTTTCTTAACCCACTTTTCCAGTTGGGCTGAAGTTGCTGACAGCATCATGACTTACCCAGGAGCATGAGTGAATGTGAATTGGCACAAAATAAAAACCAGGGACCCACTAGGCTCCCAGCCCTGTAAATTCTGGGTTGTTGAAGTCCTACTTTGCTTGAGTTGCCAAAAATAACAGTCAGCTAATACACTCATATATTATTATTTTTGGTCAAGCCTCTTCCACTGATACTATGCTTATAAGAAAAATGGAAGGTTTTTATTTGTCTCCTTGAGCGTGCTTTCTAGTGTTAAGTCTAGATTAGTTTTACTGATGACCCAAAGGGAATGTTTGTTTTAAACTAGGCTTGTACCAGTTTATCTCATCCATTCACCCCATCATAATGGATTTAAAAAGTGGTACTGTCATCAAGCCTGGTATATCTAAGGCTGCAATAAAGAGTAATGTGTGCTGTGTTTTAATTTTTTGGAGGCCTTAGAGAACTGCTGCTGAGGTATAATGGATGTTTCTGTGAACTTTAATACTTTAATTGTAGGTAAGAGAATTTTGCATGTCTGCACCTTAAAACAACTCAATTAATACTAGTCTTGGTATAGACAGTAGCAAAATCAAGTGTAGACCATCCAGAATTTGTTGTGGGCTGAGTAAAATCTCATTCCCTCTTAACAATACAGCTTTCAGTTTCTCACTGTTCAGGAGATAAAATTTTCTTGGCCCACTGATTCTCATCGTCTTTCAGTCTAGAAAAAACTTTCATTGCTGGATGGGCAAGATGGGGAAAGTAAAGGAAATGGCCAGAATTTTTGTCTTGACATTTTTATGTTGTATGTTTTAAAAAATAAATTTGCCAAACTACAACAGAAACGAAATCACAAAGTCACATGCACATGTCTATTTTTAATTTTAAAGATTATTGTAAGGTTGTCTCTAGCAATCTCATGCCACAGGCCTCTAACTGTACCATATCCTCTTCTAAGATGCATTTCCATAGTCCTGATTTTCTGTAGGCCCAAGGCCGTAGAGCATGATTGTCTTGCTTTCTAGTTGTTTACTGAGGACACTGGTTTCCATTAAATGAGGCCATTGGGGAAGGTCTCAGAAGATCTCAGACTATCTTGCTGGTGTTGGCTGCATGAAAAAGCGGGGGTGTTATTTCCTGTGGGGGAAGGAGGGGTGAAAGGAGTTCAATTCCCTTATGCAGGAAGGTGCATACACAAGGCTGGGGGAAGGCAGTTGACAAAGGTGCCTGTCAGCCCTGTGACGGTGTCCCAAGGAAGTGGCAATGAGGTTTGTTCATTAATTCAATAACACTTCACCCCAAGCTCACCCCCTTGCCTTTCCTCTCACTTCCTTAGCCCTTCCCCCTCCTTGGGAATCTGTGTCGGGGGAATTGGGAATTGCAGCCTGTGAACTGCACCCAGCAGCTCGTGGTGGCAGTTGTGGCTGCTGCTAAATCAGCCAGCTGAGCACCTGCTGTCTCCTGCTAAGGGAACTGAGCAGCCAGCTATTTGTTGTTAAAGTGACATTGTCAAAATAAAAATCCTGTTTTAAGGAGGCTCTTCCTTGCATTCCTGAATAATGCACTGGATTACTAAACTAAATGAAATTTTGGAAATCACATTGGTCTCCCATTTGTAGCCAGAGGGGATGGCCTTGAGCATAAGGTATGAATTACCTACACACCCTGCAACCACAACTTCATGTGCTGAGGTCGATAAATTGACTTCCATGCAGCTTATTAGATGGGGCTCTTTCAGATGTGACCTTATGAAACATGGAGTCCTCTCTGGATGATGGCAATCCCATGACTGTTTCCTTAAGTATAGGGGAGAGTGTTGCTGCAGTGTCCTTGACAAAATTTCTTTCTTCCCCAAAATACCTGCCAAGAGGGGCATGGACCAGTTGTTCATTGAGCTTTAGACATGACTGCAGCATGTTGCTGAGTGAACAGATTCTTCTGAGGGGCATCAAAGGCAAATACCAGCCTCTTGCTAGTGTAAGGGCTAAGGCTCTTCCCTGAATGGGTAGTTGTGTGCTACACTTGATTACAGTGTTTTGTTGGTGAGATTCCTGTTTATCGTTTAAAAAATATCCCAGCTTTCTCAGGCCAGCTGTTGTATAATTTTGTAACCTCAGACTGTTTCCTTCCCTGACCTATCAGTTCATTTCTGTAGTGCTTCAGAGCTGCTTCCTTCTCTGTCTCCTCTTGAACTTCCTACCCCTATTCTTCATGTGCTTGGCCACATACCAGCATTGAAACGCCTGTGTGCTCAGATGGGAGTTTAAAACTGCTGTAAGATATTTAATATGTGGAAGACGATACTGACGTGCCACAGACACACGGGAAGGAGAAAGGAGCGACCTGGCATTCCAGGCTGAGGTGTGAGCTAGCACCTGTTCTTCTCTCCTCTGCCTCCTAGCCTCCTGAGAAAGTCAAAGGTTTCTGCTAGAGAGTCAGGTCTCTGCTCCTGCTTATCTTCCAGTGCTCTTTCCTGGCTCTTTTCATCCTTGCTCAGAGCATCTTGGGTGGCACAAAGTAGAGAACAGGTCTTTGTTCCTGGTATGGGCTATTTTGTCAGGAGGGAAAGAGGAGCACTGTGGTTTGGGCACTGTCCCTGGCTTTGGTTCCTCTGTTCAGATGCTCTGCTGTCTACAAAATGGGGCTGTTGCAGCACACAGAGCTGGGGGATGTGCCTGCTTACAGACTGCAAAGCACTCCAGAGCGGAAGAAGGGAAAACTGTGGATTGACAGCTGCAGAGCTGCCCCTGCCCTGCGGTAGCAAAGTGGAATTGGCACCTTGGGCTTCGCTGGGAAACAAGAGGGCAAGAGCTAATAAAAGATCAGTTTCTAATCTTCTGTTTTGGGGGAAGCGTTGAGCAGCAGCAGAAGTGCTGGAGCTGCTGATCTACAGATTGCTGTGGCCTGGCTTAGTATTGTTTGACATTATAATGATTTTCTATGAGTTAGTGTGTGTGTGTTTGTGTTAATGAAAGCTTTGGTTCAGTACAAGCTGTTACCACTGGACCACAATTTCTTGGTTTTTTTCACAAGTAAGTGAATTTTCCCAATGTCCTACCTCTCTTTATGCACATGTGTGTGCATTTGGGGATCATTCAGGATGGAAAGTGCAGTGGAAATGTAAAATACTATAATTATGTGCAGTGTTCATTTCTATTTTTGCTCTGCAGTCAGCTTGGCAAGGGGAACTCTGTGTCTGGGCAGTCTCATATCTGATCTGATCTATTTGTCTGTGCTTTTTTGCATTGTGGTTTACAGCCCTGCAATTGAAACCTTCAAGATTACTTAAAGATGGAAGAAGAGTGTGCTTCCACTGAGCTTTGTAAAGGCCGTTTCTTCTAGTGCAAAATAATGGGCCTAAATGAGTTGACAGTGCTCCTTTTAAATCCACCACTTGGTTCCTGAGGGGGCGGGGGCGAGGAGGTAATGTATAGGTCTTACAGGAATAAAGCCAGTGTTTTGTGCTCCCCTGCGGCTCTGCAGCAGTAGCTCACTGACTGACCCTATTAGCAGAGCTGTGCTGTCAGCGCGGGCCAGTCTGCTGTGTGCACGGGGAGCTGAGCTGAACAAATAGCACCGAGGTAGGGGTTCCGACGAGGCTACGGCAGGGACTGCCACATGGGGAAAGAAAGGGATGCTCCCTTACAGCTCAGTGGTAAAAAAATACCGAGTCTCTCCTGCTCTCTGGTTCGTTTGAAGGTGCAGCTGTGGCAGTGACAGGTCTGAGGACTTCCAGTACAGGCAGTGCCTTGCAGTGCTGTAGAAAAGCAGACGAGGGTACCAGAGGGGTGCATTTCTCTCTGAGCCATAGCTGAGCCCTTGCAGCAGCATTGCTCTTGAAGAAGCTGCAACAAGTACTGGAAACTCTTACGGATGAGAGGTAGAGCCGAGGCCTTGATCAATCGATTGTTAAAGATCCCACTGCACTTCTCAAGAGATGAGGGGATGGTAACCTCAGTGTCCTGGCCAAATTCCAGTTCATTACTTTCTGCCTCTCTAAAATTTCCCCTTTCTCTCCCCCTGCCGTTTATCCTGGAGAAGTTAGCATTTGCTTCCTCTCCTAATGACTCACGGGTAATGCTGCTGGCACACAACTGATGCTTTATTTCATCCTGGTGATGAGGGAGTGATCCCTGTGGTTTGGGGTCTTTGGGCTGGAAGAGGTGCTATGGAAACACAAAGATGTTTGGAGTGTACACATATATACAAAAGCACTGTTGGCTACTGTTCCCTTCAGCTGCTGTTTCGGAACAGGTAATCAGGTTTTCCAGCTGCATCTTCCAGCTGAATCCAAATCACAAATGTGTGTGTCTTCAGTGTGTGTGTGTGTGCGCGCGCGCGCCTGTCTCTTCCCCCCCTCCCCTTTCGTCTTGGAACAAGAAGAATGTGTCAAGCCCTCTGGCTGCAATCCAGGACTCTCCGTGGAACTATAAATCGACCCGTCAGGGAGGGGGAAAGAGATTAACGTTGGCCGTCTTCATTAGTGAGTCCCCAGAGGAAACCGGGTCTGCCATGAGCCGTGAATGAGACCAGCTGAGAGAGGAGGGGGAGAGCTTGCGGTTTTTATCACTGCCTCCAGAGACCCTGGAGGAGTGGAGGAAAAGAGTGTGATAGGGATGGGAGGATGTAAAATGAAGGAAGCTGGAGCTTTCCAGCACATAGCTCGCTCCCTCATTGGTGGGCAGGTAGCTGTTTGCTGCTCTTCCGCGCCAATCCCTGACCCATGATCCCATGTGTGTGGCTGGAGTACTTGGCATGCTAATTGGGAGCAGAGAGGAGTGAGCCCAGTGGCAGTGCAATGCCCTGCCATGCTAAACAAGTGCCAGTAATTGCATTCAAGGTACTTTCATTATGTCAGATTTTTCACAGAATCAGAAAAGTGCATTTATCACGAGCAGCATAATTCTTCCTGGGCATTGCTTGGGGGGTGTGTGTGCTTAATTCTCTGCCCCCTCTGCCTTCATGAAAAGATGAAAGTAATTTTTGCCTTTTTTTCATTCTCACTTGCACACAGATTTTTACAAATAGCTTCTTTGAGCTTCAAGCAACAATCTCATTTTTCCTTGTACCGTTTATTGTATATGTGTGCACTGCAGGTTCATGCAAACACATGCATGCACTAACACACATGTGTGCTAATTGTTGTCTTCCAGGCTGACGGAGAATATGGAGGCTGCAACTGCAGCTGGTAATGTTTCAGGATCCCTTGTAAAGTCCCTGGGAGCCTGGATTCTAGTGATGCTCCTACCAGTAAAATCTGGTTTAAGCTGGTAGTTGTCTTCCACCCCCCC
>VZRO01001499.1:42819-70547 GCA_013397915.1 Daphoenositta chrysoptera | reverse complement strand
CCCCCCGCTTCTTGCAGTGAGTGACGCAGGCTCGACAGCTCCAGATAGTGATGCTCTTTATTCACCAAGCAGGCATCACACATCGTGGCAACACCAGCTATGCATGCACACTATTCTGCCAGGGTACCTAGCAGTGACCTGAGGGGACCAGCGAGAGGGAGGCCTCTTGTCTGTGCCCATGTGGTCTGTGTCACCTCTGCAGCATGACAAGAGAACCAATTAGTGTCAGTTGTGGAGGCAGTTCTTACTGATGGGGACAGAGACCTGGCTAAGATGTGAACTGAGACATCATACATCTTCTCACTCCGCCTCCCTGTGGGTCTCTGGGGTGGGCAAGTCACACTTGGGAGCAAGGGAGCTCCTGGGAAACACAGCCAGTGGCTGTAGCCACTCCTGTTTCTGGAGGTGCAAGTGACCTTTGCAGGTGATTGGAGTTACCAATCTGCATGGCAAAAATGTCTGCTAAAACTTACTGTTCTTCTTTCCCTGCTGTATTTTTGTTCTCTTGCTGTTTTCTCCTTAGACATCTGACTGCCCTCAATACCAGCACAGCTTCCCGTGTTTGCTTTACCTTGATATCCACAGTCCTTTGTAAAATATGGTGCAAGGCTTAGCTTTTGCTTTCACACTCGCCACCAGAGCTTAGACAGCTTTGGTGTGGAATTTGACAGCTTCTTGAAATTGCTTTTTAACTAGCCCTTGCAACATAACTGTGACTTGTGCTTCTAGGCAGTTAGTATTTACTAAATTAAGTGATGCTCCTTGGTAATAAGTAAAAGTAATACCATGTTTCTGATATTGGCAGATATTTCAAAAAATATTTTGTTAGGACCAACCCATAGCCTATAGTCTCTAGCTTTAGGTGTTCACATGCAGAACTGGACGAACAAATAATGGTTCAAATAGAAATGTGGACAGGAAGGAGAACAGAAAGCTGGAGCAGAGGAGCTGCTGTTTGTGTGAAAGGAGGGCACTCCTGGCGCTTAGAAGTGGTATTTCAGGTGAGTCAGCCCCAGACTTTGTCTAAAAGCCAGGAACCCTGCTGCTTCCTAGTTCCCTTTTACAGCTCTCACTGTTCCCAGCTGAGGAGCACACACTGATGTTTTGCCATGCCTTGGAAGGAGAAGAAATAAATGATGATGGGTAGAAGGGTAACTGCACTACGGTGTGTCGTAACACACCACCAGCTACGGTGCCTCTAATGAACAAGCTGATGGATGAGTTATTTACTCCACGGTCTGGAGGGAAGAAGCCGCCTTTGCTGACACTCACCTCTGAGCAGTGTGAGTGCTCTGCATCAAGCATGGTATGTCATCTGCAGGAGCAAAACCCCGCTTTTCTTTGTGCAGCTGGATGCCCTTTGGAAAGCTCCAGTTCAAGCCTGACCCTCCTTACCTTGTGAGGTGGTTTGGTCTGTGAGGCAACCTGCTGCCAGCCTCCAGGTGGAGGTCTCTGCTCCTGTGGGACCTCTGTCCTGGTGGAAGAGTGGAGGAGGCACAAGGGGAATGCAGCCTGCTGTGGCGGAAAAGTGCTGCAGTAGATTAAAGCAGCTGCTGAGGGACTCCTCCAGTGAAGCTTGAAATCAGATTGTTTGACAGACATCGTGTTAGAAGCACCTGGCTGGTTCTGTTTGCCCCACAGCTCCCTACCTCAGAGAGAAAGCAAGGATTTTTCACTGCTCCAGAATAGCTTTACTCTTCCCTCTTCCCTTCCTTTGCTATGCCCCAGAGGGTGGATTGCCTGCCTGCAGTGAGCCACGGGTGTCTGCTGGAGGTGGAGGGTGGTAGAAGGCTTTGGGAACCCCTCACCCCAATGGCATCCCCTTGTCTGAGAGACAGAGAGCTTGTGGAGAGATGGGTTGGTTTAGTGTGATTTTATTTTTTTTCCCAGCTCTGATTTTTGTTCTGCCTTATTTGCATATTGTGTTTTTTTCCCCAAGCCTCTGCATCTCCTTTTTGCCTTTCTTTTAAAATTATCTTCTCTCTGCTAAAGATTGCTCCCTAACTCTCAAATGTCCCTCCCCCGCCTCACTCTCCCCCTACCCCCCCTGCATTTTTCTTTCATCCTTTGTTCTTGATTGCTTGTGCCCGGGAGCAAAGAAAGGAAAAGGAAAGGATACCATCTTTCTGTGAAATACAGGAGAGAGAAATAGGCAGGCAAGCAAAGTTGTCAGCCTGGCAGAGTGAGACTGAATCCATCTCAGGAACACGCTGCACACCTTGAACGTGGGATTCACCTTCTCCATTATGCTTGCCATGCCACCCCATGTGGCTCTGGTCCTGCCAGCCCTGGATGGGACTCCCCTGCAGAAATGCTGCTTTTGGCATCTGCTGCCCCAGGGGGCAAAAACCCTGTGTCTGCTGTGTCTGTGTCGATTGCTAAAGGAGTCCCATGCATGGTCCCCTCCTGGTCCTGGTCCTGCTGTGAATCCACCGTGTCTTTCTCACACAGGAGTGTAGGGGTAATCATCTGAAATGTGTGCGCATGCTGGCTGATGCATCACATCTTCTCTCTCCTTCCATCTCCTCTCCCCCTGCATCAGCAGCACTGCCATAATCTCTCAAAATCAACAGGCCATTACAGTCTGATGTAACTCAATGAGTACTCTGAGACAGAAATCCTGCAGTGTACTTAAAAACCCTAATGCAGAAACACAGCGCTGTCTTGCATTCTCCTTCCACCTCGTTTCCTGGTTTCTCATGTACAATGAGCATTGCTTCTGTGTGTGCACATAGGGTTTTTTAGCAGAGCTAAGCTTCAACCAGCTTGTTAGTCCCTTTCAGCTCCCAGAATCTCAAATACAGAATCTGATCTTCCTCCTACCACCACCCCAAACTTCTCAATTTTTCGTTAGCTTTTTTAGGAGCAGTGGCTTCCAGCTTGTGCCTTGGGAGAGTGGAGGTCACAGAGACCTCACAGATGCCCTCTGTTTCACCTGCCTTTGCCTGTCTGGCCTGTCCCTCAGCAGTGGAACATGCACTTTTGTTGATCAGGCCCATGGGTGGGCCGTTCAGGTGAAGATGGGCCATGATGGGTTTTGCACAGCAGAAGTGTCTTTCTCTAGAAGAGCTTTATGTTGAATGTAGCCTTACATTTCAGTCGTTCTTAGTCCCCTCCCCTGAGTTTTGCTGTAAGCCACGTTTCTGCCCCGGAGAACTCTTGATCTTTAATCCTTATTGGGGAGGGGCATCTACTTTTGTGATATTTGCAGGTTATTCCTGTTTCTCATAGGACTCTTATGCATATGAGACCTCGGTTGCAGGTTGATGCAGTGGGGTAGCACAAACTTCAATGTCAAATACCACAGAACTGGATTTTTCATTATTATTTTGGTTACGTAAGATAAACATGAATGATGGATGAAATTGAGTGAGGTGTTGGCTGGATAGACCATGTCTTCTATCAGTGGTCCTTCCAAGCCTCTTACCATGGCATCTTGCTGGATCATCATTTTGTGGGGTGTCACGGTTCATGTGTTGCTGTGTGGTTTGCTTCACGCCCATGGTAAAGTGCCAGAGACGCTCGCTGCCCCGCTGTTGGGCCCACTGACCCATTCGGTCTGATACCCTGTCTTGGGCACTGGAGCTCGTTGTGATGCCAGAGCTGACACCAGGTGTCCTCGGAAAGTGAAGAACTACCTCACTGTGGGTAAGTTGGAGCAATGACCCTAAGAGAGAAGCTGCTTCTTTATATCTCTGTCAGTTGGCTTTCATTCACTTTGAAATGTGAGGGTCTGCACTAGTTTATAACTGATTTTGTGTCTGTTACCACTGTGAATATTTTTGTTATCTTTGCAAAATTCTAACTGAATTAAGATACTGGCCAGTTTTCTTCTGGACTGTCAAAGGAACTCCATGTGCTTCTATCCTGTGGCTGCAGAGACTGCAATTTGGTAAGACCTCCTCCTGGGTGGTGCCTGCATCTAAGAAATTTCACTTGTCCTCCATGTCCAAGTATCCAGGGAGCCTCCTGCCAGAATTGCAGGCGCTGGAGACAAAAAGGTGGGATCCCTCTCTTCATACATAGCCCATACATCCAGATAATGTGTTTTATAGCTTATCATCCACTGGTCCCAGTCAAAGCATTACATCTGCTCGAGCAGCTTGAGCTTCCCTTTTCCTTTGCTTTTCCTTCACGCCCTACCTCGCACTCCTTTGGAGACAGCAGCTTATTTTCTGGCTTGCTATAAAATCTGTTCTCTGGAACAAAAAACTCCTGTACAGCTGTGTGACTCTGGAAGGCACTTTCTGACCATTTTGTCATTTCTCTCTCATGTGTCTCATTTAATCTGAAAACACTCCCTTTTCCCTCTCTTGTCTCTCTTAGTGTTTCTCTTCTTCTTGCACTTTAGATATGAGCACTTGAGCCAGTTGGGAATATTGATAAAATGTGGGGTTTTTTCTCTTTTGGAAAGTGCTAGTTTAAACACTAGTAAGTGTCTGTCTAAGACACAGCAGTTCATACAAGTTTCACAGGGAAAGGAATGTGGTGTTGTCCAGCTGCCCAGAATATCCCCTAGCCTGCCAGCACAAAGGCCGTCCTCCGAGCTAGAGCAAAGCTTTTGCTGCTGATGGGATAGGGTGGTGGGCAGAGAGGTTTTTTGGTGGCTGTCTTTTATGAAATGGATCCTGCTTCCCAGTCACACCTGGAGGCAGCAAGTGGGGAAATGGCTTTGGAAGCTGGCTTTGTCACCAGCAGCCAGGATCCTGCTGTGCCTTCATGCCATTCTGTGAGGAGTGGAAGGAGAAGCTTGTTTTGGTTTGTATTTTGTTTCCTTAAAGCTTTGAAAAGGTGTGTCACCTGCTGCAGTGCAGTTAAGGCATTCTTACATCTGTTTGACTTCGGAAGCTGGTTTACTGTAAGTTGCTCCTGGAAAATGCCTTCAAAAGATGTTGGAAGGTGAAAAGGCAGGATTGCATGTCAAGTTATGAACCAGGTACTTGTTGATACGATGCACTAAATCATTGTTTCTCAAGCTGCAGGTTTGTATTAAGTGGTCCTGGCAGCGCTGTGGCTGCAGTATCATTTAGAACACGTGCAGTTCAGGGAAAGGGGAGAAGATAGGCCATCCCACTGGAGGGAAGGTGCTGGATGAGGACTTGACTTGCTGCTCTCCAAACCCAAGCCTGCCTCTGCTGATGATGTTTAGCTTCTCTGCACCTCCAGAAGAGGATGTGCTGGAGGGCTTCCCTTTGTAAGCGCTGGCTGTGGGCGTCTGATGAGGAAGGCAGGAATTAAGCTTGAACTCCTTCTGATTGAGCTGGGGGAATGGAAGCAGATGGAAGAACCTGAATAAAAGCAGTCTTGCACTTACTCTGTGCTGTTCACCGTTTGGAGTTGAAATCTGTGGCTCAGGGATGGGGTGATATTGGCGTTTGGGTTGCAGATGTCAGGTTGTTCATAAGGGCACGGCTTTGTGATAGGCTGAAGTAGATAGAGATCAGCACAGTTACCAAGTGGAATGGACCCAGTTGTCTCCCACATTCCTTGTTACTGCTGCAAGTATGCTGTGGTAAACTAGCCAAGTAAAGACAACGTTTTTCAGCCAGATCTAGTCAGGGAAATGTGCTGAGGGAAGAGGCAGGAGGGGCTTCTTTGCCCCCTCAGCAGAAGTAAGGACTTGGATTGTCTTGACGTGTTATCTGACAATTTGTTTTCAGCTCATTTAGCTAACTCGTCTGCTTCCTCCCGTTGCCCTCTCCTGTTATCCCTATTTAATAGTATTTCCCAGCTTTATGAGGGTGTGATAAGGCTATCGCAGACTGAGAAGTGATCCGATGAAACGCGTGTGTGTGTATACATGTGCGAGAGGGAGAGAGACCTAAGAATACTTTCTGCTGTCAAAACCTCTGCGGGGCAAGAAATGGCATTGGCAAGGGCTGCTGACAGGAGGGAACGGGATGCCTTGGCACGGCCAGGTCCGTGCAGAGCCTTCCAGCCCTGCCGGCCCCGTTGTGCTGTGCTGACTGTGCGTGACTCAGCCGAGCCCTCGCCTCGGTGGCATTTCGCAGTTTGTCTGTAACACAATAGCACTGGAGCCCTGCCGCCCATCAATTCTGAAACTAAAGGGGGTGGCAGCAATGGGCAGAAACCTATTGATTGCGCTGTAAATTAGAAGTCTAAAGGAAAAAGCCCGATTCGCAGGAAAATTGCAGGTCTCTCACCTGGTGCAGGCAGAAGAGTCTGCCACCTCTTCTGTGCATGTGCAATATTAGTACTTAACTCTCTTGTGTGCAGGGACCATTGGTAGTCTGGAGTCTAAGATCAGTGCTAGTTCTTTCCATGTTTTCTGCAGGCAAATTTGGGATGGGATTTCAGCAGGGCTGAATTAGGTCAGATAACGATGCTAGAAGGTTCAGCCTTGCTTATAAAGGAATCCCAAACAGAAATGGGACAAGTGCACTATTGGAGCTCTTGTGAGCTGATGTAGAAGAGGCAGAACTTCATGCCTCTGCTCTTTAGATTGATTCCCGTTTTTGCAGCAGAAAAAAAGATCTGTGACACAGGATTGCCCCTCTTCCTTTTGCAAGCAGTGGGTTCTGCCCCCCTGGCTTTGGGAATGGTAAACTGGAGAATTTAACTGGTGTCAGTCCGTGAAAAGAAACAACTCCAGGAAGAGCAAAAGTGTTGCTCAGAGGTGGGATGTGACTGGGTTAATGTGGGACAGAGACAAATGTCAATGCCAGGGCTGAAGAATGCAGTGGAGTTAGAGATTTGGGGGAGATGATGAATTGCTGGGCAGAAGATGGACAGATGGAAAGAGATTTTGGAAGAGGTCCCAAAATTGCCCTATTTAGTACATTTGGGAGAGTCATCGTTCTACTCATCAGGCATATGTTTTGGGAATGGGCCAGGGGAGTTTTCAACATATTCAGAATCACAATCTCAGTTTTCTTTTCTTTAAAAAAAACCCCAAAAACCCAAAACAAAAAAAACAAAAAAAAAAAAACCAAAAAACCTGGGAAAAAATAAAATAAAAGATAAGAAATAAAAAAATCCCCTCAACAACAACAACAACAACAAAAAAATTTAAAAAAAAAAAAATCCCCAAACCAAACTCATTGTGAGACGCTTTTAAGAAAGAAATAAAAATCTGTTAATTGTTAATATCCTCTTAGTTTTCCTAAACAAGTATAAACCCGAGTATCACATAGATTCAGGACAGATGTAGAGGCAACTTGGGAAAAGTGGAATGACAGGAAATTATGTTGGTCACAACCGAAATGTTCAGCACAACCAAAGCACTTGAGCTAGTGAACCTTTTTTACAGCACATGTTGCCCCTGTGCTACAGACTGTTAATTTTCTCTTACCCAGAGCAGATGGAGAAAACCCCTGGGGATGGGATTTTTCTCTTGTGACTGGAGAAAAGCCTGTATGCACTCCGGAGAGAGAAGAGTCACACCTCTTGCTTTCCTATGTCTGGGTTAGCAGGAAAGCTCCGTGAGGATCATGGCTATACTGGATCCCTGTTTGCTTAAGGTGCTGAGGGATGCTGAGGTCAGATGAGCTTCCCCTGCTGCAGTGGAGAACTGCTATAATAACTGCTCTTTCTGCTGTTATGGGCCACACAAGGATGAGATATTTATTAGGCTAATGAGCAAATTATAATTCAAAGCTTTAGGATGAACAAAAAAAGAAATGTATGTTAGCTCCCAACTGGTAATGGTTGTAGGATCAGTCACAGAATTCTTGAATTTTTAAGTTTTCCCAAGTGACCAGTGCTTGGATGAGATGCAGCTATATAAGAGTATGTGGTTATATTCTTAAACATAGAAATGTATATATACATCGTGGTCATAATACAGAAAATGAGGGAAAAAGCAACCTTACCTCATTTCTTGCCTTTTTCTATGTCAATTCCCATTCATAAAGCACAGAGGGTTTTTTTGTTATTGTTTTTTTTTTGTTTGTTTGTTTCCTAGGGAGGTATTTTTCTTCTCCCCACTAAAAGAAAATTCAGAAAGCTTTGGTCATGCATTTAAATGCAGCTGGGTTTTATTTGTGGTGCAGAGGTCTAAGTGTGCATTAGGACATGACCTGCCTAGTGTACCTGTTTTGTATCACCTCTGTACACAGAGAGGGGGTGTTGTGTAAATTGTATTGACCTACTATCCAAAGGTAGTTTTGGATTACAGTTAATCTGGGCTGAATTCAAATTCTCAAGGAGAAATACTCTTTAATCATTCAAGCTGGATGCTGCCTGAGTTTTGGAATCTTGCAAATATGTTGGCATTTATGTAATAAACACAAACTTTAAGAGTGGTTTTTTTCCTTGAGGAACTCTTGACTTCATAAGCTTTTATTGTGAGCTGGTTGTTAGGGCTGAGAATTTGCCACTGACTCCCTCTCCCCACCCCAAAACAAACAAATAAATAGAACCATATGTAGTTGACTTCATCCTCCAAACAGGCTCTTCGGCTACTTCCCTATGAAATCAGTAGCTTTTTTTTTTCCCTTCAAGTTTTGAGACATGCCAGACCACTGAGGCTGTGGGGAGGAGGAAGATGTTAGGCCTAGTGATGACTCTTAAGTCAGCTGTCAGCTCAATCCAAAGTATCAGTCATTTTCCCATAGCTAAAGTCACTGCAAGATGTTTTTCTTGCCTCGTTCTCTGTGTGAAATGAGTTGCTGTAGCAAAAGGACTTTAAAGACATTCTTTGTTGTTTGGGTTGAGGTTTTTTGGTTTTTTTTTCTTTTGTCCTAAATAGAAGCATTTAATCATCTTTTTAATCATAGTTTCAATGTACAGCCAAACAACTTTTTTTTTCTTAGTGGCTGTTTCTGGTTTAGACTTGACATAAATCTGTTGCAAACTGGTCTGTGCTGTGATCCAGTTCAGACTATGAAGTGGCCCAGGTACAGATCAGCCTGATTCTGCATTTTATTTCATATGATAGTACTGACTTGCCATGTGGCCTTTGCTCAGTCACTTGTAAATTTATCTTTTATTTCCATTATCTTTGAAATCTGGGTAGCTTCTGGTTGTTTAATATAGGTGATATTGGTAAAAGAATCTTAATATTAGAGAAGAGGGGATATACTTGGTGACCTAGCAGAATTTGGAGGAAGAGCATGAAGAGGCAGAAAGGGACCAGTGACAGAAAAAAAGGGAAATTTAGACTGAGAGGTACTGGAGGGAGGCTGCTGTTAAACTGCAGGAATGGGAAGAATTATTCAAAAAGTGAGAGGAAAGGAGACGCTTCAGATCAAAGAAGGAAAGGAAGTGGAGCGCAAATGAAAGCAGTGATTTGGAGAAAGGTGGGTTAAGTCAAGGAGCTGGAAGAAAGCAAAGGGATGGAATAAGGAAAAGGGTTTGTTCAGTTCACTTAGCTTTGTAGATTATCTGATTTTTACTTTTGACACATTACTCTTATATTTATAAACCTGGGGCAAAATGAGGCTTGCTTTTCTTTTTAAGCATCTGAACACTCTAGATTATCACACTAAATAATTTGGAGTAGGAAGACCTCTAAAGTTTGCTCTTTGAGGTCATAATGGTGTCTGGTAGCACCCTCCTTACCCTAGGAAATAGTCCCTCAAACTGTTCTGTTAATGGCTTGACACAGTCCCCTGCCAATTTGTCCTGGTGGCTTTCAAATTATTGTCCTGTGTTGTAGAGGACAGCTTCTAACATGTAAAGCATTTAAAACAACAACAAAAAGTAGCTACAGAAAGTTTGTTGTATGTGGATTTTTGCCTTCCTTTACTGTTTAGAGAGTAATGTGCCTGATTTAAAACTGCCCAACAATGCCTTCGGTTGTGTTTAGTTGGTTCTCGGTGGTGGTTGTCCCCTTTTCTCTGCTGCCAAGTCTGTGTGTGAGGAAGGACTGGTGAGAAGGGATGCAGCAGGGATGGTTTGTGATGACTTATTTCGGGAAATAAGAGTGGGATGGCCCATGCAGGGTTGAAACAAGGGGGCTAGGGAGTGCTGGTGTTCCTATTGTTCTTCCAGACTGCGTTATTCAGCCACAAAGTAGCTGGTTCTCAAAATTAACGTTTAAACTTCCCATTTTGAAAAATACTGGTTTAAAATATAATGAAGCACAATAAGAAACATTAAGACTGATACTTTGAAACTACCTGAAGGCAGATGAATCACTTGAAAATTCTCCCAGTAAAAATATTTCTGTTTTCTCTTAACGAATCAGTGTGTTAAAGCATAACCTTGGGTCTCAGATAAGCTTCTGCAGTGACTAATTAGGCAGTGGAAAAGCAGAGAAATCACCTCACCTCTGACCGCAGCACTAGTTAGGAAAGTTGTGGAAAATACAGGCAACCACTGCAATCCTGAATTGTAAGAAGGGGTGGAGATGGAGCAGCTGCCTTCCCTAGGGCTCTGGTTGGTGTTGCATTGACTAGCAGCACCCATAACCACTCCTGCTAAGATTAATAAGGAGGAGAGACTTGTTCCTTAATGCACGGTGGGTGGTCACCCATGGGAGCCAAGGGAGCCTTGCTGGGTATCCTGGTGCTGGCCATCACCACTGGCATGGAATGGGGAAGATGCCCTGCCCTGTCAGTGGTGTTGAAAGACACAAGGGAGTGTGGTGTCCTGGGCAGGATGGACCAAAGGCTCTTCCAGATGTGGCAGCTCCTGTGTTAAGCTTTTATCTCCTACTTCACTGTTGGCTCATCTCCTTCAGATGGTGACAGCAGTGTGAAATCTTCCAGGAGCCATGACGTTTCCCTTGAAAGTTGGGACAGCAGGGGAAGAAGCAGGGAAAAGGGTTGTGGTTTTTTTCAAATCTTGTTTAGGCTTTTGTTTGCCTAGCTTTTTTCCCCCTGGAGAGTGCATAGCTCCCTATTTCAGGCTAGTTTTTGCCTTTCAGAAATTCCTATGAAACAATCAGGCAATTTGAGGGTGTGTGAGATGCTTCTGTATTTTGAGTCCTAATCACTTAGGTGAAAAAGAATAAGTAAATTATATATTGAACTGCTAACTGGTGCTGAGGCCTGGTGGTTTCCATGGCAACAGGGCTGGAAATAGCTGCCTGTGACGTCACCAGCACGGCACAGGTAGATCCGAATCCTGTCGTTACTATTTCCCCCTGAAGAAGTGAGTGCGGCAGGCACAAACACCTTGACATTGCAATTAACATATGCAAATATCCCAGCCACCCTGGGGGTACCTGTCCATCACCAGGGTACATCGAGTTCACTGTGGGCACAGCAGAAGTGTCTGGGCCCTCTTGCAGGTGCTGAGGGGGCCAGACCCCCCCACCCCACACCTCTCTGCATTGGCCACATTGGGGTGCAGAGCCGCAGCGTGAGACTTTCCAGCCCCATGTCCAAGTTGGGGTCTCAGGTCTTCTCCTCCAGTGGCTGGTGATGCCCCAGTTGCCTAAGCTGCTCCTCTAATTCATCCTACAGCTGCAGTATTGCATGTGAGAGGGGAGAGATTTCTAAACAGCTCGGACACCATTTCTTCTTTCTGGAGATGGATAGAAGAGCCGGTAGGTTTAGGTTTGGTTTGGTTTGGTTATTTTTGTTTGGTTTTGGGTTTTTTGGCAATTTGGTTGATGTAGGTTTTGGTTTTGCTGTTTTCTGGAGAATTTGGTTTTATTTTCCCTTTCTCTTTTATCTTTGAGATGCCAGGAATGTAAGCTCTGATCTTTTCTGGCATTGCTGAAGGACAAGTGGGAGGTGTAAATGAATCTATGAATGTGAACGTTTAAAATGTTAAGGGGTGAATGTGGTGAATCTTCAACAAAGGCCTTTTCTACTTAAAATATTAATTACTTGTTGAAGTAAATACATCTTAAGCAAAACAGACAACCAGTCTGATGCAGCAGGGTTATTTGATTATCCCGGCAGAGTCAAGAATGGAGGTTCTGCCTGAAGCCTCTTGCAATGCACTGTAAAAACAGGAGTGTCACAGTCCTGTGTGACAGGGACTGACCCACACTGGAGCCTGGGTAGACAGAGGCAAGGTGGATATAAAGAGTAAGTCGCCGTTTAGCTGTGGAATTGAATAGCCTTTAGCCAGCAATAACAAAACCCCCCTTACCCCACTGATCTGATTACCTAGCTCCACGCATTATCAAAATCCAGATGTGATACTTCCTTCCATGCATTTTGTGGTGTTTGAGTTCAATTTAGTTTTGGCTGTCCTGAGTGATTGCGTTTCCAATGTTTTCCTTAGAAGACAAGACCATGTATCTCCTGCTAAGGTGATCTGTCCTCTTGTCCCCATGCAGTCAACGGTCAGGTTGTGTTGAATAGTCAGGTAGCATTGAATGATCCCATTTTTAGTTTGTGCCTCCCAGACGTTTGTAGACAGTTCAGTTCCCGGCTCATTGGCCATTGCTTAGCAAGATCTCCTATTTAGTCTTTGTGTTTGTAAATTATTTCTGGTTTTGATAATGCACTTGTTGCTCTTCTGCAACCTTCTATTTTGTCATGAGGTTTTTTTGAGCAGGTTTAGCACAGAATTAAATACTAGCTTTCTGGTATGCAACCTTTCTAGGTTGCAACCAAAATGATTTGAGGCTTTTTAGCTCTAGAGACTGCTAATAATACTGTAAGCACATGAGGCAAGTGCAGCTATTTGCCTCCAGCAGTGCCCACCTGTACACAGAAGTAGCTCTGTTACAACAGTCTTCTCCAGGAGACTGCATCCTGCATCTCCTGAGCCTGTGTCATTGCAATGGCTCTGAGTACCAAAATGATGGTTCAGGTGTGGTGGCTGGTTCTCTCAGGAAGGGTCTCATACTATCTGTTCCCCTTGGTCAAAACAGATGCACTCTGGATGATGGTTTACATGTAGATGTAAATGCTTATCTGTCATGCAAACATAAAAACATTCAGTGTTTATAAGAAGAAAAACGACACGGGGCAATGGACAGGCAGTTTTACTGGGTGCTGTGCTTGCAGAGTGTTGTTTGCAGATAGGGCACTGCACCGACCGCCTGTTATGCTTCACAGGCCAGCAGTGACCTGTGGACCACAGTATAGGTGATGCTGTTCTAGGGCCTTATCTATACTAGAAAAAGGAAGACAAATGATGCACAGTTTATCGTTTCGTTGTAAAGCTAAATGACATTGTGGAAGGGTTTGGGGTGTTTTTTAATGTCAGGAACTGATTCTTGCATGTGCTGCAGCTGTGTTTCTGCTGCCAGAGGTGAAATAACTGTCCTGATTTCATCAGTGTAGATGCAGATAAATGTACTTGGAACTACAGAAGACTCTTACCTTTATAATGTAATTCTTTTTGGAAGCATCCCCAAGTATTATTAGCTCCTTTTTCCTGCTTTGAGTGGACTACTTTAAGCCATTCATATTATTCTGGCTTGCAAGGGGTTTTTTCTCCAACTTGGTTTGTAGACAGTGCCCCAAGAAGTGAATAGATATGAATATGAAAAATACTAAGATCTCCAAAACCTTACTGACAAAAGGGAAACCTTACAAGGCATTTCACTGCTACCATCTTGAGTTAGCTGTGCTACCACTAGTGATGAGGCAGAGGAGTTTGAGATCATCTGTGGCTTGTTAGAGGCAACATCAGAATTTAGAACTGAACACCTGCTGCTCAAGGCTTTTCAGCAGTCATGAAAACCTGGTCTTTGTTTAGACACCTTAGTCTTAGCTGAGTGTTTAGAAGATGTTTTTCCTACTTAGACATGCATTGATTATGTATGGTATGCCTGAAGGACTACAATTGGCATTTCTGTCTTAACGTACCTACTGCTATTAACACTTGTAGTGCTCCTTACAGTTTCTAACACCGTCTGTCTTTTATGCATCTGTCTTTCAGCAGGTGAAACTTTGGGCCAAAAATTGGCACAGTTTTGTCATATAGCCATATTAATAGGGCAAGAAAGAATGGTACTGCTCAGTATTCCCATCAGAGTAGTTGGCAAATGCATCTGTCAGGAAGGATTTAGTGATGGGTGTTAAGATAATGAGCCACAAGGAGATGGACAATGACTTTTCACTCCTTGCCATCTCTACTTTTCTCCCAGTTCATAAGGTCTTCAGAAAAAGGAAAAGCTGTTACTATTGCTGATTGCTCAACTCTTGCAGAGTTCTTGATCTCTGCAGATGCTGTTTATAATACCCGTGTAGTGGTATGGCTTGGGAAGGGTGAAAACCAAGAAGGTAGGGGTTTATTGTCTTTAAACCTGAGGCATGCTCGGGTTTTGGTGGCTGCAGTCTCCAAAACGAGATGGTTTGTGTTTGGATTTAGGATATCATCAGTCGGGCCTACTGGGGAGAAACCACTACTTATGCACCCTGAGGTAACCACTTTGTCTTTCCTCTGCCACAGAGTGGCTGGAAGGGGAAACAGGACCTCACGCAGGGCTCAGGGAGTGAGAGGTGGATGGGGGAGGATCTTCAGGGAATCAGTCTGGCAGCTGGAAGGAGTTGGGCCCCATTTAAAATGGCTGCTGCCGCATTCAAGGGGCCATTTTAAGTGCCTGTTATCCTACTCTCGCTTAGAGCTGTAATTTGAATGAACATGAAGCCAACAAAAATGTTAGATTCCAGTACAAATCTGTTCTGATTTTGGGATTCATCTGAGTCCCGACAATGCGTAAAGTACTGCGGAATGAGAGGTGATATATTGTGGAAATGTAAGATACGAATTTTATATTTATTACTGACTTGGCAGGGTGCTTTTCACATCACCATTCTGGTACAATTTTGATTAGATTTTTATGCTGAGCATCGGAGAAACACTGCTCGTGTGTACGTAATTCTCTTTCCCTATTGTGCATCCCTTCTATGATAAGGAGAACTCTCTGCTGATGAGCCAGGGCTGACAGTCATTGCACTGTAATGATACAGTTCAGACAATGCCAGTAAAAACTTCCTCTGCCCATGTGGAGGATGTGTGTTGACATGGAGCAGAGTGCCACTAGCAGTGGGAGAACAGGTAAGTTTCTGGCTCGCCCAGTTGACCTCTGCAAGAGTTTGTGAGGGTGATGGTAGTTTCTGTCATGTTCCTGTCTATGGGGGACCCTGTTTAATGGTCCTCAGTCCATGTGTTGATCTCATTTGCCATAAATTGTTGTCTTGTAATGGATTTTGTTTACTCCCAGCATGTTCTGGCTCTAAACTAGCATTGAAAGCAGGTAAAATTCATCTGCAGATGGAGTGCTGTCTGTTCTCTCACAAGTATACGTTTTCTTTAGATGGGAAAACATCAGGGAAATACCCTTCTCTGTAGACTACCTTACATAGTCAGAGTTCTGGGCCAGAGGTAAATCTGATGTGTATATTTATATTTAGTTATTTATGCAACCCTTGTATTTTGTATAGAGCTTTTTACAAGCACTGGTGCATGTATTTTACCTTGCTTTGTGTCAAAAGTAGTACCGTCTCCATTTTATAGCTTCATAAAGAACTGTGTTGTGTGGTTTGAGATGGTGCAGAAAGTCTCTATTAAACCTGGGAACTAAACCCAGACTTCTCAGATTCGTGGTTCAGTGTCCAGTACTCAGAAGGAATGAGGGAAAAGGCAGGATGATTTTTGTGCTTATTTAAAGATACATTTATATATTTTTGTGTTGAATTGGCCTGTGGAGATGAACAGCTTCAATGTAGCATTTTTCATTAGCATAGTTGTCTTAAGAAGGGGTTTAAAAGGATAAAAATATAGGGTTTTTTTGCATCTTCACCACGAACAGCATTGCAATTGTATTGTAAGAATGCGCTTTGCTTGTGGCATTTGGTGGAATCAAAAGATTTGACTCAGTGTGATATAGGCGGAGCAAAACATATGAAGAGACGATCGCCAGCAAGTTGATTTACCACAATAAGATTACAAATTGTCATCTGGGCTATAGTAGTTTGACTCTGTGATCTTTCTTCATTGCAGTAAGTATTAAAATGTTTGCCTGAACTATCAGGAGGTTACTTGATTCAGTGTTGTGACTTGGCTGGCAAATGGTAACTTGTCAGTTGTGGTAACACAGTTGCTTGTTTCTGTGTTTGCAGCTCTTGAACTGATTTTGGTGGGCTGCCATTGTCAATGGAAGGCAAGTGAAAGGAAAACCCTGGGATTTACCTGGATGTAGTCACTATCCTCTGGATAGTCTGGATAGAAGCAGATCTGCTTGTAGAACTGGTGGCAAAAAGAAATGGAAAAAGTTTTGTCTGTGTCTAAGTTGCTGGCCTACTGAAATAAATCTGTCACCCTCATCTGAGCTGTGAATTTTTATATTCAGAGTTTTGGCTGCAAATGGACAAAGCTGAAGGTGGTGTTATATGGGTTAGTATTTTATTCCCTACCCTCCCACAGCTGGAAGACTGACTCTTTGTGGAAAAAGGTGGAGAGCCTTCCCCTTGCTGAGACCCAAGCTGGGCTTTTGGGTAGCCACACATTAGTCCATAGCTTCACATTACCAAACAGTGACACGTGAAGGCAGGTGGCTCCAGCCTATGTAAAATGAACTTGTGGTCTGTGCCCAGCCCCTGGGCTGCAGATCTTCTACCCAAGGTCTAAAACTTTAAAATAGCCCACATTCAGGGCCTACCTCTCCAGGAGGAAACCTTTCAGTGTAAAACCACTGGGCACTTACGCTTGCTGATGCAAGGAAAATGGCATGCAGTAAGCTGGGGTGTGAATTTATGGCTTCCCAGCTGTTCTTGACTCTTTTGTGTGGGCATTTTTCATATGCAGTTAAGAGCTGAGCTGCTTCCTCCAGCAGTGTTGAGTAAGAGTGGCTACAGCGTAAGTTGGTGTGCAGTGCCCAGTGTGCCATCCACTCAGAGCCCAGCTTATCTCTCCCTTCCCAGGGTGAACAGGCCCTTGGATAACGTTCAGATTTTACAGGAGGCCATGCAGGATCAGAGCAGCAGCAAGGTGATGGGGTGGGACTGTGGAGCTGTGAGACCAGCAGGGGTGTGCACGCCACACCAGACACAGCTGGGACGTGTCGGGCTTAAGTGTGCCCTGGTCAAGGCAGGAACATGGGTGATGCAAGTGGAGAATGCCTGTGTAGGGATGGGGGCATCGTTCTGCAGAGCCAGAAGCAAGGGGAGCCCCCGGATCACGCTGGGGGCAGGTCGTACTGGTGGGACTTTGCCTCTCCCCTGTCTTTGCCCCACGCTGTCCTTGGCAGAGCCCATGGGGAGGCCGACGGTTCTCAGCAGAGAAGAAAGGGAGCAAATGCTTCCCGCGGTGGAGCACGAACTGGCATCTGAGCAGCCTCACCTCTGCCCCACTGGCTCTCACTGGCCCTTCCTGGCTGCCTGCCGCCTCTCTCCAGCTGCCGGCCCCGGGAGGGCCGCCGGCAGGCACTGCATCCCCTGCCCGGGCTGGAAGCAGGGAGCAGAGGGGTGGGCTGCTGAGAGGACCAGCTCCCTCCGCCCCTGGTCCACCCCAGCAGTGCAGCGGGCTGCTCCGGGCTGCCCGTGTCAAGCGCGTGTTTAAGCTTGTGCTAGTCTCCTGGACACCTTCCCGGTGAGTTTTCCAGAGAATGACTACAGATGAAATGCAATTAGACACAGATGGAGGAGGGGTGGGGGAGGGGTGGGAGATGAGCCGAGTTTGAAAATAGGGGGAGGGGAACGATTAATTGCGAGGCCGTGAGGCAGGACCGGCATGTGAGGGAGAGATGAGTGCGAGGATCAGAGGTCCCCGCTGGGAAACGCTCGCTGGGCTGGGGCCGGGAACCTGAGGAGGTCTCTGTGCTCTCAGCTGCTGATGCCGCCGCTGTTGTGGTTGTTGGAGAGCCAGAGGGAAGCAGCAGGCGTGTCTCAGGGATGATTAATCATGTATGGCAGCAGTGAGGAAAGAGGACGCGGTGCGCACACGGGAGACCAGCACCTCCCCTACCCCTGCGCGCCTTTGGCTCGCTGACAGCGATCTCTTCTGCTCGGAAAACCAGCCCCAGAGGGGGGCAGCCAGAGGGGGGACTGTTTCACCCTAGCCAAGAGACCGCTCCTCACCCACCCCATCCTCCGGGAACTTTGAGACTTGAGAAACTTCAATCTCCTGGGTCTGGAGAAGAATGAAAAAAATGTGGAAGGAGGGAGTTGAACTAGCCCAGGTGGGAGGAGAGGGAGACCTGACTGAAGGTTTAATTAGTGAGGAGCATGGAAAAAATAAAAGTAGGTTTGGCAACAGCAGGCTCCAAGTGCTTCGCAGTTGGAGAGGTGGGGACAGGGCACAGACCAGTTCAGATTGTTGCAGGTCTCTCTTTGCCTCAGGACTTGTCAGCCTTCTCTCCCTCCATGCCCCGGCAATACCTAAAGGGAAAAAAAGAAACCCAACAAAAACATAATTTGGCTTTCTTTTTGGGAAAACGTTTGGGGCAAACGTTTGGGTTTAAATCTCCAGTATTTTACTTTTACTGCTGTAAACAAATGTTAAGAAATAGAAACCTGCTTTTTTTTCTCTGTGTGCGTATTTGTGATTTTTTGCTGGGTCAGAGCCCCACACAAGGTGAAATCTGAAGGTGAGAATATCAAAAACTTCCAAAGAAGGAGACATGGCTAAACCAGGACCACTGGCAGGCCTGCAATTTTTTACCAGGCTCCCCAGTCTAATGGCTATTACCTGCAGTGGTCTGCACACACATCTTCCCCTTTTAATTTCTCCTCTGAGTAGTGGAAAGTGTCCCCTTTTCTCTGCATCCCTCATCAAAGATAAGGCAGTATACTTTCCACTATAATTTACAGTCCCTTTAACCTCAAAGACTCCCCTTTCACAGTCTGTAACCGCTCTTTTTGAGAGCTTTGCACTGAAGGAAGGTGTTTGATTGTATTTTCCTACCCCTATTTCCCTCTGCTCAAGATTTGCTCAGACACCTTTAACTACAGTGCTGTCTTCCATCACTGAGGTGGGATCGCTGCGCTCATTTTTGTAAGGCTGCTTGGACTCACTACCTTTATGTTTGCCCCTGCAAGATTGCTAGGGAGTGTTATTTAATGCTTATAAACAGCTCCACATTTTCCATGTGCCACTTCCTCATGCAATGCAGAGCTGTGGCTGGAATCTGGAATGTACTAATTTCTTTATCTTCCTTCTTTTTTTTTTCTTAATTGTTCTAAATGTAGCTAGGTAGTATTTCACAAAGCTAGCTATCATCACAAAATAAGAGAGGAGTAGGGCATAGATTGTTCAGAGGTGGGACTGAAATGGGTCTCTCCAGAGAGAGTGACATTTGTTATGAAATGTCTGCTGCAGAGCTATGGAAAGCTACGCTACTGTTGGGGAGATTGGAGGTACCTTTGTAGGGTTGTTTTGGGATTCCTGGATTAAAAATAAAAAAAGCAATGTAGTTTTTCAAGGAGAATCGAAACACATTGGTGGCATCAGAAGCTGACAAAACCGAGAGCTGGAATAAATACTTAATGCTTCTCCCTGTGAGACCTCTGCTCACAGCCAGTAGTCATGGAAAACAGGACAAAACAGATGTGGACGCCTGAGCGAGTGAATAGTGCTGCCTTACTCGTTGCTGTTGTGAAGTGAGATGTTTTCCTCTCCTCACCGATTTGCCGAGCTTCCTTTGTGGTTTCGGTGGCCTGGGACAGTGGTGGGAAGAAGGTGCTGGAAGCAGCTGGCATGTTGCACCCGCACCAGCCCAGCTGGTCTGATTTTGGGATCTGGGCAGAGCTCCTTTGCTGAGGACATGTGGAGGGGTGTCTCTGCCTTGCCTGAAGAGCCCATCTATTTGTTTTGAATGGATGGATTGGGAACAGGTAGAAGAGGAGGAGGGCGTCCACGTGCTTGAGACTGGTATAACACGGCTCCATTCGGAGCTCTTCCTGAAACGGCTTTCTCAAAGGGCGAGCAGCAAAGGGTGGGGCAGCTGGTGGTCTGTGGCACCTTCTTCATCCACCAAGGGGCTGAAGGGAGTGGGGGTCACGCTAAGGCTTACCCCAGAGTAGTTTAAGAGAGAGGAGGAAAACCAGGGACGAAAGGATGCAAACTAGAGACAAGAGGATATAATTTGCTCACTCAGCTGGTGGATGGGCAGCAAGAGGAATGTGTTGCTAATTAATGTGAACTTTTGATTGCATTTGGACAGAGGTGATGCTGTGGAGGGGAACAGTGTCCACCTTTGCGCTATTGGACCATCCAGGTGTTACTTAGTTCTTTTCCAGTTCAGGTATAATTTTGGTGAGCCCTCCAGCTTTGTGTTGTCTTCCAGCAGCAGTACTGGTGGCAGTGGTGGGGTCCTTGGTCCCCTGGGGAGAGTGGGGGTGGGCAGGACTCCCCCATCTCAGTTGGCACCTTGGGGGCCACCTGGTCCCCTCCCCTGCCAAGGGATGCTTTCTGACTCTGTAAGGAGAGCTTTCGGAGGAGCCAGGGGCTGGCTGCCAGACTTCCTTTAATTCCCCCAGCTGGCAAACAGGAGGCCTGTGTCGGTTGCCGGGGCAATGGCGGGAAGCTGTGTTAGTTTAATGAAGCATTGGGAAGGCTGCTGTTTATTTCAGGGGAGTGGGGGCTCTCTCGTCTGCCAGGATGCTCTGCCGGGATGGAGGGGCGGCTGCCAAAGGACTCCTAGGCCACAACTGCCATGCTCCTGCCCTCGACTGCTGCCCTCAGCCATTCCCAGGGTGCAGAGGCCAGCGCTGGGGCCATCTCTCAGCACAGCATGTCCATCTCCTCCCCTTCCACCCGAGCCCAGCATTTTCAGTGCCATGCTGTCAAACTTGTCCTCTTCCAAAAGCCCCTGCTGTTTGCCAGGGAAGACCCCCAGCCCCACTCGTGTGTTGAGGACCCAGTCCTCGCCTGCAGCAGAGTGCCTCCCTCCCTGGATGTCCCTTCTCTTTCATTGCCCGCCTGGGGTACAGTGGTTACCTGATCGGGGTGTTGAACTTACTCCTTTATTTAAGCAAATGAAGACTTGAAGCATCAGTGTCTTCATAGTAAAGGTGACCTACAAAGGAGGGAGGAGAAGAATGAAGAGGGGGGAAGGGGGAAAGCACCTTGCATTATGCCCCTTTTTCAGTGTCTCTTTTTGATTTAAAAGGGACCTAATGGGGGGCTTCGGCTTTTTTATCCTTCTTTGCTTCTTTTCTTCCCAGCGTGTTACTTCAAATACAAAAGGATTTCTGGTCTTGTTTAACCTCTAGGGGGGAGGGGGGATTCGATGCACAACTTGAGCACTAATAGGCTTATGACTATTCAGATAAAACTTCATTAACCGGGTATTTAAAAAAATAAGCCTTATTCAGACCTGTTAAAAATCAAGAGAGTGTAAATGGGTGTGAACAAACAAGTACTAGGTGGAGAGGTTGTCTGAAAGTTCAGTAAGCTGTGTCCATTTAATAAAAGGCTAGGAAAAAGCCTCAGGCTGCAGACAGATGAATTTTCACACAAAAAAAGGCAAAATAAGGCTATTGTCCTGCAAAGGAAAAAAAAAGGCTTTTTCATATGTGAAAAGAGATGTATTTGGTAAAGACATATGAACAGAAATGCAGCTGATATTTTTTCCCCTTTCTCCCCTCCCCCCTTTTTTTCTGTTTCTCAATTAAAATACCATATAAACAAGGCTGTCCTGGATGATGCTTCCTCAGCTGGTGTAGCAGAGCATCCCCTTGTCCTGCCGGAGCAGCTTTCCACACCAGCCCTTGCAGGACCAAGTCCCCCTCTCCCCAGGCACACACATGGCGTGTGCCTGTGCTGTGCCCAGGGTGGCAGTGTCCCGCGGGCATTTGCAGGTTGCCTGTGCCAGCCCTGCCACGCGGATGGAGCACAAGGAGCCGTCTCTCAGCGGAAGCCCACATCAGCCCAAACTCTCCAGCGCCCTGTTGCTAGCCCGCTTCTCTGGCCCGTTTCTCCCTGTATGTGTGAGTCTTGTGCCCTGTGGACGGCTGGTAATTAAAAAACCGTGGGGGGGTATATTACTGAGTTAACAGTAGTTATTTTTCAGGCTGCTGGAGAGGGGGGAGAGAGATATCTATCCCCAGGGAAAGCTGCACTGATGAGGGGTGGGGGGGAGCAGGAGGGAGGAGGAAGTGGGGGCGAGATTGGCAGGTGACTGCCAGCTCCGAGGAGATGACAGCGGCAGCAGCTCCGCCAGTCCCACTTGAACACTGCACTGCAGGTACTGGGTTAATGGGTGGGAAGTGGTGAAGAAGAATATCAGGGTGGGTGGCTGGAGGGGAGGGTGTTGGCGTGGGGGAGTTGATTTCTGTTAAACGCCAAGACAGAGATGACACTCTATATACATGTAATCATTAGACTTCATTCCCAAGAATATTTTCCTTCGTATAATTTTTTTAAATGCAGAGAAAGCTTTCTCCAAACCTGACAGTATTCTACCTACAATCACTTTCACCTTGCCAAATACTACCATGCTTTACAAAAACGGTCTGAAATGCTGTACTATTTTTGACCATTTCATTTGGGTTATTTGTAGTGAAATTTTAATTTTTCAGGTGCTAGGAATAGGCTCCTCAGTCCCACATCATCTCCATGTAGCAAGGCCTTTTTACTGAATGTGAGACTGCATTACAATCTAAACCTCACAATTTTCTTGTTTGATGACACTGACTATCCAACTAGAAAATTCATGTATCCTCCTTTTGCAGGACTGGCAGGTTAGACCTCGACTGAAGTCCTGATTGACATCTGCAGACAGCATTCTTGCTCATGCTCGCTCTGTCTCTCTGTCTCTGTCTCTCTCTCTCTCTCGCTCTCCCTCTTTCTCTCTCTCTTTCCCCTGTGCTCATGCTCTCTTTTCCCCTCTCTATTCCCTTTCAGAGGGCAAAACATCTGTTTGCAAAGGGCTGAGGACACATGCTGCACAGGGAGATAAAAGCAAAGAGCCCTCATCCCATGTAAGAGTTCACAGATCTGTAACTCAGGGGGCTGGCGACAGGGTTTGACAAGGGTTGAAATCCTTCTGTCTTTCTCCCCTCTCATATATTTGAGTTTGAAAAACAAAACCAACCGGGGTTATCTCAGATGTGCAATAGTGAGGATTTAGATGTCAGCTTCGCTATCAGCTTCATTCTTTGTGCATAAAGAGAGAAAGAGGATCACAGATTTGCACCTAAGCTACACAGAGCGATGCCAGTGCCTTGGTTTATCGCAGTGGAGAAAGCCCATGTCTCTCCCTGCCCACTACAGCAGAGTTAAGCCCCAAGGGCCTTACACAGTCAGTGCCTCAGTTGGAGTCCTGTCCTTTCCCTCCCTGCAGCAGAAACCAAGTTTAAGGAATTGGCTGAGAGTTCAAGGCACCCATATGATTGTAGACCTGCATGGTACAGATAGCAAGGAGAAGAAGCTTCACAAATGTTCTATCCTTTTCTCTCCCAGCAACAACAGCCCCCCTGTAAAATATTTAGCCATGAAATAGTGCCTTTTCTTTTTGACTGGCCGTGATTGTGGAGAGGGCCACCACCTATGCCTGTGCACCTGTGCTGTTAACAGATTTTTGTCCAGAGACTAGGTAGGGTGTTCTAAACTGTGAAAACAGCTGATGGGCTGGTCTAAGCATCCAGTTTAATCTATGACTCAGTACTGGTTTGAAACACACTGGTTTGCTCATCAGAAACACCTGCAACAAAAGGGGCAAACCCCTTTTGATTTTCCAGCATTGACATAAGTATGCTGATTTACATTACATGGAGATACGTATTTTGACTGCTTGACAAAGAAAGTCATGCCTATGACAGCTTCTTGTCAAGCAAGTAATCCTATAAATGGAAGCACGACCAGCACCATCCGTTTTTGAGGTCTCTTCTGCGTGGTCATTTCCAGAGTCCTGGTATGGCCAGTTTTAGGAAATTGTTTTAATCTGGTGACTACCTGCAGTCTTCGCTGAACAGCACTGGAAATGAAAAAAAAAGGCATTTAGCAGCCTTTAAAATTACATCATAGGTATCTTAAATGTACTTCTCAAGTGTGCATTGTTTTTAAAGCTTAGCAGCTGGCCTTTTAGCCATATGCATAGATCACACACACACTGACTTGCTTACCAGGAATGGCAGTTAGTTGAAATACAGCAAATAAAAATTAGCAAAGAAAAAGTATATGTTTCTCTCCTGCCTTAATCTTCGCCTTTTCTGTTTTCTCTGTGGAAGGAGGATCTTGGGGATGCCTTGAGCTGCACCCTGAACCCCCTGGCCTGTCAGTTTTCCTAGGGGTAGAAGGGACTTGCTGTGTAAAGTGCTACCCTGCTCTTTGGATGCTTGCACTACAACCTACTGTATTTTCACTGTTACTGGCGTGTGGCAGCAAGAGTTTCAGATGCACGAAGCCTTGCTTGGGGGCAAGGAGGGCTGGGGGAAGACACCAGCAGAAGATATAAACGAAAATTCTATTTCAGAGCTCACAATTAACAGGACTGAGATTTTGAGCAAGTCTCAGGGTAGTGGGAGCGGGTAACACAAAGCCAGCACTGGGAGCTCATTTTAATTTCAACCATCTTGTGCGTGTGTAGTTGGCTGTCTTTGTTTAAAGAACTTGGCCTTCAGGTAGATTTTATTTGGACGGCTTGCTTATCCAAAGAACATTAATGACTTTCCTTGAGGAGTTCCAGCCAGTACCTTTGCACCCTGGTTCTCCTCTAGCCCTGTTTTCTCTTTTCCATAATCTCCCAGTGCCCGGCAGCAAGCCTTTAGGGTACATGCGCAAGCGAAAGGAGCTCGAGTCGGGGAATTAATATTCCTGGAACATAACACCAGCAGCATGCACACGCTGAGGAGAATATTAGAGCTATTAGCGGTGGGAGTTTGGAGTGCATGCAATATCTAGATGGAGAATTCAGTGTGATTAATCTGCCTCTAAGCAGCAGCCTCCGGGCTCTGGGAATTCTGTGGCACGTTTGAAATCAGAACTTTTTTTAATTACCTTTCCGCATCAACAAAACAATTGCAGTTGTGTGAAAATAAGCCCATTCAGTCCCTGCCCTGTCTCTGTTCTTTTTTTTTTCCTTTTTCCTTTTTGGATGAGGCATGCTACCAGAGCCCTGAGTATTCATGGTCCCAGCAGCTCTGACAGCATTTTGCACAAGTGCAGAGGGACTTAACCTGGGAGGCTTGGCCAGCCTCCAAGTAAGGTAATTGCGTCGTGGGCCAAGCTGGAGCAAGCCCATGCTAGTCAGTGTGTATGCGTTGGATTCCTTGCTCTTTCCCCCTTCTTTATTCTTCTTCCCAACAAATGCCTATGCCTCCTTTTCTCCCCCATTCACCTCCTCACCTTGCATCCTGGCGTGTTGGCAGCCATGTTGCCTCCCTGCCATGGGCAGGTTGAGAGAGATTCCCCTAGAGAGAAGGAGCAGGATGAACATGGAGGTTTTCTCTCATGCAGTCAGCAAGGTGGAAAAAAATAGGTAAAAAATTGAAAGGAGTCAATATAAAAATGGTAGTAAACTTGTGGCCAAACAAGGACCAAGACTTGCTGAAGGATATGAGATTGGATGGGGACCTCCCTGCTTGTAATTCATACCTTTTCCCTCCCTCTCACAAGCAGAGGCAGGAGAGTTTATTCCATCCATTGCAGCCTGGATTATTGCTGTACTGGCATGGAGACACCGTAAAACAACAGGGGAAATCTTCCCTAATGCTGTGGCTCTGCCGGGGCTGGGATAATGCCCCAAGGCACTGGGATTCAGAGTCGATGTGGGAACGGAGGCTTTGGCTATGGAGGAACTCTCACCTCGAAGACCATCTTCTGGATGTCTGGATTTTGTGCTGGATACACATAGAGCTGCTAGGATACAAAAGTTTCCGACAACTGTCTTGGGTTTCTGCTGGTGCCAGCCCTCTGGGGCACCTCAGGCACTCGTGGGGTGCTCCCACCATCCAGCAGCAGCAAGTTGGGAATGTACTTGCCAGCTGGTTTATGGCAGGGATCTGGATTGCTTCCTCCTTGCTTCTCACTCGCTCCACATACAGATTTCCCTCCTGCCACACTGGCAGGTTGTGGAAAGGGCAGGCTACGATGGTAGTGCTGTTTTCTCCTCCCTTCCAGGTCGACACAGCGATGGGAATTGCTTTGTAGGTCTTGATGAGGGCAGGGATGGAGGTTGGAGAGAGGAGTGGACACGCTGTGAGGATCACAAGCTGTCTTCCTTTTGGCTCTGCAGTTCCAATAACTTCATAAATATAACGTCTGCAATTAGTGCAGTTTAATTTTTTTTTTCTTTTTTTAAAATTTCACTTGGCTTTGGCTGTGCCCTTGACTTATTCCTCTGAATTCCTGGCCTTCAGGCACGATTAGCACAGTGTAAGTGTTTGAGCTGCCTTGCTTCAAAAGGTGAAAACAAAATTCCATTTTAAACACAAATAACAGATTTTTATTTTTTTGAGCTTATTTACTGACATGTTTGAGGTTGTGTTAAATTTTGAGAAACTGATGTTAAAAAAATGCACCAGCTGAATAAACAAAAAAAAAAAGCCCCAAATCTTACCACTTTCCAGGTCACATTAAGCCAATAACTACTTAATAAGCCTTTTTTTTCTTCTAGGCTTCATTTCAGAAATGACTACAGAAGTCTTGTATCATCAGCTTTTGCTCCCACAGCAACATCCAAGCATTGCCTTGTATTGGGAGTACATCAAAGTCTCCTGACCTTTCTTTCATCTACCCCAGTCTGTCTTCCCCTCCCCAGGGCACCTAAAACCTAAAAATACACTAGGGAATCAAAAACTTCTCTCTTTTCCCTATTGCCTTGCTTGGGCCTTACATACAAGTCTGTTACCTTTACTCTGACCACTTTTACTCGAATTGTATTATAGTAGTGGTTTTGGATCCTCAGGTGGGGGGAAAAAACCCCAAGTGCCCACTGATTAGCCTTACCTTTGCCTGGCCCACAGCTCCCAGACCTCTGCCATGGAGTTTTGTTCACTCTGCGTGGTCCTGCTTTGCCTGGTGGCTCTCAACGCTGCCTTCTCTGTGTGTCTCAGGCACAACCCACAGCATCTGCCTGTTTCCATCCTTACCCTGCAATCCCCCTCCTGCTGTGCCCCCCGAACCTCTCCTATGGCCACTGCCACCCCTTGATTTTCACCCCAGCACCTCATCGTGCTCCAGTCCCGGCAGGTCCAGAAGGGCCACGGCAGGTGGTTCTGTCCCAGAAGGGCTGCTGGTGCCTGTGCTGCGCTGGAGGATGGAGCCTGGACTGGCGCTTGCTGTCTGTCCTGCTCAGGCCACTTTTAAAAGGTATTTCCACCGTGGTCACAAAGTTTATTTGTGAAGAAAAACCACAAAAAAAACCCACAAAAAAACCCCACAACAAAAGAGGGAGTATGATTTATTTAAAAAAAAAAAAAAAAAAGCCATTTTCTTGGCCAGCCATTTCCTGAGTTCCCTTTGTTACTACTGCAGATATGTGTTTGAATAAGAGCCTTTTCCCCTCCCCTCTCCTATTCCTCCCTGTTCTACCCTGCAGTGAAGTCACAATCCGGCGTTTGTGGGCTCTGTGTGATGTCAGAGACTCGGTCTTGTGACTTCACCGGCGGGCTCAAGCAGAAGGTGCAGACGGGGCTGAGAGAAGAGAAAAAAAAAGCCCCCTCCTCTTCCCTCCCCCCCCCCTCCACCCTCTCGGTTTATAAAACCAGTAGCTGAGATAAATCGGAAGGGGGTGGGGAGAAGCAGCAGGGAAAGCTGAGAAAGATGCCAGAAAGGTACAGTAAATGGGCTTTATCTCTCTCTCCCTCTCCCTGAAAGTTGAGAGTGGAAAATTGCCCTGCAGAGGCCAGCTCTCGCCGACCACGCGCGGCGGCGGCGGTGGCGGCCGTGTGTCTGCGGCGCCCTGTGCGTGTCACCCGCCCCCGCGACGCCGCTCTGCCCACCCGGGGTGCCCGCGGCGCGGTGGG
>VZRO01001499.1:0-32713 GCA_013397915.1 Daphoenositta chrysoptera | reverse complement strand
GGGGAGGGTCTCAGGTAAGGGGCGGCCGCGCTCGCCCGGGCTGTGTCGGTGCATGTGGGAGGCCTGGGGAGGGAGTGCGAGCTCCTGGCGGGGGAAGCCGAGATCGCCTGGGCGTGTGGGAGGGGATGTGAGGGTCTCATCCGTGAGTTGGAGGGCGGGCGCTGGGTGCGAGGGGGGCTTGTGAAAGGGCTCCTGGGAAGTTTAACCTTCTCTTCCCCCTCCCCCTTTTAAAAATAATTTTTCTTTAAAGAAAGAAATGTTTGTTTACGTGTGTTCAAAGAGGCCCTCGTCCTGCGTGGTGGGGATGCCCACCTGTTTTCCTGTCCCGGAAGAATGTTTTTTTGCAGGAATTATTAAGTTTTTCTGGGGATTGGTGTTTCCGTTGAGGAGATAAACGATTAAAACTGTTGGAGAAGATGGATGCACCCTTTGCTCAAATTGCAGTAGGTGGACAGGCTATGTTGGGAATGCTTGAGGTTTGTAGTGCCTCTCTGCTTTTTGGAGGCACAACGTAGCCGTTGCTTATCTGCAGAGATAATCAGGATATAATGTGTTTGGGCTGCTGTGAGAATCAGTTTGTCTTTTGTTCATGGTGCTTACCTTGCTGGAAGTTGTGTTTAGGGCTGCAGTTGGAAGTTATTTTTCTTACCTTGAGGGAAGGAATAAGAGAAAGTTATGTAACGTAAGTGTTCTAACCTGTGTATCAGAGCTGCCTAATGGTACTAGGGCTTTGTTACTAACCTGAAAATAAGAGCACGTTTGTGTGTGAATCAACAAGTGATTGTCTCTGTGGGTGGATTTGGCACCACCAGAATCCTTTATTTCTTGTGCGTACCCTTTTCTTTCATTAAAAGGACAGGCAGTTTGATTAAATTGCGGCATTGTTTTCTGTACCATTCAAAAATTTTTAAGTCCTCCTTTGAAAACAAAAGTAAAATAAGAGGTACACCTGTGAGGGGATTGAGTTTCAGAGCTTTCTGTGTTCAGGTTAGCATTTTGGAAGCTATTCATATCTGTGTCGCTTGTTGCCATCTGTTGCTGCACGCATGGGTAATTCTTTGGAGAGTACGATTTTTAGCATGCTTCCTGACCAATAGATGTGCATGGAGCAGTTGGATCACCTCTACTCAGATTTTAGAACATTAAAGTGACTGGATAATGGAGATGCTGCAGCTTCTGGGTTAGGTTTGTAGCACGCTGGCTGAACTCAATTCAAGAAGAGCTGATTTCTTTTACACATTTCCTAGACTTTTTTTTTGTCAGATAAGATTGTTTTTTGAGGCTTATTGATGGGTGTTACATAACCTAACCAAGTGCATTTGATTAAGTGTATGTGCTGAATAATTTTTAGTATTGTTATTTAAGTTTTCATTTGGCTGAAATGTTTTTGGTTTGTTTATTTTTTTTCCCTTAAATCCACGTCTTTAAGTAGGGTTCCATGTTAGTTCACTTTGAGTTATTTGAAGCTGTATTATTTAATCTTAATATTAGGTTCCACTGCCATTTTAAAAGTCTGCTACATTAGTATACTGCAGAGAGAATTACTATTAAAAAAAGGAAAAAAAATAAATTTATTAGCTTAGTCATCTGTCTCTTAAACTTTGTTAATGCTATGAGTAGAGGAAGATAGTAATTCCTCATTTCTGTAAATCACTGGTGCATGAAATGCATATTGTGTATTCTAGTTAAATTAACAGGCAAGTTACTATGTCATTTGAGTGAAAGTATGACAACAACTTTTATGTTAAGAATACTACTTTTCTATTCTACTCTTTTAATTCTTGTTGTTTTGGGATAGATTTTGGGCTTTATATTATTAGGTTTAAATGTCTAGGGAGAAGGTCTTGGACCTTTTTGCTGGCTTGGTATTCTTCAGACTACTTAAAGTCTGCTGGCATCCCTTCTAGTAGAATTGTGGGTGTTTTGACACAATTTGGGTTTCGACCTGTAAATCAGTTTTCAGAGATTTTGGGATTGATTAAACGTGGATTTTTGCTGAAATGTATACTTTCATATACCTTTGCAGCTTGGGGCAGGTTAATCATGGTTCTCTATATGAAAGTGGTAGGAGCAGCTTCATTGTTAGTGACTTTGATAGGAGATCAGGAATTCTGATTTTGTAGTTGTTCCTTTTCTTTGTTACTAATGCTTCATAAAAGTAGCTTGAAGTGAATTTTTATTGAAGGAGCAAATCTGTTTCTTTAATGCATAAATAAGAAGTGAAGGTTATTTAAATGAAAGAGAACTTATTTGTGTCTTCGCTGTAAAAGGGACCTCTTTTTATTGTCAGAAGAAGCTTCCTTAATCTTCAGTTGAAGAAATAGGGTGTTATTAACCTGTTTGCTACATTTTAAAGGATACTCGGATTAAATGTATAGACTTAAAGCAGTGTAAGTAAAAACATTCTTAGTATGGTTCTGTCTATGATTGATACATGTATGAAGTCTGCAGGACAAAGAGTGAAATGTGTAGGATTTTGGTTTTTTTTCCCTCTCCCACTTCCTGTTGGGGAAATGTGTGCAAAGACAACCTTTGGGGCTCTTAGAACAGTATTAAAAAGAAAATCATTTTATAGCCTCTTTCTCCCTTTTTAGGTCACGTTTAACTAAACCAGCCAGGAGGCACAGCCAAATGGCAATAAGGCCGCTCTTGGAAGGGTCCCTTCGTAAGAGTTGCAGTGCACACGTCCTGTTGCTATTGCACCAGCTTGGCATGCTGCTGTCTGGAGTGAGGGCATTATATGTAATAAACCTAAATAATTTTGTGCTGCTTCCTTGGCTTCTCTGTAATTTGAGATAAGGGTATTTAAGAGTTTATAGCTGGCATATGCATATCTTGTCTTTTGACACAGGGTGTGCCAGAGCTCTGTTTGGGTGGGATAGCTTTTTATTAAAGCATGTGTTTATTTGTTCATACCTTGTTCAGTTAGATTTTATACTTATGAAAGATATTAGACTCATGTTTTGGGAACCTGAGTTCTTATAAGTTACAAAGATTAGTAACGTTTTTGGTAGTGCTGGCTTCTCAGGCTTCAGAGTGTACCTTAACTGGCTGTGTGTGAATTTGTGTTACTTAATCCTGTGGTTGGCCTCTGAAATGGGAAAGATTGTGGATGGCAGTTTCTGAAGAGCCAGCTAACTGATTTGTTGATGGAGACTGGATTGACAACAACCAACTCTTCCTATTCAAGAGCTTAAAACTGCAGTCTGATAGCAAAAGATGGTTTTTATTGACTGCTTTTGGTGAGATCTCTTTGAAAATAACCTTTTAGTTTTTGGACTTCTAAAATAAAAAATAAAGGCAGTCTTAAGTGTTTCTACTCACTTCTAGTAGTGTTGATAAGCTATGTAGAATTTTCTTTATTGTAGAAAAGCGTTTAGTGTTACTGATAGAAAACACAAACATAGTGTGAGCAGAGGTGTCTACTTGTCTAAAATCATGCAGGAGAGGCTATTCCTGTAGTGGGATCCTGGTTTTCGATTCTGTTCCTCTCAAACTTTTCTTACTTAAAAAAAAAAAAAAAATAAGGTGGTTCGGTCATTCTTATGACTTGGGTTCCCTTCCTGACAGTTCTTTTCTAGACTTCAGTTCTGACTGAACTGGAAAAATGGAAGATGTCTTACAGTCATGAATAGCACTGTTGGTGCATCTGTGTCACACTGGTGTCAGACTACACCACTCCTTGATTGCTTCAGCTGAGCCTTTCCACTGCTGCTTACCACTAAGATACATACTGATTTGTTTGGGGTCACTTGGAAAAGCATGTGATGTTCTTCATTATGCATATACATGGGTTTCCTTTCATTTTAAAAAAGAAAACGACAAAAATAAAAGGCCAGACCCAAAGACTCAAAAGTCAAGGCTGACATGTAATCAAAAGTGGATTATGTTTAGCCGTGCTAGAAGATAAGATCTGCTCTGGGTGTTCTAGAGTCTGTGATTTGCTGCCTGTTTGCCTTTGAAGAAAAAAAAAAAGTAGAATTGCATTTTACCAACTCCTGAACTTTTTCTTGCTGCTTTCATGAACAACAGCATGAGCAGTCAAACTTCCAGTTTTGGATACAACAGAGCAGTGACCTTGCAGTAAGACTCCTGTTTCTTCTTGCCTCTTACCAGTGATTCCTCAGGAATGGAGCTAAGCAGTGGTAGCCAAAAACACAATGGAAAATTACTTTCCCCCCCTCCCCACCTCTTCATTGCAAGCACACAGCTTGCCTATGTTCTTACCAATAAGTGTGTGTTGAATTCATTACATATTCTGTGCTGGAATATAATGATTTATTTTGTAGTATTTTAGTAGTATGAACCCAGTCATCTTATTGCTGGCAAATTGCAAATCCTAAACAGAACCCTCTGATGAGCTCTGATAAGAGCTCAGTTCTTAGCTAGAAATTGTATAGGGAGCTACTATGCTGGAAGCTTTAGTACAGTTTATTGGAAGTATTGTTCATATCACTTTCCCTGTAAAATTATGTGCAGCAAAGTGTCTTGTTAATAATTTTTAACTGATCTAAAGACTTGGTATTAGCAGAGCTGACTGAATGGCTTGTGTCCATGTACAGCATCAATAATGACTATGAAAAACATACCTAAAACTTATTAGCTGAAAGAAAAATATGTACTGTCATACTTGCCAAAATAGGAATAAACCTTCATACATGATAATGAAATGTTGTTAATCAGCCTTCTGTTCAATATCTGCAGTTTGCTGTCACCTTTGCTGAGATGCCTGGATACACTTGAATTTCCATGAGATTTGATTTGTTCAACAGTGTTTTCTACGTGTAGATGTTCTGGAATAGTGGGAATGCTGTGTGATTTTTTTAAATTAACGTAAATGGTTATATGATAAATACAGTGAATGCTGCATGATTAACATTATGTTGTCTGCTGGAAATACAACGCAGCAAGGCAGAAACAGTCTGGGAGGTTCCTGGAGTTGTGTGTCCTGTGACACAAATGATGAGGGAGAAAACTAGGGAAGGCACCTGCTGGACGTGTGGTTTGTGAACAGAGGCTGGTGGGTGATGTGATGGTGAGAGGCCATCCTGGGCACAGCAATCATGCAATGATAGTTTTCAGTTCTTGGGGAAGTAAGGAGGGGAGTCCCCAGAACTGCCACCGCAGACTTCCAGAGAGCAGAGGCTCTGGCATGGTGAGGAGCCTGGTTGACAGAGTCCCCTGGAATGCCTTCCTGAAGGGCAGAGGAGTCCAGGAAGGTGGACATTTTTCAAGAAGGAATCTTACAAGTGCAGGAGCGGGCTGTCACCATGTGCTGAAAGATGAGCTGGCAGGGAAGAAGACTGGTCTGTCTGAACAGAGAGCTTTGGCTGGAACTTAGGGAAAATAAAAAGAGATGACCTTTGAAACAAGGGGCAGTCAACTCAGGAGGGTTACAAGGATGTTGTGAGGTTACACGGAAAGAAAATTAGAAGGGCCAAAACCCAACTAGAACTTAATCTGGGTGCTACCTTGAGAGACAATAAAAATGTTTCTATAACACGTAGTAGCAACAAGAAGGAGGGCCAAGGAGAATCCTTTATTTGACTTGGGGGGAAACAAAGTGACAAATGATGAGGAAAAGGTTGAGATGCTTAATGCCTTTTTTGCCTCAGTCTTTAATAGTAAGACCAGTTATTCTCTGGGTATCCAGTCCCCAGAGCTGGAAGACAAGGATGGGGAGAAGAATGAAACTCCTGTAATCCAAGGGAAAATGGTCAGGGATCTGCTACCCCACTTAGACGCTTGCAAGTCTGTGTTGCCAGATAGGATCCAAGGGTACTGATGGAGTTTGCAGAAATGCTCGCTTTCCGTCAAGAAGAGCCACTTTCCGTCAGCAGTCTTGGCTGCCTGGGGAGGTCCCAGACGATTGGAAGTTGGCAAACGTGATGGCCATCTACAAGAATGGCTGGAAGGAGGATATGGGGACTACAGGCCTGTCAGCCTGACTTAAGTGCCAAGGAACATGATGGAACAGATCTTAAGTGCCATCATGTGGCACGTATGGGCCAACCAGGCCTGGTCAGCATGCATTTAGGAAAGTCAAGTCCTACTTGACCAACCTGATGTCCTGCAACGAGGTAACCTGCTGAGTGAATGCGGGAAAGGCTGTGGATTTTGTCTGGCTAGACTTTAGTAAAGCTTTTGATAGTGTTTCCCCCAGCATTCTTCTGGAGAAACTGGCGGCTCATGGCCTGAATGGGTGCCCTGTTTGCTGGGTGGAAAGCTGGCTGAATGGCCAATCACAGAGTGGTGAGGAATGGAGTTGCATCCAGCTGGCGGCCAGAGACGAGTGGTGTTCCCCAGGCCTCTGTGCTGGGGTCAGTCCTGTTTAGTGTCTTTATCGATGATCTGGGTGAGAGGATTGAGTGCACCCTCAGACAGTTTGCAGATGAGACCAAGTTAGGCAGGAGTGTTGATTGGGTGGAGTGTAGGAAGGCTCTGCAGAGGGATCTGGTCATGATGCCTGGAGTGGCTACCTAGAAACAGAGACTAGACAGGAATAAGGGAATAAAGGTAGGTATTTATTTGAAAGGCCTTCAAAGGTACATCCTGGGAGTGAAAGGCTACATCCAAAAATGGACCCCAAGATGGACGATGAGTCACAAATTCCCCACACCTTAATAGGTTTGGTCCATTTGCATATCAGCATAAATTCGCGAATTAAAACTTTAGCTAATGATGCAATTTCCCCTCAGCTTGCCCCCCTTTAAAGGCTTTTGGGCCTAGGACAGTCTGAATGTCCTTGGAGAGCAAACCTAGAGAGGTTTTGTTATGTCTATCTTAGCATGAGAGAACAACAGGCTACAAGACACTTCAGAGTTACACACCAAGCAACACAAGACTTGAAAAATATAAGAGTTAAAACCTAAGGCATCAGTCAAGCCGGGCTGATGGGCCAAGGCCAGTGGTATGAGGTTCAGCAAGGCCAAGTGCCAGGTCCTGCACCTGGGTTGCAACAGCACCATGCAGTGCTGCCGGCTGGGGGCAGAGTGGCTGGAAAGCGGCCCAGTGGAAAAGAACCTGGGGGTGCTGGTCAACAGCAGCTGAACGTGAGCCAGCGTGTGGCCAAGAAGGCCAGTGGCAACCTGACTCCTGTCAGATACAGTGTGGCCAGCCTCTGTACACTTGTGAGGCACCTTGAATCCTGTGTCCAGTTTTGAGCCCCTCACTACAAGAAGGACATTGAGGGGCTGGAGTGTGTCCAGAGAAGGGCAGTGGAGCTGGTGAAGGGGCTGGAGCACAAATCTTGGGAGAAGCAGCTGGAGGAGCTAGGGTTGTTTAGCCTGGAGAAAAGGAGGTTCAGGGAAGACCTTCTTGTTCTCTGCCTGAAAGGTGGCTGTAGCCAGGTAGAGTTCAGTCTCTTCTTCCAAGTAACAAACAGTAGGACAGGAGGAGATGTCCTCAAGTTGTCCCAGGGGAGGTTTAGATTCAGTATTAAGGAATATTTCTTACCTGAAGAAGTCAAACATTTGAACAGGTTCCCCAGTGAAGTGGCAGAGTCACCATCCCTAGAGGTATTTAAAAAGATGTGTAGACATTGTGGTTAAGGACATGGTTTTGTGGTGGCTTTGACAGTTCTGTGAGAGGGGTTGGATTTGATAATCTTTAAGGCTTTTTCCAAGCTAAAGGATTCCATGACACTATGAACCATGTCTTTCCCTTTTCTCATCTTGCATTCAGGGGAAGAAGAATGAATTCAACAATGTTCTGTCATGTTGCGTAAGTTTTGGTTTGCCCACTATAAGTTTTCCCTATTTCACTTCATGTGTGGGGGTGGGGAGGTTTTTCTCCCTTCTCCAACATTTTTGCATGAAATGTGTCCATCTGATTTATGATGATCTTGATCCTGACCATACCTTGTGCATATTGCTACATAAAATTGGTCTTTTAGATAGGTCTTGATAAGTGTAATAATAATAGATGCTTAGCAGGCAGTAAATTAAATGAGTTGGGCAAAATCGTTACAGAAGGAGGTAGCAGATTGCCTTTGTATTGCAGGGCATTGCTGAGTGAGTTGCAGATTCTCTTCTGTACTGTTGGACAGCGGAAGTAGCAGGAGCATAACTGAGAACTGCTCCAAAGTGACGCTTTTTATTTTGCATGAGAAAACTGATCCGTGCTGTCCTTATCCCCCATCCATCTAAATCGCTGCATTTAATGGAGAAATATCTCGTCCAGTGTTACTCTGAGGGTGCATAAAGAGAACTCTGCTGCAGAATGGTTTGTGGTAGGGCACTGGCTTTGGTGATGAGCTGGGTGTCCACTGCGGTGTGGTATTTTGCATCTTTACAGTTCTGACTTCAGCTAATATGTTCACTTTGGAGAGCAGGGATTCTTGCATTCTGGCTTTTTTCCTTTTTCTCTGTGTACTTTTCTACATTTGGTGTCTTTCACCTTTTCTACATTAGGTGTCATATTCTGGTTATCAGAGACAAAACTGTGTTCTTGCTTGAGAATTGCTCAGTTGAGTACATTTTTATTTGAGTGATGGTAGTATCCGGCAATTAGGAGATAGAAATTTGACTTGTCATGTGTTCTTTTTGTTTGTTTCCTTGTCTTTTTGCCTTGCAGGAATACAGCTTGTTTTATGTTTGAAAGGTGGAATTTGTGGAAAACCAGAGAGGGGTGTATATATAATAGAGCTGCTGAAAATAGCAAGGGGAGGAGAAGAGGTTAATTATATGTATACTGCAGCATAGTCAAAATCCTGCCAAAGCTGGTGGAAAAAGAAAACTTCAGTAAACCTGGGTCAACCTCACCAGCAAAAGCACATCTCTTAGCTCGATGAGAAACAGCATTAGGGAGCTCCTGAAAGTGGATGGGAGGAGGATTTAGGAAATAAACTTCTTTGCTTATCCACAGAACTGTAATGTTTATGAAGCCTTTGTTGGTCTGTGTTTACTCATGGAATTTTGGCTCTATGTGTTCATTGCCTTTCTGGAATAAGCTAAGGCGTAAGGTTCTTTTGCTCAGTTGGTTAACAGGACTTGAAGAATTAAGTCAGGAACAATTCTCAAGGTGGAAGTCATTTAGTTGCCATCTTTCTAGCTGAAACAAGGTAGCAAACTTCAGTTTTTCATAGAAAGTTGGGATGTTTTAGGGCAGGGGAGAAAAGAGATCCTTCTTTTCTTGTAATAGAAAGCTAGGATTACATTAGCATTATGAAATTGTTATATGTAATCCATTGTATGTATGGTTTATGTGAATTGCACCTCTTTATTTAGCCTCCTCATGAGGGGAGATAGGTGGAGACAGAAACAGTAGTCTTCTGGTTTTGTTTTTCTCTCCTCCCTGGTGTACAAAATGAATGACTGCAGGAGTGTGGGAACTTAAGTTTAAGAGAATGGTGGGACTGATTCTCAGAGTGGTGGACCATCTAAGCTCCCTCTGTCTTACTTCAAAATGTTAACTCTAGCATTTCCAAAAATTACGCTCTGAGTGCGGTGTCTTTGTTATCCTCCACTAATCGGTATTTACAGAGGCTTTTTTTTGTTCTGGTTTTGGATTCATTCCTTCTCTTTGCTTTCAACTGCTGACTTCATTAAGGATATATCCTCTAGGATATGACATGGAATATATGCAGTAGAAGCTTTGTCCATCAGCTTTCCAGCTTCAGACAGTCCTGACACTATCACTGTGGTGATACAGAAATCCTCTGGGGAAGGAGAAAGCTCTAAACTCCAGTTGTGAGAAGATCTCTAATTGTGGGTTGTTAATTTCTCTGAACTGCTTATGCTCATTAGAGTTAATTTTGTGCCTGTGGTGTGGTCTGACTGCTGTTGACATTCCCTTGCCTTTGGCTGTGGCAGCAGAACTTACAAGTGCTGAGTTTGTTGGTTACAGTGGCTTGAGTTTAAAACATAGGTTTTTCAGACTTTTAACTGAGGTGTGTTAGAAGTTTAATCACTTTATATGCATAAAGTTGACATGGAAAGATTGCTTCTGAAAGGTTTTGACTCGGTGGGGGAGCTGGTGAGAGCAAACCAATTTAAGTGCTTTAGGCCAAGACTAAGTATAAACCTCAGGAGTTCTGAGCTGTTTGCTCCAACACTGCAGTGTGCTGCCTTCTCTCTCTCTCATCTGTCTGCTGGTTATGTCAGTGGAGCTACAGTGGGGATGCATAATGAGGTGGTTCAAGAAACTGGTCCCATCTGAAAATTTCAAAGAAAGCCTGCAGGGGTGGGGATGGGTAGATAGGAAGGGGGAGGACCTCCTTAAAATAGTTGTACCTCTGAAGTAATGTCTGTTGAATTATTTAAATGTATAAAGTTATTTTGTATTCAGCTGAAATCTTTCTCCTGTCTCCATGTAAGTGTGGCTGTAGTCTTGAGTCACTCGTTGTTAGTCTCAGAAGACAAAGCTTACTGTAAGAATGGGTCTGCTTCAGTTTGTGGCTTCAACATGAGGCAGATGCTGTGGAATCTGAAGGGTGGAGAAATGAGCAAAGTGATATTTAGAGGACATAGGTTGTAGGAGACAAGGAGAAATGTTAGGGAAAGAAAACTTGTTGTTCTTCTAGTGTAAAAATCTTACAAATGCTTTGAAATTTTTTTTTGAGAGAAGTTCAAACAGTTTTTGTGTTTGGGAAAAATAAGGTTGCTCTCTAATTTTTTTTTATCAGTAAACATGATATGGCCTTGACTGTATTTTCTTTTAAAGTGTGCAACAGCAGTAGTATTTGCAGACCTTCCACACTCAAGTTCCTCTTTAATCTGTGTTGATTTAGAGGGCTGAAGTGCTGAATTCATAGGAAGAATGATAACCTTGGCTAGTGAAAATTGAAAGTGTTAAAGCTAAATTTTTCATCTTACCTTGAAGGAACAAAGACTGTCTATAAGAGGTTTGGAAGGTGTAAATTTGAGTACAGCTTTTCTGCAATTGAACAGTAATTCTTTAATTTGTTAGTTTAAGTAGATCAAGGTTATATTTGTACCTGATTTTAATGTTATTACTTATAATGTAAATAGGTGGTATTATCTCCAACAATGGTTTTATCCTAATCAATGGATATAATTCTTGTGTACAGTACATAGCCTGTATTTTGATAATACTTGCACATAACTGAGAGAGATTTTGTGTCAATTTACTTCATTTGCCTTGAGGAGTTCCCAGGAGTCTTAGTTACAGGCTCATTGCACCAGGCACTGTAAAAAAAAAAAAAAAAAAAAAGATTTCATTGTATAGACACCATTGAATAGAAAAAAGAAAACATATTACAGGTAATATTTAATATGACTCTTTTAAGTATTCATCTTAGCAACCTGTCATCAAGGCTGGGCTACTGCTTAGTATGAAAAATTATAAAAGTTAATTTAAAATAATGTGTTAGGATGGTGGGTTTTTTTCCCCCCACTGTATAGTTCTGAGTATTTTAGATACTGGATAAATTTTTGCACAGGAAGTGAGAGCTTGGGCAGATAGAACCTGGCAACCCTGTTTACACTTTCCTGTTTTCCTCTTGCAATTAATAATGGACTTCTCCTTTTCACTGTTTTGTAACTGAAAGGTGAAGGTTTACTGAGAGTTGTGATGCCTTTGCTGAGCCTTATGTCTTGTATGTCTGAGAAGGAGTAGATCAGAAGTTGTTCTTGAAGGGGGTGTTCAGATTTTGCTGTATTGCCAAAGCAGATATCCTGTTTGACTGCTTGAAGACACCGGAGGTATGGACACAGGTGAATTTGCAATAAGAGGTATATAATGAGTTGCCAGAATTTTTGGAGGACTAGTGAGGTGGATTAGGATTTGCAGTCAGCTGATCTGCAGCTTGGAGGGAAAAAAAAGATGAGCTGTGGGTTCAGTATTATTTTCATTTTCATGTTAGGAAGGGTAGTTGGACTATTGTGTAAAGATGAAGAGCCTTTTAAATATGAACTCCTGATTTCAAGTGCCCTTCAGTAGCCAGGCCACTTAAAACAGTTTCTGCTGTGTCCGTTTTGCTGGTACAGATGTTTGTGTAATGATACAGTGAATGGATCTGTCAGGTCAGAAATGGCTTTTCTTCCTCACAGAATTTTCTCTACCGTATCAGTTCCCTGATCTGACTTGCTTGTGAATGGCTGTGTTAACACCATAGAGGAGGCTGGACCTCTTAAACTGGGCTAGAGAAGACTGACCCTGTATGTGAAACCAAAATTGTTGTTTTAATCTTTGACATAAAATGAAATCTGACTGATTTGCATAGGTTCTTATTAAAATAGCAGTGTCTGTTAAAAATTTAGATGGATAACTTTCAGCAAGAGGTTGGTAGATTTTTAAAAGCTATTTAAGTGCATCTGTGCTGTTGATTGAGACTGAGAACAAATGGCATAATAATAAAATCAGATACATACAACCAGCCAAAATTCTGATGAACTTTGATCATTAGTTATAATTCTAGAAATACATGTTTTTGTAGTACTACAACTTAAATACTGGCTTACAATGGAAGTTTTTCTTGTCAAATTTCTTCTTTCTTCATGTTTAGGAATATGAATTTAACAGTACACGTCACTAAAAGTGCAAAGCTAAAGTGGAGATGGTATTTTAGTTTAGTTCACTTAGTAAGGAGAACTTGCAGATGCAGAAGAGTCTGTGTATTTCTGATTTGGTGTTATACAAATGGTTTTATAAAAAATATTCTGGATATGAGGGAAGAAAGCAGCAGCCAAATAATAGCCACATGCAAAATTTGATTATTCTTTGTTGTTGTTTGTTTATGTGATGCCTTTTATTATAGCAGTTGAATGCTCTGAATATGTCTGCTTACATCTCCCGTGTGAGATAGGAAGGTACACTGACTCAGGCTTACTGTGGCTGGGCTTTTTCTGTGGTCACTAAGGAAATACATGGAAAAATAAGTGAATGTAGATCTTATCTAGCACAATAATCCCCAAAGTATTCCCCTTGCTCAACTGACAAAGCTCACTGTGCTCCTTCTGCCATGCTCATCTGTTCCTCACCCATTCTGTGAGAACCATTTCCTTAATTGTTTGGATTTAAGCTCATACATACTGACTTTCTGAAAAGCTGTACAGACATTTTGGTAAAGAAGGCATAGTGTCTCTGTGAGATGATGGAAGCTAGTTATAATCCACTTGGCCAAGCTGTAGCTCATTTGAGGAATTTCTTGATAAAGGTTTTCACTAGGAAGCACAGAATTAAGTTTTGGTGTCTTATTTTTTTTGTCAAGACCAGTATCGCCACTGATTTGCAAGACTTGTTGCTAATATGCGTTATTAATAGATACTTAAGCATGTGTAACCACTACATATGGGTGTTTCTATGACATACTGTGATTTTTTAGAATTATAAAATTCGGTTTCCATTAATGCAGTATTCTGGGTTTAATTTAATTTTTTAATATACTTTACAAGGTACATCAGTTTAGCTACTTCCATAGGGTCTGGCGCTGTCAGTGATAATTAGCTGTATCCTGGTTTAGCTTTGAGTGGTGTAGCAAGGTTTGTTTGACAGAGTATACCATGATGGCTTGGTGAGAGCCAGATCTGACTGTAGTTTTCTCTAAAAGTGTTGTGGTGAATAATATCAGAAGCACAGCTTTTTGAAAGAAGTGAGCAGTTAATGTTACTGCTTGGATAAACTGGTGACTGAAGGGCTGACTGTCTTGGTTTACTTCTATACCACACCTAATGTTGAAAACAAGTCTTACTTATTCTCCCTTTTCTTTTAAAAAGGCATCAAATGTAAAGAAATAAGTTATATCTGTTACTTTGTTAAATGCAGTCTTAGGTTTGATGTTTAAATTCATCTACCTGGGGCATTGGTGGCTGATTTGCCTTCTCTTAAAAGCAGCAGTGTTCCTCCAAAACTGAAACAAGGTCAGTCTATTCCCAGCCATTGATCAGGTGTGCAAGTAATAACTCTGTACCTGCAGAAATGAGGGTTAGCAACTTGGCCTTGACAATAGAAGTGGTGCTCAGTACATAGAAATCCTTTTTTCCACTATATCTGGCTTCATTTGGAGCATGGGGATTGTTTACTTACAAAATATGCCCCTGAATTGCTCATCCTCAGGTTCTGGCATTTGGGATTGTTTTGGTTATGTGTGTTTTCTGCTAGTTTAAGAAGATACAATGAGAAGGGACAAACATAGTAATTTTTGCGTTTTGTGTGAGTTGTGGCAAGAAATGGCTGCAATCTTACCTACATCTCTGTTAGTTGCACAGCTTTTAGCTAGTGAGTCTATTTTAATCAGAACTCTGGACACTCTATAACCCCCCACCAACTTCTTTGTGTACATTTTGGACTGTGGAAAATAGTATATTACTGTTTGTCACCTGCCTGTAACTGCATTTTCTTTCCTGATAAGCATGCTAGGAAGTGAGAGGCTTTTGACAGAGCACTAAAGATATATTGCATTTGACTGCTGCCTGAGACTTCTCTGCACAGATGGATCGCGGTAGTCAACCCAAATCTAAAGAAAACTTAACGAAGTGGAAAGACCTCACTTATGTCCTACTGAATGAACTGGTGGTGATTTCATTTGCTCCTTTATAGGCTTATTGTCAAGAATTAGGCGTATCCCCACAGTATTTTGGTTTTTAGCTCACTTGTTTTGAGCTGTCTGTAGTGATGCATTACTATGCTGGCATCGGTGTTACGTGGGAATATCTGGGCAGCTGTCCTGTTATTTGTGCAGTCTTTGATAATCAGGACAAAGAGTTTTAAAGATTTATGTGGCTTTAAAAGAAAGCCTAGCAACGTATATTGCAGAAGATCATTTCACAGAGTAGTCTTGGTGTGGGAGTACTGATGAATTCTGTTAATCAGCACTGGGTGGGGGCATTCTGATATACATGCAGGAACCATTGAGAGATGCTTACAATGCTGTTGACTAACATTAGATAATCTTGCTCACAGTGAGGTCAAAATGCAGTAGCTTCGTATTTTGAGGAACTCCTATGTGTTAAAAAAGTTCTATAAGGCTGTTTCAAATGATTAAACAAGATATAAAATCTGCATTATACTTAATAATAAGTTCACATGAAGAAGGTAAATTGATACACTGCTTGAAATAACCTAATGTGTTTCACAAATAAGTCCGAGATTTGGGTAAGAGAACCTATTGCTTCTTTCTATTCAAGACTTCTGTGCAGTGATTCCATAAGTGAGGCTGTTTTTTATCAGCCACACAACCTTATAATATGATTCCTTTGTTCCTGCCAGGTCGAAGGCAAATTTTGATTACTGGGCTATTGGGGAAGAAATGAATGTGTTGGAGCAGAGTGAAACTGCTTAGCCTCGTGAGTGTGGTCTGTAGTGTCTAGATGGATATGCTTAGATGGCTCTACAGCTGCAGGCTATAAATACTTTAAAGTCATGCAGCTTTACTGAGAGAGCTGCGTGCACGTGTAGCAAGAGTGTAGGTGTGACACTGGAAAAGTGAAAGTTGTGCCAGACTCTTACTTTCCCTTTGAATAGACGACGAAGGCTTTGCATATTGTGTGTGTTGGAAACTACTGTAGATGTGTGTAATTTGTGGCTGTTAATAGAGCACTTGTTTGGAGGCAGGACTTTGTCCCTTCTGCTGGGGATGACATTACGGATGTGTACCATCATTACAGAGTTTTATATGATTGTGTTGTAGTCTCTAGTTGGAAGCTGGCGCATTGTCTCTTGACTTCGTGCATGAGGAGGAGTAGGTACCAGCTAAACTGTTTTCTTTAAAGGCTTCCAGTAAAAAATTCATAAAATAAAAACTTTTTTTCATGTGGATGTGGGTAGACTTTGAAGGCCTTATCTGTCTGAATGTATTTTATTAACAAGGCTTGTCCAGGGGATTATTCTCAGTGGTTTTGCTGAGAGCATAGTACTTACATCTAAGCACTTTACAGGGCTGTTGCTATTAAGAAAGGCTATTGCAGTAGTAATTGTAATAGTTCTGTGTTTATAGTATGTTAATGACAGGAAATGTGCTATATGTCTTAAGTTATCAGTGATGTAATGGGTCGGAGCACGTCCTATTTTTTTTTAAGCCTGTTATTAATGAAATGCCTTTTTTCTTTTTGGCAGCTATTCTACTGGTTATGTTTTTCAAGTTAGGCTCCTCTTGAGATACTCAAAGCAAGTATTGTCCTGATGAAAACTTCTTATTTGTTTGTCAGGGTAAAATCCAAGATTAAAAAAAAAAAAAATAAACTGAAGAAGAAGAAGTTCTCCCTGTTTTGAGTTAGCCTGTGTAACTTCTGGACTAAATAAATGTTACATGATTGCATGAGATTATGGAGGATAAGAATTTGAGCCTTGGTTGACCTTTACTGTTTCTACCTTTTTTCTTAAGGGCATTTTACAGCATCTTGTGCTGCTTCTATTCATTTTATAATTAAAATGATACTTTTTTAATAGTGAAGAAGTCTTAAGAATGTTCTCCAGCATTATTAACATACATTAGCTTGAAAATGTAGCAGTTTCCAAGCCTGTTGGTAGGGTTACAGAGAATGAGTATCGTCAGAGATTAAAGTTTTTGTATGATGTAATGCAGAAGAGGCTTCCTGAGATCTTGTCCAGACTATGCAAAGTAAGCTTTGGTAAAGTCGTGTTTAAGAATTGAGTCTGAGATTCTGTGGGAGACTGAGCCTGTGAGAGGATGGAAATGTTGCTTTCATGAAAAGAGGATGGATGCCAAGCACGTGATAGCCAGGGCGTGCATGCAGTCTCCATAGCAAGTGAATGTTGTTGATTGCAGAGCCCCAAACTGCTTATCTAGAGAAGTGGCTTTTAACATCTGCCAGTTGCAGTAGGTGTTCTCTTACCTTTAGCTTGATAACTTTCTTCTATGTATGTTTGTTTTTTTTTTTCCCCCCTCGTGTTTTTTGCCTTGACACCAAGTCACACAAAAAAGTGAAGAAAGTAGCTTGCCTTAGGTATCCCAATTTTAGTCTTACCCCAATAGGGCTGGAGCTTCAAACTGATGAAACATCAAACGAAATTATACAGAAGAAGGAGGGGCTTATTCATAATAAGCCTGAACTGGACAGATTGGCACAGTGTGGCATTCATGGAAGTGTTATTCATGTGATATATGTAGTCTTTAAAATGCTAAAAAAGTGGAAGTTCAGCTGAACAGCAGATGTCTTATGACACTTCAAATACAAGATTAAAACAGCAGTAAAGCTGACTTTCTAGAAGAAGAGAGAAAGAATTTGAAATATTAAAAATTTGACAGTTCCCTTTTGATTCTAGTAATATTATTATGTACATCAAGCTGCATGAACCAAGGTTGCAACACAAAGAGTCCTTTGAGTTAGATGAGAGGGGCTGCGGAGACACGCAGTGCTGTGGGGTGGTTTTGTGCCTGTGTGTTTTGTATCTGTTCACTGATAGTAGAAACCCAGGTGAAAGACACTAGTGGTAGAGTTAGAGTCTTCTATAGATAACATACATGTTAATTAAAAAAATAACCTTGGGAGGCAAATGAGAAAAGAATACGATACCAGATCTTACCTGCATCTCATTTGTGCGCCTGCAGGTTTTTTTGTGAGTTTGGTGATCTACTTGAACAAAACTTAAATGCAAAGTTAGAATTTAATTCTCACTGGGTTGAGTTGAGTGTGGCAAACACAAAACATGGCTAAATATGAAAACATAATGCAGGCAAGTCTTCCAGGAAGTCTTCCATCTGAGGAGCTGGGGTTCCGTTTCCTGGAAAATGGCAAGTATTGTCTTAACATTCTTTTAAAGGAAAGAGTCTCTCCAGCTGGCTTTATCCATATTTTTTTTCAGGAAGAGAAAACCACAAGGTGTTTCAGACATGAAATGCTTTTGTCATCTGCTAATTTGGGGGTTTTTCTTTGTTTGGTTTTGGTTTTTAAAGGCAGTGTACATGCACATACTTGTTCCTTATCGTACTTTTCTTAATGCATCTAGTAATGTGTCAGGCTTTTATAATGGGACTAGCCAGGGTCCCCAAACAATTTTGCAGCTGTGGTTCAGTCCTTGAGGGTGAGTCAGAATGATGCCTTAGGTTAGGCAGGCCAAAGGCTATACCCAAGATGGACCCCGAGTCACGAGTTCTTCACACTTTTGTAAGTTTGGTTCATTTGCATATCAGGGTTAATTGTCCAATTATAACCTTAGTTAATGATGTAATTAACCCAAGTTTGCCCTTCTCTCCAGAGGCCGTAGTTTACACATTTTGGGGCCTGGTGTTCTTGACATGGAAACCTAGAGAGGTTTGTTATGTCTAACCAGCATGAGAGAACAGCAGCTAACAGGCCACAAGAAACTTCAGAGTTGCACACTAGGCAGTACAGGATTTGAAAAATATAAAAGTTAAAACCTAAGGCATCAATAATTCTACATACTGAATAATAAGTTGAAATACATAGGAGAGCCTTCCTGGAGTTTGTTTACTTATGAGTTGATTATGTAAATGTAGATGATCATACATGATATTCTAAAATATGTATTCTGACTGACAAATGTTTTCAGTTACGTTTCGTTCTAGGTAATATAAAAGTCCTGAGGGATGAAGTTGTAGACTATTTTGCTCAAATAGAGTGAACTTGTTTCAACTTTCCATCCTGTAAAGCAAAGCAGATGGCGGGGCGGGAAAATGCGATGTGTTGTCTTGTGTTGGTTTTCACCTAGGAGTGTCACTGGAATTACTCAGGAACTGAGCATTGAGTATGCTGGTGCCAGTTCTTTCACATGTTCACATAGATTCTTCCATTGGGTTATCTTGGTTTGAGCTTTGGTCAATAGTATCTTGAGTGTTTGCTAATAGAGATCTTTCCCAGTGTGAAACATGGACCTCGGATATCATTCCCGTGGTAAATCCAAGTGTGGTTTGAAAGTTTTGCAAGGTTCTTGTTGTGTCTTTTAACATGGCAGCAAAATACTTGGATTACTCCCAGTATTAGCCATAGGGAATAGCTGGAGGGTGAGGATTGTTCTCCTTTGCTTTGCAAATATTGTTGGAAGCTTCTCTTTTCAAGGGCACATAGACACAGCTGGTTGGTAAACGATGGTGGGGAAATATTAATGCTGGAAATGTGCTCCAACTGATAGTAGGCTACTGGCCTGCATTACCTAGAAGGTTGGCAGGTTGCAAGAAGAGGGGTTAAACGTTGATGTACCAGGAAGCAGGAGAGAAATACTTCATTGTAATTGCTGTTAAAACAGGGAAATTGAGTGGGGCACTGATGTGACTGGGAAACGTATTATACCTTTTTTTTCCCCTCTCTTTTTCTCCATATTTAGGAGGGCTTTCGAGCTACTGCTCTGCTGCTGAACAGCATGCAGTCCTTTCGAGAGCAAAGTAGTTACCACGGAAACCAGCAGAGCTACCCGCAGGAAGTGCACACTTCATCCCGACTGGAAGAGTTCAGCCCCCGCCAGCAGGCCCAGATGTTCCAGAGCTTTGGAGGAGGTGCTGGCAGTGGACGTCGTGGAGCAACGGGAGCCTCTGCAGCAATGCCTGGTGAGAGCTCTGGCCATCAGAGCTACCAAGGTTTCAGAAAAGAAGCAGGAGAGTTTTACTATATGGCTGCCAACAAAGATCCAGTGGTGTCAGGAGGGCAGCAGCCGCCTCAGCGCAGGCCTTCTGGACCAGTACAGAGCTATGGGCCCCCTCAAGGGAGTAGCTTTGGGAGTCAGTATGGGAGTGAGGGACATGTGGGCCAGTTCCAAACACAGCACTCTACCCTTGGGGGTGTATCCCACTATCAACAGGATTATACTGGTCCTTTTTCTCCAGGGAGTGCCCAGTATCAGCAGCAGGCTTCTAGCCAGCAGCAGCAGGTGCAGCAGCTGAGACAGCAGATCTATCAATCTCATCAGCCTTTACCCCAGGCTTCCAGCCAGTCTGCTTCTAGCACCTCACACTTGCAGCCAATGCAGCGTCCATCCACCCTGCCTTCCTCTGCTTCAGGCTACCAGTTACGAGTGGGTCAGTTCAGCCAACACTATCAGCCACCTTCGTCATCCTCCTCCTCCTCTTTCCCTTCCCCACAGCGTTTTGGCCAGTCAGGACAGAATTATGATGGAAGCTACAATGTGAATTCTGGGTCGCAGTACGAAGGCCACGCTGTGGGTTCCAATGCACAGGCCTATGGGACCCAGTCAAACTACAGCTTTCAAACTCAACCGATGAAAAGCTTTGAGCAGTCTAAGCTGCCCCAAAGCGGGCAGCAGGGGCAGCAGCAACAGCACCCACCTCAACACGTAATGCAATATTCAAATGCTGCCACCAAACTCTCTCTTCAAAGTCAAGTGGGACAGTACAGCCAGACTGAAGTTCCTGTAAGGTCACCAATGCAGTTCCACCAAAACTTCAGTCCAATCTCTAATCCATCTCCTGCTGCATCTGTGGTTCAGTCTCCTAGCTGCAGCTCCACCCCTTCTCCACTCATGCCAGGTGGAGAAAATCTCCAGTGTGGGCAAGGCAACATGTCCATGGGTTCTAGAAACCGAATCCTGCAGATGATGCCTCAGCTTAGTCCTACACCATCTATGATGCCGAGCCCCAATGCTCATGCAGGTGGATTCAAGGGGTTTGGACTGGAAGGGCTGCAGGAAAAAAGGCTCACAGATCCAGGACTGAGTAGCCTGAGTGCTCTAAGTTCTCAAGTGGCCAATCTGCCCAATACAGTCCAGCACATGTTGCTCTCGGATGCCTTGGCACCTCAGAAAAAAAGTTCCAAAAGATCATCCTCTTCCAAGAAGGCCGACAGCTGCACCAACTCAGAAGGCTCCTCCCAGGCAGAGGAGCAACTCAAGTCTCCCATGGCAGAGTCCCTGGATGGTGGCTGTTCCAGTAGTTCAGAGGATCATGGGGAAAGGGTGAGACAGCTGAGTGGCCAGAGCACCAGCTCAGACACCACTTACAAAGGGGGTAATTTAGAGAGGCCCAACTCCTCACCAGCACAAGGCTCTCAGAATGAGCCATCAAAACTCAGCAACAGTCCTGCAGCTAGGGAAGATGTGGCCTCCCCTGATGGGAAGGAAGCTGTGGTGGCTGTGGAAAATGCCCCAAAAGTGAATGAAAAGGCAGTTGGGGTGATTGTCTCCCGGGAAGCCATGACAGGAAGAGTAGAAAAGTCAGGTGGACAAGATAAACCTGCACAAGATGATGCTTCCACAACCCCTCAGGCACCAGCTAGCTCTAGTGGAGCAAAAGAAGCTGGGCATGCAGGGACACAGCAAGAAACTCAAGGAGGAAGTAAAGGGAGCAAAAGTGGCGATAACACTAACCATAACGGGGAGGGGAACAGCCAGCCTGGTCATGCCGTTGTTGGGCCAAATTTTCCTGCAAGAACAGAATCTTCCAAGTCTCCTGGCAGTTTAAGATACAGCTACAAAGATAATATAGCACCTGGTATACAGAGAAATATTGGTGGCTTTCCACAGTATCCTTCTGGTCAAGAAAAGGGGGATTTTCCAGGGCATAGTGAGCGCAAAGGCCGTAACGAGAAGTTTCCTAGCCTCCTACAGGAGGTTTTACAGGGGTACCACCATCATCCAGACAGAAGGTACTCTAGGAACGCACAGGAGCATTCTGGGATGGCTGGGAGTTTGGAGGGTGCCATGAGGCCCAATGTTTTAATTAGTCAAGCCAATGAATTGACCAATAGAGGCCTCTTAAACAAAAGCATGGGGTCCCTTCTGGAAGGCCCTCACTGGGGTCCCTGGGATAGGAAGTCCAGCAGTGCAGCTCCAGACATGAAGCAGATAAATTTAGCTGATTACCCTATTGCTAGAAAGTTCGATGTGGAGTCTCAGTCTGCTGCCCATGAGGGGGGAGCGCTCTCAGAGAGGAGATCAGTGATCTGTGACATATCTCCATTAAGGCAACTTGTAAGAGATCCTGGCCCTCACCCCATGGGGCACATGGGTCCTGAGGCCAGAAGCGGAAGGAGTGAACGTCTTGCCCCTGGCTTGAGCCAGTCAGTAATACTCCCTGGTGGTTTAGTATCCATGGAAACAAAGATGAAAGCTCACAGTGGGCAAATAAAGGAAGAAGATTTTGAACATTCGAAGAGCTCAGCTGGTCTCAATAATAAAAAAACAGGAGACCATTGTCATCCTGCTGGCATCAAGCATGAATCTTTTCGAGGCAATGCCAGCCCTGGAGCTGCAGTCTCTGATGCTGCTCCAGACTACATGCCCCAGCAGGACAGCAGATCGACACAGATGAGACGAGCACCCGGCAGAACTGGAAGGGGTAAATCACCCTCTCAATATCAGGATCTTGCTGATAAGCTCAAAATGTCACCAGGCAGAAGCAGAGGCCCAGGGGCAGATCTACATCACATGAACCCACACATGACACTATCTGAAAGAGTTAGCAGGGGTTCCTTGCATTCTGTCTACCCTCAGAATTCGGAAGGCCCATCTCTGGCTTCGGCATATCACACAAATGCTAGGCCTCATGCTTTTGGTGACCCCAACCAGAGTTTGAATTCCCAGTATCATTACAAGAGACAGATATACCAGCAACAGCAAGAAGAATACAAAGATTGGGCAAGCAGCACTGCTCAGGGTGTGATTGCTGCAGCTCAGCACAGGCAGGAAGGAGCAAGGAAGAGCCCAAGACAACAGCAGTTTCTGGAAAGAGTAAGGAGTCCCTTAAAAAATGACAAGGATGGAATGATGTACCTTCAAGGTAGCTCTTACCATGATACTGGAAGTCAGGAAGCTGGGCGCTGTGTCATGGGGAGTGACAGTACTCAGAGCAAATGCACTGAACTGAAACACGGCAACCAGAAGTTGCAGCATCATGAGTCTGGTTGGGACCTCTCTCGGCAAACTTCTCCTGCCAAAAGCACTGGCCCTCTTGGAGCAGCGAACCAAAAAAGATTTTGCCCTCAAGAAAGTGATGGGCATCGACGAGAAGAATCTACAGATTTGCCCAAATCTAGTAATTCTATGCTTAGGCTCCCTGGCCAGGAAGACCAGTCTCCTCAAAACCCATTGATTATGAGGAGGAGGGTCCGTTCTTTCATCTCGCCTATCCCTACCAAAAGACAGCCACATGATATGAAGAACAGTGGCAGTGAAGGGCGACTGATGACTTCAGCAAAAGAAGGACCCGATAAAACATACAACTCCTATGCCCATTCATCTCAAAGCCAAGATGCTGGCAAGTCAGTTGCAAAGGGAGATTCCTTCAAGGACCTGCCAAGTCCTGATAATAGGAATTGTCCTGCTGTTTCTCTCACAAGCCCAGCAAAGACCAAAATATTGCCCCCAAGAAAGGGGCGAGGATTAAAACTGGAAGCTATTGTTCAAAAAATTACATCTCCCAATATTAGGAGAAGTGTTTCTACCAACAGTGCTGAAACTGGTCCAGATACTGTCACTCTTGATGACATCCTGTCCCTCAAGAGTGGACCTGAAGGAGGAAATGTGGCTGGACATGGACCAGAGGCTGAGAAGAGAAAAGGAGAGATATCAGATCAAGTGGGGCCAGCAAGCCAGGATACAACTGGTGAAAAAATTGTTCCAAGATCTTCAGAAGAGTGGCAAAGCAGCGAGGATGATAAAAACAAAAAAGAAGTCCCTGAAACAACCAGTGTTGGTAAAGAAGGAGCAGGATCCAGTGTAGCACCACCACCTTCTCAGAAGTCAGGTGGTCAGGGAAGGTCTGATGGATCTGTGAGTGGAGCTGGAACTCTGACCTTTTCTGACTCAAAAACAATTTCCCCTTCCAGTGTGTTCATTTCTGAACCAAATCCAAAGTCTGAGGAAAAAGATGGAGATGTAACAAACATTTCACCCAAGCCAGATGGTTTCCCTCCAAAGGGGTATTTCCCCTCTGGAAAGAAAAAGGGGAGGCCAATTGGAAGTGTGAACAAGCAGAAGAAGCAGCAGCAACAGCAGCAGCTGCCCGTGCCTCCACCTCCCCCACCAGTACCATCACAGCCCGCAGAAGGGGTGGGTGCTGGTGAGCCAAAGCCCAAGAGGCAGAGGAGGGAGAGGCGAAAACCTGCAGCACAGCCGCGGAAGCGGAAGCCGAGACGGGCTGCTCCAATTGTGGAGCCTCAAGAACCAGAGATCAAACTTAAATACGCTACTCAGTCTGTAGATAAAACTGACTCCAAGAATAAGTCCTTTTTCCCTTATATTCATGTGGTAAACAAGTGTGAATTAGGCGCTGTGTGCACAATCATAAATGCAGAGGAAGAGGAGCAGAACAAATTGGTGAGGGGTCGGAAAGGACAGAGGTCTTCAACACCCCCTCCTAGCAATGCGGAGAGCAAAGTGCTGCCCACCTCAACTTTCATGCTGCAAGGCCCTGTAGTAACGGAGTCTTCTGTCTTGGGGCATCTGGTTTGCTGCCTGTGTGGCAAATGGGCCAGCTATCGTAACATGGGTGACCTCTTTGGTCCTTTCTACCCCCAGGATTACGCAGCTACCTTACCCAAGAACCCGCCTCCAAAGAGGGCCACAGAAATGCAGAGCAAGGTCAAGGTACGGCACAAAAGTGCTTCTAATGGTTCCAAGACAGATACCGAAGAGGAGGAGGAACAGCAACAACAGAAGGAACAAAGAAGCCTGGCTGCTCATCCCCGCTTTAAGAGGCGGCACCGCTCTGAGGACTGTAGCGGAGCCTCTCGGTCACTTTCAAGGGGAGCTTCTTGTAAAAAAGCAACCACTGATGGTGGCAGTGGTGGTGAAAAGACTCCTTTGGACTCAAAACCGTCTATGCCCACTTCAGAAGGTGGCACTGAGCTGGAGTTACAAATTCCTGAACTACCTCTTGACAGCAATGAATTTTGGGTCCATGAGGGTTGTATTCTCTGGGCCAACGGGATCTACCTGGTCTGTGGCAGGCTCTATGGGCTGCAGGAAGCTGTGGAGATTGCAAGAGAGATGGTAAGTACCTAACTTTGCTATACAAAATTATTTTCTTTCATTAGCAAATATATGCCATTTGGAATACGTTTTTCCCTTGTTCTTCTCTCATGTCTAAAACAACCACCTTTCATCTTTAATAAATCTGTAGTGATGTCCTTTTGAGGCCCTCATTTAGATCTCTGCCACACCTGATCAGACAAAATTTTTTGCGCATCCAAAAGCTGGGTGCCTATTACCTAGTTGAAGTTCTGAATATCCAAAGGCTTTCTCGTGACCACAGCAATCTCTTTTCCCTTCCTTCTTCTATCCTGTTAGATATTTAATGTTCTCTAGGGCTTTTTTTGGAGTCATACGGGGAAAGGACATGTGGTAGCAGACACAAACTGCAGCAAAGAACATTCCAGTTCAACTAGGCAAAATACTTCAGTGAGGGTAGTCAAACACTGGATTGAGGGAGGGGAAATGATAGAAAAGCTGTGGAATGCCCTGGTTTTGGAGATGCAAAATTTGTTTCTTGGCAAGACCCTAAGCATCTTCACATCTGAAGTTGGATCTACCTTCAAAGTTGGCTCTGCTTTCAGCAGGGGCCCCTTCCAGTGTGAGTTACTCTGCACTGTAATACATACTACACAACTGTAGGAGAATTTGCAGTCCTTACAAAATAAAGTGGATAGAGCAGAATTGCACAGAGGTCTGTAAGCATTGAATGAAATATGTGTGGGTTTAGTATTGATGAATTCAATAATAACAAATGATAACTGACAATAACAATAAAAATAACAATATAAACAATATAACAATAACAAACTATACTGGTAGTTGACTTTCTCCAGAGCATGAGCATACAATGAGTGAGAAGAAATAGGTAAAATTAAAGCAGGGACAAAGCAAAAACTTCATTCACAACTGCCTGGTTGTGGATGGACACACATTCTTGATTTCCTGAGGCAGAAGCTGATGCTTTAAAGCCACAGTTCTGTGCCTTGCTTTGCCATCATCAGTATCCTGCATCCCTCTATTTATGGTTATCTTTTTTTGTATTATGATTTGTCCTGGGTCGGACATGCAGCAGGCACAGAAGTACTTCTTCCTGTTGCCTTCATGTTCTTCCTTTTCTAAACAGTGTTGGGATCCAGTTTTTATCTTCTTTCCTCTGTATTGTTACATATAGCGTGCTTGTTTCCTCCCCCTGAGCTTTTACTCCTCGAGTTTGATTCCTGGCCTGTTTTAAATTTTTGTTCAACTGTTCTTTGACAGTAATTACATGCTTCTTTGCCCTAACTTGATTTGGCTTGCATTCTTGTTTCTAGTCTCTCATTAAACATAGTCAGTTAATTTCATTTGGTTTTCATCGAGCCATGCCTGCGTGCTTGTTCTGATGTAACTGCTGAATTTCTTATCTCTGTTAATTGCAAGCTTTCTTTCAGGTTCTCCACCACCGTTTGGATTCTACTCACAGTGTGGCCATGCCTTCATTGGTAGTTCACCAGTATTTAATTTGCATCTCTCCAGCCTGATTTTCCATTTTTACTGTGTGTAGGGTGTGTCTTTCACTTAGGATTCTGGTTTTTCCAATAGCAAATGCCTTCTCTACAAGTTCTTGAACCACTTGAGTTATCCTCCAGTGATCCTTTTTGTGTCCTTGTATGTGCAAAGGACATAAGCCCAGCTGTGCTAAAACATGCTGTGTTGAGAGGCTCTAATCAAACTTGTTAAATAATAGCACCCTGTTATTTTTATATGGGTTTTGCATGTTGTTTGACATCTAGTTCTTTCTCTGCATGGAATCTTTATGACTTTCTGATTGAATATGCTTTGGGTTCCCCTTTATCACTATCTTCCAACTGTTACAATCATCTCCTCCTTGGAAGTAAAACATTTTTTTCCTCTTCTTCTTAACTGTTTCATCTGCCCTTATGACACCTTACAAAAATATCTCCTTATTTCCCTTGAACTTTGTGTCTTTTTCCTCTACCTCTTTCCCTTAATCAGTTGCTCAACTCCTGTCTTTTCTTTTCCCTCATAATACCAGTAGATGTGTTTCTCATTTAAAAAAAAAAAAGTGTACAAAATGCTTGTGGCCTTTCTTGCCTTTGCAACTACCTCTTAATTTCCTTTCTCTTTTTTCATCTCATAGTTCTTTGAGTGCATTGTCTGGGGCTCTTGTTCTCCACTGTGGCTTCAGTTGTGCTCTACTGCAATTGTTATCAGTGTTTATGGTGATCTTTTCCCAGTTAAGGTTCAGATCCAGTGCCTAATTTTTCTTTTTTCTGTAGACTACATTATCACTATCAGCTGTGCTGCTTTTGAAGTGTTGTTCCACCTTTGTTTTCTGCCTGTGTCTTTTGAGTACCTCCTTGCTTTCCACTGTATTTTTCAGAGGCTGTTGTTCATTACTTCATGCTTTTTCTGTGGAGTTCACTGAAGCTTGCTTGTGCTTTTCTTCCCTTTATCCTGGAATACCATGCTTTGAGTAGCTTTTGGTAACTGAATCACTTTCTTCCAGAGTCTCATAGAGCTTCCTTTTTTCTCCAGATTCATGTTCTTCTGGCACAAACTTAAAAATTCTTCTTGAATTCATAGCGAGTTTTCAAAATCTCGCTTTAAAACATGATCTACATCATCCTTAATCCATTGTCTGCCATTTTATTCTGATTTTCATGTCACTCAGATTCACAATCTCATTTGATTTAAAAATTATTTCTTCCTAATCCTTCCTATTCAAGGCTGCAAGAAATACTGCTTACTTTTTGTGTATGATAAGTAATATATAGTCTTTCAGTGGTCTCCACCGTTCTGTCTGGGTCCATTTTTAATCTGTTTGTAAGACTGAACTTTGAGAGTCAGGGGCCATTGTCTTGTGTGTTCACTTTGTTAGAGAATCATAGAATGACTTGAGTTGGAAGCAACCTTAGAGATCAACCCCCCTGCTGTGGGTAGGGACACCTCCCACTAGACCAGACTGCTTAGAGCCCCATCCAGTTTGGCCTTGAACAGTTCAAGGGATGGGCCATCCACAACTGCTCCAGATAACTTGTTCCAGTGCCTTACCTCCCTCACCATAAATAATTTCTTCCTAATATCTAAGCTAAACCTACTCTCATTTTGAAACCATTCACCCTTATCCTGTCACTACATGTTCTTGTAAATAGCATCTTTCTTGTAGGTTTGCCTTCAGGTACTGGAAGGGTACAATTAGGTCACCCTGAAGCCTTCTGTCTTCCAAACTGAACAATCCCAATTCTCTCAGCCTTTCCTTGTAAGGAGAGGTGCTCCATCCCTTTAATCATTTTGGTGGCTGCCTCTGGACTTGCTCCAACAGGTCCATGTCCAGAGCTGGATACAGCACTGCAGGTGGGGTCTCACCAGAGCAGAGAGACAGAATCCCCTCGTTCATCCTGCTGCCCACACTGCTTTGGATGGAGCCCAGGATACAATTGGCTTTCTGGGCTGTGAGTGCACAGTGCTGGGTCATGCCCAGCCCCTTATCCACCTGCACTCCCAAGTCCTTCTTGGCGGGGCTGCTCTCGACCTGTGCATCCCCAGCTGGTGTTGATACCAGGGGTTGCCCCAACCCAGGTGCAGCACCTTGCACTTTGTCTTGTTAAAACCTCATGAGCTTTCCATGTGTCCACTTCTCAAGCCTGTCCAGATCCCTGTGGATGGCATCCCGTTCTTCAGGTGGGTCAAGAGCGCTGGTCTGCTTGATGTTACCTGCAAATTTGCTCAGGGTGCACTTGATCCTTTTGTCTGTGTCATTAATGAAGACATTAAATAATGCTGGTCCCAATACAGACTGCTGAGGGACCCCGCTAGTCACTGATACCCATTGGGACTCTGAGCTGTTGATGTCTACCCTCTGGATGCAACTGTCCAACCGATTCCTAATCCACCTAATCCGTCAAATCCATCACTCTCCAGTCTGGAGAAAAGGGTGGTGTGGCACTGTCAAAAGCCTTACAGAAGTCCAGATAAATTACATCCTCAGCCTTTCCCAGGGAGTAAGGAGTCACTCCATCATAGAAAGCGACTAGGTTGGTCAGGCAGGACTTCACCATTGGTGAAGCTGTGCTGGCTGTCCTGAATCACTTCCCCGTCCCCCATGTGCCTTAACACAGCTTCTAGGAGGATCTGTTTCATGATCTTCCCAGGCACGGAGGTGAGGCTGACAGGTTGGTAGTTCCCAGGGTCCTCCTTTGTACCCTTTTTAAAGATATGTACAATGTTTCCCTTTTTCCAGTCACCTGGGGTTTCACCTGACTACCAACCTTTCATATACCATGGAGCGTGGTTTAGGAACTACATTAGCAAATTCTCCCAGGAATCTGGGATGCATCTTTTCGAATCCCATAGACTTGTGTACATTCAGGTTCCTCAGGTGTTCGTGAGCCTGATCTTTGCATACAGTGGGAGGGACGCTTGCCTGCCCCCGTCCCTAACCTGTCATCCGTCCATTTGAGGTGTGGGAAGAGAGGTTGCCATTGAAGACTGAGGCAAAAAAGTTGTTGGGTACCTCAGCGTTCTCCTCACTGATTGTTACCTGTTTGCCAGCATTTTTTATATTGGGGAGTACACCTTCTTTGTCCTTCATTTTCTGGTTAACCTAACTATAGAAGCCCTTCCTGTTACACATGCGTTCCTTTCCAGGTTCAGTTCCAGCTTTGCCTTGGCCTTCCTCAAACCATCCATGCACAACTGAACTTCATCCCTATACTCTTCTCACGTTACCTGTCCTTGTTCCCACTGCCTGTGCCTTTGTTTCTTTCCTTTTAGTTTGACAAGGAGTTCCCTACTCAGCCATCCGGTCTCTTGCCTTCCTTGCTCAATTTCTTGCTCCTGGGAATTGCTAGCTCTTGCACTCTATGGAAGACTTCCTTAAAAATCTGTCGGCTCAGTTCTGCTCCATTGTCTCCAGGGGCAGTCTCCCAAGCTACCCTATTGACTATCTCCTTGAAGAGCAGGAAGTTTGCTTTCCTGATGTTCAGGGGCCTAACTTTACTCCTTACCTAACCCATATCCCTCAGGACGGCAAAATCCACCAACGCGTGATCGCTCTAACCCAGGCTGCCTGCCATCTTGACATCACCAATTAGCTCTGGTAGGGCTATCACCTGGCTCAAGAAGCTGTTCTCTGTGCATTGCAGGAGCGTCCTGGGTTGCCCATAGCTTGCCTTGTTACTTTCCCAGTAGATGTCAGGGTGGCTGAAGTCCCCCAGCAGGACTGGAGCCTGTGAGCATGATGCCTCCTGTAACTGGAGCAAGAAGGCTTCATCAGTAGGCTCCCCTTGGTCAGGCAGCTGCAGCAGACCCCAGCCACAGGTTCCTTTTGTTGCCTCAGAGCCTGATTTTTACCCACAGGCTTTTGGCCTGCTCATGGCTGTTCTTCAGAAAGCTCTTCACACTCAATGCACCCCTTGACATAGAGGGCAACCCCTCCACCTCTCCCTCCTCTCCTGTCTCTTCTGAACAGCTCATAGCCATCGACAGTCACACTCCAGTCACACAATTTGTCCCACCAAGTTTCAGTAATGGCAACAGGATCATAACTTCCCAGCAGCATGGTGGCTTCCAGCTCCTGTTTGTTGCCCATGCTGCGTGCTTCGGTGTAAAGGCACCTCAGCCCAGCTGTTGGCTGCGTCACCTTCCTGGAGAAACACCCCTTAATTACTTTGAGATATTTCCCTGCTATAGCCTTGTTGGCTTCTGTAAGCCTCAGGAGTCCCTGGCGCACCTCTGTAAGACTGCAAGTGTGTTCCAGTGTGGCCAGCACATTTTAGAGTCGAGGGCAGAGTGCCCTTATTAGCATCCTGCCCCTCTAACCTTAGCATCTCATCCCACAGCTTGCCAGGGACAAGCCTGATACCATCCCTCTCCTGAATCAGAGTTTAAAGCTCTGTATTATGTCTCATACGAACACAGTATCCTTATGCAGTGCTGGGCTCTTCTGTATAACATCCGTAAGAGTAATCCATTTTTCACCTCTGTGACAAATAATGGAAAAGGTTTTCTTCTAGCATTTTTCTTTTCCCGTTGTAGCAAGCTGTTGTGCTGGGTTCTCCCCTGGAAGCAGTGTATCCTCATCCCTTCAGCTCACAGAGGGTTACGTGCAGCATTAAGATGGCCATGGGGTATTCAGAGGTGTGCCTGCCAGAAGCCATCCCCAGGCAGTGGAAAGGCTCTGTTGAGCTTGACTGTCTTGCCCTGCTGCCTGAGGAAAGCCTTCTGGCTCACACAACTGATTTCCTATGCTTGTCGCATATGCTTTTTCTTTACCTCCTCTGTGCTTAGCAAGTGCATTTTCTCTTTTTTCCTCTGACATGCAGTTTGTTAGTGTTGCTGTCATGGAAAAGCAGATGTGCAAACCACGTAGCTGCTTCCTACCAGGAACAAGTAGACAGATGTATGCACAGGCATACAGGAATCTAGCTCTTGGATTTTGTCTGTGGGTAAGGAGGGATATTAGCATATGGTGTAGGAAGGGTTGTGATTCTGGAAGTAAATAATTCATGTATGTAACTCATTCTGTGCAAATTAAATACTGCCATAACTAAAAATTACGTAAATTGTCTGTGGTACCGACAGAGGGTAAATATGCACCAATTTAAACTGACTCCATACCATTCAGTGAGTTGAAATATTTTCTTTAGACATCTGACTCAGTTGCTGTTGTTTATGCAGCACTCTAGTATAGAAATAGGAAACTTAAACCTCTAGTCAAAGGCCATTGATATAGAGGTAGTGATATAAGTAACCCATCTTGTGTTTCTTCTCACACAAGCTCACCTATTTTTCATCATATGAAAGCTCATTATAGATTTCTTCCCTGAACACCTGTTTCTTACATGCATTCCAGAATCAGAAAATAATTTTTCTTGCTAAATTGTTTCTTATATGAATAAATGTCTGCATCTTACTGCAGTGTTTTTGAAACTGCCCCATAGTCACTCTCAGGAAAGGATTTGTGTGTATGTGAAAGTGCTCAAAGATCAAATTGTACCAGATGCTCTAGAAGAATACCTGAGAAGGTATTATCTTAAAAAGGTTTGTCAAACTGTGAAGTGACTCTCCTGAGCTTTGAGCTTTCCTTATAATCTGTTTTCACCCTGGACTGAAAATGGTGTGTGTTATCTGCTAAGCAGCAATCCCAGGTAGAGTCTGCCTTTCTTGAAGGCAAAAAGGTGGTCTGGTCACTTTTACTCTGGTCACTTTGCAATGCTTTTTGGTTCTGAGAGTGTGATCCAATTAATTGGGCTGCTTCAGATGCAGAATGACTTAATCCTTTGCCTTATTTTGAGGCTCGAATTGGGTACCCCAGCAGATGAACCTAACTGCCAAGGAGTCTGTCTCTCTCATAAACTGTTAATGCATAGTAACAGTGCTAAGTGGCCTTCTTGCATTTTTTCTTCCAATGCTGATGAAATCTTGAACTGAAAAAAATGCCATCTCCTTAGTGCTAGGTGATCCTGTTGTCTGTAAAATGTTTTCTCTCAAATACTGAAGGTGGCCAGACAGTTTCCTGTCTTGTTTTTCTCACCATTTTTCTATTAATGAGAAGTTCATTTCCATGGAAGATGAAGTATTGGTTACCTTTGAAGCTAAAAGAATTATGGAGTCACTTCGGTAGTTGTGAGCAGATTTAATGTTCAAAAGAAGTGATGGTCTTTATTCTCAGTATTAAATATAAGAAGCTGTAAATGAAGATAAGAACAATGCAGAGAACTTTCTTTGTGTTGAGTTGAATTCAAGATAGTTCAGCTATTGTTTTCTAAAAAGCTGTTCACTAGAAGGTGGTATGCTGTTTCTTACAGATTTTTTTTATAAGACATGGGTTTTTTTCCAAGGCAGAGGCTCTGACCTACCCACATGTGTTACTTGTGGTTGGGTGGGGAGTTTGCTGGTTGGTTGGTTGGTT